>OW387149.1:17246577-17760257 GCA_936440205.1 Lepidonotus clava
GAGTAAAATGACACAACCTCGTATCGGCTCAGTCGGTTTGCAGATTATGGTACTTCTTATCGTACCTGTTCCCAACATATTTATAGAATTATTTATTTATTCATTAAAGACATCTTCAGGTTGCCCTGATCTTTCAGATGTAGTAAAAGTAATGTCGACGTTATAGACGTGACTGAAAGAAATCGCCCTGAATAGCACATGTTGAGACTGCAGGAGTATATACGTGCAGTTATTATAACTTTAAAGGGACCTCTTTGAATACTCACCAGGTTCTTGGCAAATGACGTTGTAGTTAATATCAAATCCTGTTTCAGTAGAGCTTGAGTCTGAGGTAAATGTGATAGTTACTTTGCCTACCAATGAGAACTGCATGCCTGCGTAGTGTCCACCTTTCCCTCTGAAAAAAAACATGGAATCAGATTACTCTATAACCTTTTACCTCTGTGTTATTGAATATCGGAATTATTTCAATAATTCTTTACTTTTGTTTACTTTTGAGGTAAGCAGCTTTTTAGACCTCAATTTAGCCGTAGCTGCAGAGAGAAACGAAAGTGTCTTTGCATACAAATTTGATATCTAAAGGCCGTATTCCACATACCGAAAGTGCGCCGCCGATTTTGGGCCGATACACTAACGCTACTACTGATAGTGTATCGGGAGACCTGCCGATAAAATTTACCAACATGTTGGTAGACTTTTCCTGACGATTTTTTGCTGTTTGCCGAAAGTGTGAAATCGGTGGCCGAAAATATGAAATCGGCGGCCGAAAGTGTGAAATCGGCGGCCGAAAGTGTGAAATCGGCGGCCGAAAGTACAGACCGCTGGTAAGGAACGTTTCCATGGGGAGGGTCAGTATCGGCGGCCCGCACTTTCGGTATGTGGAATACGGCCTTAAAACGTCAGCGTTCGTTTCATGCAAAACTTACTGCCTGGGATTGAGGAATGGGACATTTTCAGAAACTTTTTATTTTTCTAAAATGTATTCAAAAAAATTAAATCATTAAGGAATAAAAAATCTAACATATATGCATTATCTGCACAACGTTTCTAGCTACATTCTACTTGGTTACTGTTTGTGGATTTGATGGATATCAAAAGAGTTATATGACAAAAAACAAAGAAATGTGTAGCATCATAGCCCCACCATCACTGATTGATGTGCATCCTTCCTTGGGAGCTCAGCTCTATCAGAAAAGGTATAATAAATCCCTAACCCTCGCTGGGACCCCAATATCAGCCCTCAGCCGGCCCTTTGGGCCTTAGCCTCAGACTGATATCAGGATCCCGGCTCGGGGTGATAACCGCCCTTGTACTCCGTTCTTGGTTGGTTATATGTATATATTTTGGCATAGATACATAACTATCACTTTTCAGTACAGTTTAGTCAGCCTGTTCAAAAGGATTTCTACTCAAAATCATTACGCACCTGTAGTTTCCATTCTTTGCTTCTATGGCCAGACAGTCACACTCACAATTGAAACAGGGTTGCACGTAAAAGTGTTTGAAATCCAAGTTGACAACACAATTTATAGGAGTGTCAATGATCCAAGTACAGTCAGCATCGTCTGGGTAGTTTTGGGGATAATTTGGGGACTGGATGGTTCCTGCTGTCAATGGCAGGTCATTGTCTCCGCACAGGCCATACACCTTTTCCCAGTCTAAAATGATTCAGGGAGAAACAATTTGTATATTCATTTAAAAATTTGGCATTGTTGGAATGACTTTATGTTAGAGTAAAGGCCGTATTCCACATACCGAGTTTGATGCGCCAATTTTGTATTTATTTGATTTTCTGTGGGAATATGATATGACATTTTACATCCTATATACCATGCAAAAGAGGATTTTAAGATCTTTCTATTGATGTATAATATCATGACTATATTTAACCTTTATTTCAACTGCCGATTTTCAAAATCGGCAGCAAAATCGGTATGTGGAATATGGCCTTAATGATATAAGAAGAACTATGGGGGGAGTCTGAGGGTGGCCGTACGACCAAGAGGGGTTTGTCACTGTCCGAGGGCAAAACGTTAACCCTGGAGCCATATGAGCCCTATGGGTCATACAGCCACCCATGAATGACCCCAAAGGTTCTTCTATAATTTATCACCCAACATTCAAAGCTATTGAAAATAAAGACAACTAGGAGCATTGTATGCAACCTGTCAATACACACACCCTCTATGTGAACATAATATTATTATCAACCATTCGGGGTATGAAGCCCTGCTTAACCCCATGCAAATGTTTCTGTCAAAGGTAACTGCTAGGGATTATAACCCGCCCAGCCAACAATCCACTGCATGAAAAAAGACCTTTTAAGACCTTTAAGTTTCTGTAAATGGAGCCATTGAGGTGTGCTAAAGGTAATGGAAAGGTCACCTTTACAAGACCTTTCCAACATTTTTTCAGGTGACCTTTAAAAATGCATCAAAGATCTTGCAAAGGTATTGGAAAGGTGACATTTCCTATGCCTTTAATGAACCTCAATGGCTTCCTTTACAAAATTAAAATTAAAGGTCACTGAAGGTCTTATTTCGCGAGCCTCGAATATTGGGGACATTGAGTATTGCCAGGTCGTACGTACTGCTCACTGCGGACTCCTTGTTTTCGGTAATTTTATCATTTTTTTTAAATATTGCTTGGGTGGTGAAATAAAGAAGGACCTTTGGGGTTGTCTTCGAATGGCAGTACAACCTATGGGAATCATACATACATTGGGCTTTGCCCTCGGTATGCGAAGATCCCCTATGGGTCATACAGCCCACCTCAGATACCCCCTGCGGTCCTTCTTATTAAATAATTGTCTCATAGAGAGAACATTTGCCACCTAAGAAATTGAAAAGATACAGCATTTCTACTGCGAGACAAGAGTCCTGTTATTACATACGCAAGTTATATCCCCCACACTCGCAATGAAGAAAAGAGAAACGATCCAACATCTGATACATTTTTGCACCAGACACCCCAGGGAGCATATCTGCGATCATCTAGTATTCCCAACTTTCCACAATCGTAGCGAAAACTTCGTTCGCCACGGAGAAACAGACGTAGGGCGAGTTTCACACTAGGTCAATAATATTGTAAATACGTATCTCACATCTCAAGGTTTAATATAAGATGTTTTAAATGTTAGTAGTCTTAAATCCATGGTTTACAATAGGAATATACAAATGTAAGTCAGAAATACAACCTTGAAAAAGTCAAAATATCTAAACTAAAGATACGATCTTAAAGTTACGACCAGTGTGAAACACCCCCTTTATCCGTTTAAATGCAAGAGATGGCCATGCAAAAGTATTCATATAGGCATTTCAATTTATAAGTCGCAAAAGAAAGACATCGATCTATGATCAAAGTGTATTTTCAACTGTTACCGTTGAAATAAGCTAAAGACTCGAAGTAAAATCTGTGACCATGCATAATCATCAATACAAATAATTAAATTATATATTTCCCTCTGTAGAGGTTGCGTCTTACCATAAATGCCGGATAGTAGAAGGATAAATTGAAGATGACGAATCATTTCGTGTCAGGTATCTTTAGGTTAGATACTACAAATGATATGTTATTTGCTACATATTCGTGTATATACCCGTTGGTAGGTTCTTTCTTGAAAGTTCTGCTTGAATAAAACATTTTCCGATAATCATATTCTAAAGGACTCACACACACCGCTTGTCCATAAAAGATCTAGCTCCTAGTACTAGTGGAATAGGAGTGAGCAATGGTATAGAAAGTGCATTAGATAAAAAAGGGAACTCTGAACTTTAACGTGCCAATACACAAACTAAATACTGCATTGACAGAATGTCTGAGTTCCACACTGGCGCGAGTACATTACCAGTTCCATACCCATCAATAATTCATCAGTTTAATACAGTAAGTGTGTTTCTCACAAAAAGCCAAGATTTGACTTCCCGGTTTGAATTATACATTACTCAAAACAGAAACATGGGATAGTAAGTGCAAAACATTTCTGTATTAAAAGTAAACATAATTGTCTTATTTGAAAAATAATCCGATCTTATAGTTCGGACTAGTAGTTCGAAGCACTCCCTTAATTTTTAATTTACATTGTCTTCATTCTGAAGAGGGTTAAAGTTCTAAACATTATTCTATATACAATTTCTATTTCGATGGGGGAATTGGTACGTAACGATGGCAATATTTTCTTTATTGTAAGTATTTCGTTTATATCGTAGATACAAATAGGCAACATTACTATTTCGCCTGATTATGTGGTATTCCAGTTCTAACATATTTACGTTAGCAAATAGTTAATGCATTGTTTATGGAAATCATTAAGGTTTAAAAAGTTCTATTCATGGTTTTAGAGGGCTCCCATTCACATGTAAACAAACCAACACAAGGAGGATTACAGTCAGCAGTAAGGAAACTTAATGAATTATCAATAGAAGTTATCTTTAACCATACAAATGGCATGTGTCTCTATGTTAGCATTAAACCTACGATGTAAGGACTAATTGAAATCATTTGTGTAAATTTCTTATTTATCCTAAATGTGAAACAGGAATTTGGCAATAGGCTTGGGTTATTCCTATTTTCACAAAAGGAGTTCATAAAAAAAATCATCTTTGGACACCATGCTCCAAGTGGAGTGAAATTTGAGCCAGCTTGTTCATTTGTGGTCTTAACACAGGCAAACCCCACGGCCTCGTCCACATAACCTTACTAATTGAAATCATGTTAGATCTCACTGTAATTGGTTCGATCGATGGCCGTCTTTCCTCTAAATATTCAGCCGGAATATATCAGATATGTAATGGAATATATCAGACTTATATTACATATACATTACAGTCATATTTGATATATTCCGGCTGAATATTTAGACGAAAAAAGCGCCATTGAACCAATCCCAAACACTGGGAGATAATCCTCTATTAACATGATGAAAGCTTAAACTGTTAAAAAAACCGTAAGTTTGACTATAATATACTGTAAACCTCAACAGTATAATACCGTATTTTATTTTACGGCTATCTACTGTAATATCATTGCAATTTACTGTATATAACTGTATTTATTACGGAAATTAGCCTCACAGTAATATACCGTATTTGGAAATTGTATACTGGTATGGAAAAGAAAAATGGACACTTTGGTATTAGAACCCACATTCTCCACATTCAAGGTAGAAGCCTAACCAACTGAGCTTTCCCGTAAATTTGACGGGTTTTTTTTAACAGTGTAGGACAGGTGTGGAGCAGCGTTAGCACCAGTTGCTAATCGAACCCGTCACAGCTGGTGTCTCCTCACAAACGAACACGTGTTTGATGTAATACCCATCATCAGACTTATCTTATCAGTGTCACGAGGCGATAGAAGAAGTTTGGGTTAGACGGATGTTATTGCATAATCTAATTGCGTTGTGTTGTGTTGTGTTGTGTTGTGTTGTATAGCTATATACCATGGACACTCGCGTAGGTCACTCACCTTAGAAGCAATGGTAGATGCAAGGGGTCGAAAGGGGCAACTGCCCCCTCTCCCTAGAAAACCAAGAGAAATAATAAACTGGTGTTTTTTTTATTTGTTTTTATAAGAGGGGTCAGGATTTCGTCCACTAGAGCACTGACTCTGGATCCGCCCCTGAGAAGTTAAGTCGGGTCTATAATCTTAACCCTTTAGACTCCACAGTTTCGTTCAAGCTTGTTTTCTCTAAGATTTCCATGGATTTCCCTCCGGAATTCCCTAAATTCCTTGAGAAAGTTCAAAGGCTACCCAGCCCCTATCAATGAATTAACGTTATAAGCATGGGGCTTGTAGCATTGGATAGGAAATTAAATCAGCTTTTTAACGATATATTAAGCAAATTTGTATGTTGAATATTCGCAAAAGTGTCCCACTTGGAAACATAAAGAAAAATTATGGTAAAATCATAATTTTTTCTGGGGTGGCTATGGCCGCATTGGGGAATGCACCTACAGGCGGCTATGGCCGGATCGGGAGGGTGGCTATACGTGCGACAGTCGCGCACGCGGTGGTGGCGTATATAGAATTCCTTACACACGCGGACACAAATTCCGCGCATACACATCTGCCTACATACGCGGACATAGGTTAAGGTGATAAAAAAAAGTATTTTTAAGACTATATTTTCACAGAAATGAGATCAAAATAAAGAAAAAAGAAAAGAAAAGGGGGGTTCGGGGGCTCAGCCCCCGATTAAGAAGAAATATACTGATGAAAACATGAGATTGGGGTCTAAAGGGTTGATCCATGAGGTGATAATTTCCAAAATTACAAAAAAGGAAAGGCTAACCGACCTGAGGACCAATGGTTTTTTATCTGTTCATGATTGAGTAGGCAATTGAAGGAACCAGTCCCCTACCCGTGATCCATTGTGCAGTTGGAAACCAATTATTTTCTACTATCTAAACTAAGAATTAGAAGTTGAAAATTCAAAAAATTGCTTTGCTTAATTATTGAATATTTGACAAGTAATTTTGCATTACATCCATTCTTAGTATCAATGCAGCCGCGGACATATAACACTTAGTCTATGTAATAGACAAAAATAAAATTTGAAAATAGTGGTCAAATATTGTCATTAGAAAACATCAAATTAAAGCATATTTTCCAATACATTACGGTGTAGTTTGCAATCTAACATCCCCCATGATAAATTAAATAACATTAAAAATGCATCATTTTTAGGGGGAAGTGTACCTAGAGTATGGAGGCGGTTTTATGGGGGTGTACCCAGATTATGGAGGGGTATGCAATTTGTCTGCATAACGAAACCTAGACAATGACAAGCAAACCTTGGGGGATAGGGCTCAATAAAGTCGGTCCAGAATTGGTAAAACAATATTAAACATGATTGATAATTTTGTTGGTCCATTCTCAGTTTGAAACCAGCAGGAACTTCTTTTTTTCATTCCAATTGTTCACTTTGGAATTGATTTGGAAAAAATCAGTTGGCATTGCCCATGAGCCGATCCCCAAGAAAAAACAATTTTAGGACTGATAATGGACCAATTCTGTCATCGTTCCAGTATCAGTTCCATATCTTCGTCTCGTGGATCATCAGCTGTATGCTCCACCATTACATATTGCTGTTATTCTAGGTGAATGTTTATTTCTTCAGAGTATAATAGTATAACATCAGCCAATATTGAACCAAATAGAAGTTTATATTGGGAATACTCATCACTATATATTGATCAGTATAGATGACCTAATTGTCGCGGTCATCATAAGTATCAAAATGTTGTCCATATAACTTTCATTGGTTCAAGAAATCATTGCAAAGGCTTTACGATATAATCACGACAATAAATTTACAATATCTCAAACTCAAGACCTTCTTCACAAAAGTAATATATGAAATATGTGGTGTGTGTGTTCAAGATAGAAACATGCATAAAAACAATTTAAAAACTGGTGAATCTTTTGGTATTGTCTATTATTTTCAAAATAAGCCCCCACTCTTTGCTGCATGAACCGCATTTTCATTTACATTGAAGTCACTATAGTAATCACTAATTGGGCATATTAGATATAGATGTGTTCTAACTGTTTTATCAGAGTTAGGGCTCCAGATAGACTGGGAGTTTCAATGTATAATGTAGAGTTTTTAAAAAAAGACAACTGTCACATGTCTTTGTTCATGTCACTTGTGTTAAGACGCTATCCTACATACAGACGCTATCCAACAAAATCCAGTATTTGTCCTTTAGCAGCAGTATAAAGATGCTATCCTACATACAGATGCTATCCAACAAAACATTTTGTTGGATAGCATCAGCCACCTGCTGCTATCCTACATATGGATGCTAATCCATAAGGGAGAGGTGGTTGGATTATGGAGGGGTATGCAATTTGTCTGCATAACGAAACCTAGACAATGACAAGCAAACCTTGGGGGATAGGGCTCAATATTTTCAAGTAGACCCAGGGTATTGTCAGCAAAGACCCTGGGTCCAGAAAAACTGTTACCTCTCAATACCCTGGGTATACTACCCCTCCATACCCTGGATACAGTACCCCTCTATACCCTTAGTACCCTAAAACCCAACCATACCCTGGGTATACCCCTTATACCCCCTGTGTACCCTGGGTATTCTATACCTTATATACCCCCTCTGTACCCTGGGTATTCTATATCACCCGAACTTTTCCATACTCTAGGTCTACATTAACCATATCCTGGGTCCTCATCAAATGCTGGAACTATAATTATGGTGATTGAGTTTGTATGAACATATCAAAATGAAATGCAGGCTTTTAGTTGGCTGACTGTGAAGAAGACCCTGTGTATGCAAGTTTTGTCACTTAGCATCTCTTTGTGGCTTAACATATGCAGTGGACACTAAGTGACAATTGTTTTGTCACTTAGCAGCAATTTTGTGGCTTAGCAGCTTGTTCAGCTGCTATCCTACAAAAAGATGCTAAGTGACAGCGTCTTAACAACTTGTCTAATTTTAGAACGGCTCCTGTCACATGTCACTGTTATAATCCTTGCTTTCATGTCACTTGTACTCCGTGCCACTTATTGAAAAATGGCTTAGTCAAACTTAAGATTTAGGGGATTATGCCCTTAGTGGTACTACAATCGGGATAAGGTCAGGTGGCAAAATTATCAACACTGCTATCTACCAGACCATGTCCTCCCACACATCTTTGGATTACCGTCTTATCTGTACCTGTATTGATGGTGTATATAAGGCATCCTGTTTCTTCAGTCAGTCACTAACTGCCTGGTCCCTCAACCACTACAGCCAAGATGAAGGTTTTCGTTGCCCTTGCTGTAAGTAGAAGTTTATTGAGGTACATTCATGTTATGAATATGGGTCACTTTTAGGCCCTCTTATAGTATACTGGTATGAGCAGGCTCCATTGTGACATTACTTAGTGATTTTAAAACTGCTTAAAGCAGCATCAATAGTCCCTAAACATTAATTTTGTTAAATTAATACTGAGATTGTGCAAAATCTATCATAATACAACTACCTCAAACATACTTTAATCTGCATCAAACTGAACACATTTAGCCATCCCAAAAATACTGCAAGTCCTCTCATATTTGAGTAATTTGATCCCAGTAAAATTTGGCAAATTCTATGATACTTGAATAATTGAACCGCCCTGACAGTTTTGCCAACTCCTGTTTATACATTTGACCATGATTTAAACACTGTAATCCATATACCTGAAAAAACTGAAGACATATATGATTCTTTATTTTCATATTTGACAGCATAGAATTATACATATTCGCTGTATGCCCTAACTTATTCTATATGACCTTATTTCATGTTTGTAGGTCCTTTTTGCTGTGGCTTATGCCCAGGAGGAGACGTGCCCTGAGGTCAGCCCCATCAGGAACTTCAAGTACTCTGACTTTGAGGGACAATGGTAGGTTCATTATGTCTTTTATTCAAAAACTAGTTTCAGAGCAATGCCATTCTTGTTATCACTGACTTTGAACGAGCTCGAGGTATAAGTATTTCAAATTTTCTCCAATAATCTTTATAAAGGTACATATCAGTATATCTTATACAAGTTATCATGATTCAACAAAAGTGCTTAAAACCTGTGACGATTATCTTTGAAAAAGTCAGCAGCAATGACATATAAGTAACCTTACAATAATTATGGCAGGTCTCAAAAATTTATTTCCAAAAATTAGATAACATTGTGTATGAAAATGATTAAGCTTATCAATTTAACTCACCATTGCTGCCACATAAAGAAGTGACCCAAATTGCAACCTTCTAAATCTACAGCAACTTTTTACATATATATATATTCCTAGGTTTGAGATTGGACACTACCGTAACTCTGGCCCATCCATCTGGAGCGAGCAGTGCTTCTGCAGCACCAGCAACGTAACTCAGGACTGGCTGGGAGAGGCTGAGGGAGACTCTGTCTATTCCTATGTCTGTGACATTGAACAAGCTAATGGAGATATCCAGGCCTTTGACTGTAAGCTAGCTTATCAAATTAGTTTCTCTATTTGCAAAAATATTGAGAAAAGGTTCTGAAGTTTTTATATATCATCATAATTATCTCATTTGCCTTGTTCCTCAAAAAAGTGAAAAGTTTATCATATAACTCAGTACATGATTGCCCTATGTATTAAATTTATGAATATTAAGATAATTATGCAATATTATGTTAATCATCAAATATTTGAGAAGTAGTTTTAACCTGCATTCCAGGCTGGTAGCTAGATTAAAATGGTGAATGGGATCATGATCCAGGAATTATGATCACTCAGAAAAGTATAGAAAGAAAGTGGGGTAAATTATTGCGCCCCTTCCCCCACCCAACCTTACCCTTTAATTGGTAAAGGTAGGCATGCAATATAACTATGTGAAATGTGTTATTTTCAGCCACCCTGTTCGGTATGTCACCCCCTGGTAAGTGGCAACAGACTGTTGTTCCTGGCTTCGAGGCTCAGACCTTCACCGTGCTCGACCTTGACAATGGCAACGCCCTTGCCTACCGCTGCGGACTCTATGAGAATATTGGTATCTCATACACTGTCCAGGTAGGTAGAGAAGATATTTTGCACTACACATTTTTGTATACAAGTTTATTAGCTGTAGGCCTAGGTTAGAATTGCAGACACCATAGGTTTCTTAGTCGCTCAAAAGGTGATTGTCTTAATTAATCTAATGATATGTTTTAAAACTTGTACTTGTGGTTGTACTTGCATCTGTCACAGTTATCTGTTTACAATGTCTTATACAAATTTTAAATATATTTATAAATTTTTTGATATATCTTATGAGCTTTATTAGCTCTATCTATGCAAACAATGTCTATTTGAAAAACCATAGACATAAAAAGTCTCATTCTTATAATGATATGTCAAAAGCATGTTATTTTATGTATTGCACAATGAAATTGTCTTTGCATATTTCACTGGTATATGTAATTATTTGATCTGATATGCAACTCTTATTATTTGGACAGTTCCTGTCCCGCAAAAACAGTCTGGATGCTGCCGTCATCGCCAAGTTCCAGGCTAAGGTGACTGAGCTGAAGCTGAACCCCGAGGGTGCCAAGTATGAGACTGTGTCCCATGAGGGATGCTCTTATGAGGGCCATTAAACTAATAATATTAGCTAAATTATTTGATAAGAAATAAACACAATATCATCAAAAAAATATGTTTCTGTCATCCTACTTTGAACTTTTAGTAATGGGTGGTATATGCAAGCCAGTACCTTAGTGGTCAGAACAAAATCAAATAAGATAAGTCCAATTCGAGAGAAATGATTACTTCATATGGGATGTATAAGAGTACAAATTTAACATGATATATTTGTATTTTACACATGTACTAAAAATACTGGAAGAAAATGAATAGTTATGTGAAAATATTTCGAGAGAAAGACTAATTATATACAATCAATTGTATTCAAATTTCACACCTTAATCTTAAGCTACACTACATAAAAATAACAAGTTATTCTATATGTTTCTAAATATGTGATTCAAACGTTGCAATTTGACCTGACCATTTAATTCAATTGAATTATTGCTAACTAGGAATGTTATTAATCATATATCCATTTTAGAGAAGACAGTTGTATATAACGCCCAAGTCGTTTTGTAATATTTCACTCATTTATATAAACACAGCTTAGACTGACTCAATATTAATAATTGATGTATCCATTCATCAGATGAATAGCATGGTAATAGTGCATAATTATATCATCCCAAACACTTGAAAGCAGTGCAACTTTTAATCAATGGACAGCAAAATTTAATGGTTCGCTTATAGTATAAGGAAGGCCCATGCATAATTGTATTGGATGTGTAAACAGGGGTAGATCCAGGGGGGTCCAGGGGGTATTGCCCACCTTTTTAGTTGACACCTAAACTTCAAATAGAGGGAAAAATGCTGCACGCATGAGTACAAATGTACGCATTTTAGTACTTAGCCCCTGCTAATATATAATATAATAAGCCTCAGCATATACCCTTAGCTATAGCCTTAGCTATAATTATGCTGATCCCCCCTTTTGGAAATCCTGTATCCACCTCAGGTCAAGATGGATTCTTATGTGTCAATAACTTTGAGGAGAAAAGTGATAACAGGCCACACTCGGTGTCACTGCTAAATTGAGTATTTAATGAAGAAATTGTTTGGAATAAAAACAATCCTTGTTGATGTTGCAATTGATTCTTCCTTGTCCTTTCTTCAATGTATAATTATAGTGGCTAATCTTATTCTTTTATCTTAAACCCATGCATTTATCAAATATCAATATGACTGTCATATACATCTTCATCTAAATTCACACGACTGTTGCTGTTTGAATATTTTATTTTCAGTACATTATGTTTTAATCAAGTGCTAAACATATTTATCATTGCGCAGTGTTCTGCTTTTCTGTCTTCCATGTATAGGCATAATTGTTGAATAGTTCGGGACTATATTTTCTTAAAGGATGGCACAATACTATATTTACCAATTGTTCAATGGCTGCACATGTCTAAAAACCAGCGATTGATGTTCGAAATTGTATCTAGATCTGTCATGACCTTAGTGTTCTATTAATCTTGTTCAATGATCAAGTGTCGAATTGTTAAGATTTGCACCAATGTCCCAATGAAAACCTCAATAATCCAATACCTAAGTGCAACACATAATGTTACATTTACAATTCAAATGTGATGATGACAGAGCAATAGAGCAAAGTAATGGTCATTTTCTGCAACATTCTGATAAGGCTCTCTACCGTCCTGCAAAGTAACAAAAACGTTCTGAAGCATCACATCCTTAGCTGAGAAAGCAATGGACAAACCTGGTTGGTGGACCTGCATACTTACTATATTCAATATCAAGAACAAAGACTAGATAATCAAATCTTTGTCTTCACAATGATTATCAATAGCCAAAGGTATGCTATTTATTGTCAAATGATATGGTAGACCATGGCAGACTTCGGTTTAGACTCCCATTCATTCAACTAAACTTTAATTTTAAGATATGAAATGATATCTAACAGCTGGGGATGCAACTTTATTTATTACGTGGATATCAAATTATCAATAACGTTTTATGATAGCATTCTCAAATATCAGGATTGCAAATTTTCCTTTGCTCTAAGATCAAATCTTATATTGTATTAGGTATGAATCTTTAATAGCCATACTTTGGCCTGGACCTTTATCAGAAGTCAGAAAAATGTTAATTGAATGAGGTTGGGGCAACATTTAGAAAATACTTATGTGCATGTACATATACTTTCCAATCTTATGCTTATGTGATGAATGTCCATTCATCTGTGTAAACTATAATATGATCAAGTATCGAGATAATAAGTAAAAGATATAAGGTACGAAAAGTATATTGGGAAATCCAGACAGCACGGAAATGTATCGTAACCAGATATGACGTCAGAGTAGTCACGTGATCTAAGTGACCAATCAGAGTCGAGTGATAGAGTTAAAAAGGGGGCGTTAAGTCCAGAATAAACAGCCCTGTCTTGGTACTCCTCGTGTTCACACGTGTCTTCTTCCAGTAATATAGCCCTCGAAGGGGTTTAAGTCGAAAATATGATAAGATATCAGTTAATTAACTAGTTGAACTCAAGCAATTTGGTCTAAGTTTAGTATCTTAATTGGAATGAAAGAATGATGGACCAAAAGTCCGGATTGGCCCGAAGAACGAACCGGGACCGGAAGACCGGGCAGTTACGAAATCCGGAAATTGTGAGTGGCCGACCCGTGACCGCCGCGACGAAGGCGTGACCCGCTTGGCCCCACACTACCAACCACTAGGCAAGTGTCAGCCCAACCATCATGGAAGATCGGATTGGACAGTAGTGGCAGCTGAAAACCATCCTTCTACCACCATCCCCCTTTTATTAAAATCGAACCCTGGTCCACCTGCGCCCTATGTCCGGAACACTCCAGTCACGACAGACCGGCACACATCCCCCTCCCCCATCTAAGAATACCGAGTTCCCGATTGGCCTGCTAGCTCCCCCTCGTGCGCGAGGCACAACTCTTGATCTTACATCTCGGTTTCCTGCTCCGACTCATCATTTGGCCAAAATAACCCCCATGTCCCTTCGTCGTAGAAATCGGAAACCCTGAACGACCGAGGAAAGTCACACCCGTCATAGTTCTCATACTTTATACACATTTTCAGTGGAAACAACCAATTCAGTCACTTCATATTGGGTAACAAATACATTACTCTATCATTGTAACTGTGACATAAAGTCACTATATCTAACCAAAATTTAAGTCACTGATGTGGCATGACATATTAAAGGATTCAGGATCACCTTCCCTCACAATAAGACAAAACCCAGTGGCAGCAAAGGAGGTGCCAGATCAATACGAGCAAACAACAAATAAGCTCGCCTAGCTTTTCTCAAACCATTTTTACGGGGGCCGTCCTTCTAAATCATTGATTAAAGAAATGCAATCAGTATGATATTTGTTATAACATAAAATCTATTTATAAGGTATGACAAATAATTTTTCTGTTTTAGTAAAAATTGTCATTTTCCTTGTAAATAAACATTTGTAATTAATTCATGAAAGAACTGTATAAAGAAATCAGTTAATTTTAACTAGATCTAGAGAAAAACAAATTAAATCAAAGATGCATGTGAAGAAATTAAAATGCACCATAAAAATTTATATATCCTTTGCAATTGAGTAGTATGTAAAATGTGGTGTATGTACTCAAGATACAAACATGCATAAAAACAAATGAAAAAATGTTTAACAGTGACTGCTGATTATGTCCATAAAACTCATGTGCAAAAATTGTGTTTCCATGATTGATCATTTTCAATTGTCTAAACTAAACATCACACTTTGAGCAGAATCATTATTTTGATATTCCAATTAGAAAATAACCACCAACATAAGGAAATAATTGTTGTTTCCCCAGTCCCAAATCTTTGCTGCTTGAACTGCATGAATTTCCATTTCCATTGAAATCCCTAATCAGTAATTGGGCATATTAAATACAGTTGTATTTATAACTGTTTTAGCACAGTTGGGGCTCTAGATAGAAAGGAAGTTTCAATGTCAAATGTAGAGTTTAAAAAGAAAGACAACTGTCACATGTTTCTGTTCATGCTTATGTCACTTGTCTAATTTTAGAACTACTCCTTTCACATGTCACTATTGATTTTAACCCTCGCTGTCATGTCACTTGTACTCCCTGTCAATTATTGAAATTGAAAAATGGCTTTGCCAAACTCAAAGGGTTCCTTGCACATAAATTTTCAAAGGCTACTTTTTTGTCTGATTACCTTCTCTTCGGTATTCTAAAAATATATCAAAAGAAAAAATGGAAAATGTCGAGTATTGATGAATTATAAAGGAAAGGTTTCTAGTACTCCCCTTGCTACGTCATTATTATGGGAATTCCCCTCAATAAATAACTTAGGAATTCCATATTTATAAACAATTACAGATTAGTAAATGATATAACCAATAATAGCTTATTTGGTGCCAAAATATGCATTTTTAGTTTTAATGTAAATATTCCTTACTAGTTATATTTTAAGATTGGGGAATCCCTTGGATTGATAAATGGGGTTCCCCAATATACTCACTGTGTGACGTCATTAACTAGGGATTTCCCTAAAAAATTTAGATAAAATGCAAGTTCTCCCCATATTAAGAATTTGCCTTAGATTTCTGTCAGCTTAATAGTACTAGATGTGAATGCAATGGGACATCAATTTCACTCAAAAATAACTACCCTATACTTATGTGAAAGGTTTCCTTTAAGATTTAGGGGATTATGCCCTTGGTGGTACTATAATCTGGATTAGGTCAGGTGACAAAATTATTAGCAGATGGCTGCTATCTACCAGACTACATCCTCCCACACATCTTTGGATTACCATCTTATCTGTACCTGTATTGATGGTGTATATAAGGCATCCTATTTCTTCAGTCAGTTACTAACTGCCTGGTCCCTCAACCACTACACACAAGATGAAGATTTTCGTTGCCCTTGCTGTAAGTAGAAGTTTATTGAGCTACATTCATGTTATGAATATGGGTCATTTTTAGGCCCTATTATAGTATACTGGTATGAGTAGGCTCCATTGTGATATTACTCAAAGTTATTGTAAACCTGCTGGAAACAACATCAATAGTTCTTAGATATTGATTAGATTAGTACTGAAATTGTATAAATTCTATCATAACCTGACTACCTCATACTTTAAGCTGCATTAGTTTTTCCCATCCCAAAAAGCACTGCAATTCTATTAATTTCATATTGAGCAATTTGATACCATTTGAATTCTGCAAATTCTATCATACTTAATAGGTTGAACCACCCTGACAGTTCTGCCAAATCCTCTTTGAAGATTTGACCATGATTAAAACACTGTAATCCATATGCATGCAAAAACTATAAGCATATGTAGATTTACACTATACATAATTTTCACACATTCCAAGCAGTGCCAACCAAGCTAAAAATATGAGGCTGAAGATATTTTTTTTCATATTTGACAGCATAGAATTATAGATATTCGCCGTATATTAACTTGTTCTATATGATCTTATTTCATGTTTGTAGGTCCTTTTTGCTATGGCTTATGCCCAGGAGGAGGAGTGCCCTGAGGTCAACCCCATCAGGAACTTCAAGTACTCTGACTTCGAGGGACAATGGTAGGTTTGAAATACATTGTCTTTCTTTAAAAAACTAATTTCAATATAATCCCATTCATGCTATCACTGACATTGAACTAAATTTAAATAGTGTTTTAAACTTTCTCCAGTAATCTTTATAAAGGTACATGTCAGTATATCTTATACAAGTGATTCAACAAAAGTGCTTAAAATCTGCAACATTTATCTTTGATAAAGTCAGCAACAATAACAATTATTTCCAAAATTAGATAACATTGCGTATGAAAATGATTAAGCAAATCAATTTAACTCACTATTGCTATTACTTAAACAGATAACACAAATTTGCAACCCTCTAAATCTATAGCAACATTTTTCATATATTCCTAGGTTTGAGATTGGACACTACCGTAACTCTGGCCCATCCATCTGGAGCGAGCAGTGCTTCTGCAGCACCAGCAACGTAACTCAGGACTGGCTGGGAGAGGCTGAGGGAGACTCTGTCTATTCCTACGTCTGTGACATTGAGCAGGCTAACGGAGATATCCAGGCCTTTGACTGTAAGCTAGCTTATCACATAAGTTCATGTATTCAAAAAAATATTAAGCAAAGGTTCTGAAGTTTTTATATGGTATCAGAATTATCTCATTTGCCCTGTACCTCAAAAAAAGTGAAAGGTTTTATCATATGATTGAGTATATGATTGTCCAATCAATTAACTTTAGGAATATTAAGATAATTTATGCAATTTGTTATTCACCAAATATCTGAAGAGTAATCATAACCAGCATTCCAGACAGGTAGCTAGGCAAAAATTGTGAATGGAATTATAATCACTCAAGTATAGAAAATTGTTTGAGTAAACTATTGCCTCTGCTCCCCGCACCCAACCTTACCCTTTAATGGGTAAAGGTAGGCATGCAAAATAAATATGTAAAATGTGGTATTTTCAGCCACCCTGTTTGGCATGTCACCCCCTGGTAAGTGGCAACAGTCTGTTGTTCCTGGCTTTGAGGCTCAGACCTTCACCGTGCTCGACCTTGACAATGGCAACGCCCTGGCCTACCGCTGTGGACTCTATGAGAATGTTGGTCTCTCATATACTGTCCAGGTTGGTAGAGAAGATATTTTGCGCTATATTTCTTTTGTGTAAAGTTGATTGGCTGTACATATAAATATGCAAACAAGGCCTGTGTTAAGCATTGTACACATCATAGGTCTTTAGTCAATCAAAAGGTGACTATCTTAATTAGTTTAATGAAATATGTTAAAACATTTAATATGTATCACAATGTGGTTGCAGTTGCATATCTTACAGCTTTATCATTACAATGTCTAGTACAATTACGTTTGAAATATATCTCATGAGCTTTATTACCTCTAACTATGAAAACAATGTCTGGTTGAAAAACCATAGACATCAAAAGTGTCTATTCACCCAAAAGATGGCTCATTTATATAATGACATGTTTAAAATTTATTGTTTTATGTATTGCACAATTTAATTGCCTTTGCATATTTCACTGGTATATGAAAATGTTTGATTCAATATACAACTCATTTTTTTTAACAGTTCCTGTCCCGCTCAAACAGTATGGATGCTGGCGTCATCGCCAAGTTCCAGGCTAAGGTGACTGAGCTGAACCTGAACCCCGAGGGCGCCAATTATGAGACTGTGTCCCATGAGGGATGCTCTTACGAGGGCCATTAAACTTATATATTCCCTAAATTATTTAATAAGAAATAAACACAATATCATCAAACAATTTCTTTCTGTCATCCATGTTTAGTAATGGGTGGTATATGGAAGCCAGTTGCTTAGTTGTCACAACAAAATTGAAGTCAAATTCCAAAGAAAGGACTATTTCATATGGAATATATAAGGGTAAAATGTTGAAGCATGATGTGATATAACCCGAAAATGACTAAAGAAATAACTGAACGAGAGTGATCTTAGTACATTTTATTAGTATTTTATATGCACACTAAAAATACCAGAAGAAAATGAATATTTATGTGAAAATATTTCGAGAAGAAGACAAATTACGTATAAACAATGATATTCAACTGTCACACTTAATCTAAAGCTATACTATGTAAAAATTACAAGGTATTCCATATGTGTTTGAATATGTGATTCAAACATTGCAATGTGATCTAACCATTTAATTCAAATGAAGTATTGCTAACTAGAAATGTTATTAATCATATCCATTTCAGAGAAGTCAGTGGTATATAACATCGGAGTTGCCTTTAAATATTTCACTAATAATTGATATAAACACAGCATAGACTGACTCAAGGTGAATAGCATGGTGGTAGTGTTATATCATCCCAAGTACTTGAAAGCAGCACACCTTTTAAGCAATGGAGAGCAAATGATTTTCTTATAGTACGAAGAAGGCCCTTTGCATTGGATGTGTAAACAGGGATAGATCCAAGGAGTCTAGGGGGTCCTGACCCCCTTTTGATGGACCCCTAACCTACAAAAAGTGGGGAAAATGTTGCATGTGTGTGCAAAAATGTATTCTATCTTAATACTTAGCCTCTGCTAATATATATATAACATATAATATGCCTCAGCATGATAGCCTTACCAATATGCTGACCCCCCTTACGAAATCCTGTATACTCAAATAGCAATCAATGAATATATCAAGCTTTTAACGAGGCTTTGAACTGTGATGGAAACAAATATAATTAATTATTGGCATACATTATGAGAGATAAAGGTACTGAGGAACCTTCCTTTGAGTTCCATATATTTTGAAGCATTTAATTTCATCCCTTTGAATTGACAAATTATCCTTTGAATACATGCAAAATTAAACCTGGCTTATTATGCACCTTATGTGTGACCTGTTCTGAGATGAGTCAGATGTCACGGAGATGCAATTTTGAGCTGGTTAGATGTGTTGTTCAGCTCAAGAAGATCTTCATTTTGATACCAAGATTGTGTTTGTGCAATGATTAGGGACGAAGTTACCTTTTCCCTATATGCAGTAGGCTGGACACTTGATTCTGAGAAAAACACGTTTGAAGTATTTATGTGCGGTTTTCATTATACCTGGTCGGATTCCTTAGATACCACTAGAAGTTTTTGTCCAAGCAACTTGAGACTCAAGATGTATAAAACTTATTGATGGAACTATGGACTAATATTGATCAGGTTTTTTTTTATGAAATAAAGGCAAGAGTGTAGATCGGAGCAGCTAATTGGAACTTTGGACTAGCCACATTCAAGGCCATCTTAAATAAAATGAAAACATATTTTTCAACCCAAATAGATTTCAAAAGGAAATTTTAGTCCTTATATCTGACACTATACAATAAAAATCTAATCCAAGATTAAAAAGCTGATCCTTCCCAACACTATGATTTAGTAAATGTCTTGTAAATCTGTGGGATACATTCCATAAACATTCTCCAAGACCCTCTATTTATAATGGTAGGGCTTGTAAACAACAATATGTATTGAAAAAGAGTTTTAGTAGTAAGTTTGAATTCATAGAAAAATAAAAGACAGACTTAATTTATGTTTCCAGCCATTAATTCTACCTTTCCTGATCAGACTGTGCTACCAATCAGTCATGACCAGGCCATGACTCAGATAATTGGGTCATGACCTCTTTTTTTTAATTCTTAAACCATAAAAACATGACAACATGTCACGACATCAAATATTTTCCACTATGGACCTGCAAACATGTTTATTAGTTGACATATCTGCTTTGTGTTGTTAAATAAGTGAGATTATCATCAAATTTATCATGAAATGCATGGAAATAGTATACATTCAATCAATGACATCAGTATCAAATATCAAAATGGCAACATTTTGGGAAACATAATTTCTAAACAAATCTTGATAAATCAACAAATACAAGGTGCAACATAAAAGGAAAGACAATTGAAACTATGTGACACATTTGTTCATCTAAGATTTAAAAAATTGAGATCATAGGAATTAATTATGAATGATGTTGCCAGCTGGACAGTTATGTCATAGCGTTTTGATGTTTTTTCCATATTTTTTTTGTTCACTTCACATGACATTATGGGTAATATCCTCTATAAATACCATGACAATACATACCATGGGATAGAACATTTCCTAGGCTTTCTTATGATATCATTTTTGTAAAGATTGATTGTAAACTAACTGTGCAACTACATCTTTTGTGTTTTAAAGTTTGAAAAGGTAGTCCCCCCTTTTAGTATCTGACATTTATATCTAGCTAAATATTAAAGGAGGGGTGTTACCCAGAAATTCCTCAGATTTGTGTGCCCTACAACCTTCCCTTTCCTGCCTTAAATGGGCCCATCTCTTTGACAAACTTGCACTTGATTGTGAATTACCGCCAGAACTGTTGTACAGCTACCCTCCAGGTAATAGAAGAAGTGGTCCTTGCAAGTTATAAGTTTAATATGGGGCATAATTAATTTGCAGTAGCAGTTAAGCTGCACTGAACCTTTCAATCATGGTGGTCTAGACCACTAAATTTGACATGGCGACACAGTTGTTTCTCAAATTCAACACTGCTACATCAGCTTTTCTTAAATTTGACAGGCAACATGACAAATAAGTGACAAATGACATAGCCCCTTTTTCTAAATTCAACATGGGACAGGAGCTTGAAAAAGATAGTGACAGGCGACAGAACCATTTCTTAAATTCGACAGGAGACACAGGTTTAAACTGAGAGATAACGACACGTGACAGGCCAGTTTCTTAAATCGACACCCAACATGGGGACCCCACGTCTAGACCCCCAATCAAACTGCCCTTGCCAGTACTATGGGAGGGAGTGGCATAGTCCATCAAGTGCATCAATCTCGTTCCACAGGTCCGTCTAGTGGTTTGTGTCAGTACTACAGACTAGGACTAGGAGCGACGGGTCCTTGGTCAGTTAGGATTGCTGGGGGGGGGGGGTTATTTTACACATTACGGCATATAATTGTTTTAAGGTTAAACGGTTTTCACCCATAAGAATGAAAGTACACTGTACATACTGCAGTACTATTGCTGTTTAACTTAAACAGTGTTCACCTGTAAAAACCATGGTCACACAGTAATTACAGTCACTCGTTAAATTTACGGTATAAGTCTGGCAACATAGTTGCCAGTAGTTTACCGTAAAAATTTACTGTTTTTTTCTATAGTGAATTCTAATCATGCCGTTCTGCAACACTAAAAAAAAAGACATCCTTTGCTGGGAGGTTATAGACATAACTGGTTGGTTGACTCCCATGCTTGCTATATTCATTATGAAGAACAAATGAAGACTAAAAATTGTATCTTAGTCTCTTAGTGTCTTAGGTATGGTATAAATTAGTGTCGAATTATACAGTACTTAAACCATGGCAGACTTTTTACACTCCCATTCATTCAACTTAACTTGAAATATAAAACTATAACTGACAGATGGACAGGGTTGTCAAATTATAATGATAATATTTTCATGAGAGTTTTGTCAGAATTGTTATGATTGCAAATTACCCATCACTCTAGATCTAAGAAGGAATCTTATATTATGATATGAATACATCCTTACCGTAAATTAAAACAGTCTGAGACAACATTTAGAAAATGCTTCAATGCACACGCACTCTCCATGCCTATTGTTACCAATGTCTAACTATTGATCAACTTCTTATGCGATTTGAGAGTGATGCTTGCACCTTGGGTCTATATGTGGGATATGTTTTTAAGTAAGAAGTGATTAGCTCCAAAAAAAAACCATTATTCCTACAACATACATATAACCAACCTCGAAGGGAGTACAGGGGCGGTTATCACCAAAAACTGGGAGCCCGATGTCAGCCTGAGGCCATGGCCCAAAGGGCCGGCCAAGGGCTGATATTGGGATCCTGGCGAGGGGTGATATTAATCGCTGAGTACTCCCTTCAAGGTTGGTTATGGATTTATTATTCCTTTTCTATTAGATGTGAGCTCCCAAGGAAGGATGCACAGCAATCAGTGATGGCGAGGCTGTGATGCTGCACATTTCTTTATGGTTGAAAAAATAAAATGTTTCTGTATCACCCTGCAGGGCGATACAAGGCTAGTTATCACCCAATTTGTATGGCCCCATGTTAAACCTGTAACTACTAAACTTGTATCACTCTAAGGTATAATAAAGTGATGTATCACAGTTCTACATCGCTTTTCATGCTGTCATTTAATGCTGATTGAAATAATATAACACATCTGAAGCTGGCATGCATATCCCCTGCCTGTTAAACCCTTTTTTGTCCATTCAATTACAAACGCATTCGTACATGTTTTCTAGATCCTCCAACCCCCTTTAGCATATAATACGCATGAGAAATGTTTCAAAGCCTTAGACCCCAACCCCTCGAGGTTGCATCAAGGCTAGGATGAGAGATGGATCATTGTTTGATTTTCAATAACCTTGAGTGTTTATAAATAACTGAAACTCGAATAAAACAAAAGTGTATCAATATTGTCTAAAAGATATATGATAATGCTAAGATATTGGTCGAGAGCAATGTTTTAACCAACAAAGGGCACTCATGGCGTTTTCTAAAGGTTTTCGTTTAGAATCACCGGTTTGAATCAATTAAAAACATCAATTATTCTGCTTTCCAATGTACTATAATTATCATAGTATTGTAACAATTTGGCCACTCTAGCGGTTTATAAAACGGCACTATCGGTATGTGACCTTATCTACATAAGCTCTATATTTAATTCTGTTATACATTGTGAACCCTCTTAGATACCACTGGTAATGTTGCCAGATGTTGTCACATAAGTAATTATCATGATTAATTATCACCGAGGCAGAATCTTACAGAATATCTCCTTTATCTTCATCCCCTCCAGTAAGGTATAAAAACTAGACGTTCACCTTTCCCAGTCACCAGTTACCAGGTCTACAACTCAACAACCTACCATGAAGGCTGTCATCGCTCTCACTGTGAGTAGTTTTTTTCTTCTTTTTCAAAATTGTTTAGACTGGTCACAGTTGAGGAAGTACAATTCCCGATTTCCTTTAGGATACAATATCTTATTCAGCAATAATGTACAACTTCACAACATAAAACTGATTAGATCATAATGTTAATGACGATGCTTATGGTGTCAATAGTATCTTAAAGACAAGTACATTAAAATTTTATGTAAAAGGCAATAAGGCAGCTATAGATTCCTGCACATTTTTAATTTCAATATCTATTATGTGGGGAGGTAAATTATTCCAGAACTCGCCCCCTTTATATCATATCAGGGTGGAGAGGACATATGGTTTCCCATACTTGATTCATCTTCAAAACAGGCCCAGGGGCATCATAATAATATCCTTAGATCTCTGCTAATAATGATAACATCCATAGTTTCATATTGGACAAGACATATTGAATAGACACCCTAATAAAGCCACGTACCCACTGAGCAACTTTTACAGAGTTGGCCGACGGATTGGCGCTAAAATCGGCAGACTTCTGGGTTAGAATTGGCCGACTTTGGCGCCGATTCAGACCAAACATGTACATTTCAATACACTGTACTAACAGCTAATCATAAGAGTCGGCCGATCTCAGTACCGATCTGTTGCCAATCTCTCTAAGAGTTGCTTAGTGGGTATGGGGCTTTAGGTATGAAGTCACCAGGCTGATAGTATTACGGTTTCTACCTTCATCATTGCATTTCACTCCTCCCATCAAAAGTATGGGTATTTCTTATGGGTAATAAGTATCAACAATATGCCACTTAACAAACTTTTTGTCCAATGCAGGTTCTCTGCGCTGTGGCTCTTGCCCAAGACCTGGAATGCCCTGACGCAATCCCAGGAAAATTCAATTATGCCGACTTTGAGGGACAATGGTAGGTATTTGACCTGTAACATATTTCCTTTATTCTTGACAAATTCAAGGGGATTACAATTATTCCAACCACTCATATATAGATTGTTCATTAAACAACTAGGATTGTTATAGGCTCTGGCCACAAAACAATAATATTTAGTATTTGACCTGTGAGATATTGCCTTCATTCTTGACAAATTCAAAAGATTAAAATTATTCGAACCCCTTATAAAATTATTTCGATTGTTCAATAACTATTAAGCAATAAGTGTTAATATCTGTAGAGGCATTGATTACAAAACAATTATTGATAGTTTACTTGTAATTAAGATTTTACTTCTGGGAAAGGAGTTTTTGTATGAAGACAAGTGAAGAAATGTTCAGAAATATAATTTATCATAGTTCCATATTACCACATCATCTGTGAAATACGTTTTGGGAAGGAGCAATATAAGATGAGTATTCGGATAGGGACAATATTTTTATATGTCTTTCTTTCATAATCCCTAGGTACGAGATTGGACACTACCGTAACACTGGCTCATCCATCTGGAGTGACCAGTGCTTCTGCAGCACCAGCAACGTAACTAAGGACTGGCTGGGCGAGGTTGAGGGAGACTCTGTGTACTCCTACGTCTGCAACCTTGAGGATGCCAACGGAGAGATCCAGGCCTTTGACAGTGAGTGTTTAGAAAAAGTTTAACATCGAAAAGTCTCATTGACATCTACAAATAACTGCTGATAAAAAGGACTGAGACATTATCAGAATAGATTTGAGATAAGAAATTCCCACTATTCTCTCATTTACTTCAGTCTTTTAACCCTTGTAGGGTCCTACTGGATACTTTTTCAATCAGAACAAAGCATATTTCCATTGGTTCCTAATGCTGCCTGCCTTTTTGTCATGACGGGGGCTGATAGGAGCGTCAATACTAGACTGAAGAGGTTTTATTGCCTATGGGAAAAACAACATTTAAACAATGGAAATTGAGTTCATATAACTAGTTGAATATTTGTTGACACCCTCAGAAAAGCTTATACCTTAAGTTTCAACCTAAAATGACACACAACCCATCCTGTCATCACAATTGTTGTTATATTGAGGTAACTGTTGAGTAGCACATAATAGACAATTTCTATAAAATAAGCTAACTGTTGGGTCATAAATACACGGGTCATATAGTGATCATCAAGAATCCTAAACACACCTTCAAAACTATACCACTGATATTTGTAAAATTTCGCTCTGTGTGTGTATTGTTAGTACTTAGTCGATCTCTTGTGTTTGACAAGACTATACTGCAAGGCACAGACAATTTTTCCCCGCTCACCCAACATATATCCCTGATATTGACAAAAACTCTCAGATGAATTGTAAACTTATGTATACATATCCGTTGATTAGTATTAGTCTATCATATCATTATTGGCCGTATTTCTCTGTTTACTTTTCCTCATCGTGTTCATCTCAATGTTGATCATTACCATTATCATAACTTTGTTTAATTTTTGTCCGACTGGAAGAACACAAACTTATTGTAAGTGAAGTTGATTTCCAATAAAAAAAATCACCACTTTCTCTCCAGCTACCCTGTTCGGCATGGACCCCCCTGGAGAGTGGAACATGGAGGTGGTGCCTGGTCTGGAGGCCCAGACCTTCACTGCTGTCGTCGTCCAGGACGGCTATGCCCTGACCTACCGCTGTGGAAACTACGGAGACCTCGGAATCTCCTACACTGCCCAGGTAAATAAAACTATCTTTTTTTTTCTTTATTTCTTCTTTTTCTTCTTTTTTACTTTTCTTTTTCTTTTCTTTTTTACTTGTTTTTTTTTACTTGTTTTTACTCTTTTTTTTGGGTGGGGGGGGGGGGGTCAGATAAATTCTTGTCTTTTATTGTATAATCATGTATGTCTCATTGGACAGTGTTCTGACTATGGTTTGATATAGGAGAATTCATAATGTAGTTAATTGTAATCTATAAATCATGAAATATAGAAAAAAAAACATAATGACCATTCCCCCAAAAGACAATGAACGTACACTGTCAAGGAAAGAAAAGTAAGCTATTAAATTCATTTATAAAAACAATAATCCCAGTTGGTAGTTAATTCGAAACAATAAGTGTTTGGTCATTCCTCTACCTTAAGCCCTTTATTAACTAATTAAATTGTATTTAATCTATTTTAGATTATTCATTTAATTATTTTCCAATATTATTGGATCCAACATAATCAGTATGAAAATCTCACAATTTGTTCTTCTTTTTCAACAGATCCTGTCCCGCAAGCCAGTCCTTGACGAGGCTACCGTGAAGAACATGCAGGCTAAGGTGTCTTCCCTGGGCCTGAACCCCGAGGGTGCCGAGTACGTAGTGGTGAACCATGACAACTGCACCTACACCGGCCACTAAATGCCTTAATGTGTACCAGGCTTTATTTATGAAAGATAAATACTCATCATTTGTCAATAAAGAGGCAATGATCAACAAAAATTCAAGGTGTCTTGTTTTGCAATGATATGTTTAGGGTTTCTCCGGTATTTTGGTAAGCATGGTGTCGCACTATTGGCAAACGACAGAAACATGGGAGTTGTATTTTCTGTTACTTTGTAAATCACTCTTTTACCAAAAAAATCCCTAAAAGATCCTGTCCCGCAAGCCAGTTCTTGACGAGGCTACTGCGAAGAACATGCAGGCTAAGGTGTCTTCCCTCGGCCTGAACCCCGAGGGTGCCGAGTACGTAGTGGTGAACCACGACAACTGCACCTACACCGGCCACTAAATGCCTTAATATATACCAGGCTTTATTTATCACTGATGAATACTCATCATTTTATCAATAAAGAATTAATGATCAACAAAAAATCACAGTGTCTTGTTTTATAATGATATCTCTAGGGATCTCTAGTAAAGTGGTTAGCAGGGTGCCACACTTTTGGCAAACAACAGAAATGGCAATTGTATTAATTATTTCAGTTACTTTGTAAATTATTAAAGGGAGCCAAAACCAATATAATTGACAACATTTTCAAAACTGAGATAGTATAGAAATATGTTAGATGAGTCTAGTTAAGGTCAGTGGTAAAGTATAAGATGTGAAAACCAGCTAAAACTAAAGTGGAATGCCACAAGAGATGGTTATGTTTGCATTTGTTGGTAAACAAACCCTATTTTTGCGGATCCATATTAATTGAATTGAGCAAGAAAAACGTGATTTTAATGATTTTTAACCATATTTCAGGATTTAGATTTAACATAGGCTAGGAATAGGCTCAAGGAATGGATTTCCATCATTATTCGAGTTTGGAAAATTTCATTAAATTTATTAGTTTTGGCTCCCTTTAACATACAAAAAATACCCTAACATATAATATATATATAGATATATATATGTATATATATATATATCTTTTGAAAATAAAGATACCTACATCAGATAGAAGAAATATGCAAGATTATGGTACTCCTATCTAGTTTTGTTATCAATAATTCTTGTATAATTAACACAGAGAATCACCACCTGTTGGCCACAGTGATGTATGATTATAACCAACTGACTCCAATGTCCTGAACAGTTGGGTTCCGCCTTAGAGTGTGGCAAAGGTTAAGATCTTAACCAGAGTTTCATCATTTTTCTAAAGCCCCATACCCACTAAGCAATTCACTATAGGACAAGAGACAAATCACCAGGCACAATCGCCAGCTGCAGCGATCACAGTTGCAGGCAATTCCCTTAGTTTGGGTATGGTGTGAATTCTGGGAGAATGGTGACAGAATCACCGATAACATGTAAAATCGCCAGACAAATATCAAACTTGATTGATATTATAGTTGCCCAACAAATTTACCGACAATCTTGATGGTTGCCCATCACCCGTTAACACGTTGCTGCTAGAATAAGCCCGCCCCACTTTGGGTATAATTATTCTGGGGTTGGACAAGGGTTGGACAAAATAGATTTAAAGCCATCCTTGTGTCCAAGACTTGTAATTACTTAAATAAGCAAGAATTGTCTTTTTCTATATTCTGAAATACTGCTAAAACAATATTGTGTCTTAAACTTTATCAATTGACGGATTTGCAGGTTTGCCAGCCAATCAAAGTTCTGTATTTCAGGGGAAAATAGGGTTGGACATTATAGGTTGGACTGACAGGCTTTACCATTGGTTCCTTGTGGGGAAAAATACAAAATGTGAGGTCACATTTTAGAAATGTTAGGAGTAATCTGTCAGACAAAATTGCTTTGGTTAATAAATTATTATGTATTGTGACACTCTCTTCAGAGAATAAGGGGGGAAGGTATTTTAATAATATTTCATTGTAAACTTTGTTGTTGGTATAAATTGGGATGGGCTTCAGTTTGAGATGTCGGAGACATAAGACTTTAGTCTTACATCCTTGACATTCAATGGAATGTTAGGTTCGTAAATAGATAGCTGTACATTACGATGAGAACTATGATGGTTGAGCTCAGATGCGACTGCGAAGGTATATGAATGCAGGGGTGGATCTAAGATGGAGGTATCCAGGAGGTCCTGATCCCCCTTTTGGTGGAACCCTAACAAAGAAAACAAAGCGGAAAATGTTGTGCGCATGAGTGAGAATGTGCGTGTTCTAGTACTTTTTTTTCTAGATTCTTTATTTCCGAACTGGATACAATTAAGCAGATAAATGCTAGTTCTCATTGCAAACCACATGATAAGCGTATGTAACATGACAAATATTGTGCATGTAAGAATGTAGACAATGGGTTGATAATAAACACAAAATTTATAAGGAACATTACAAGATAATTGTTCTCCGTACAATTCGTCACATATTAGCTTCATAATTCCTTGACCATACAATCCAACAATAACATATATACAAATATACTTAGCCTATATGCTGACTTACCCCCCCCCCCCCCCCCCCATTTCAGAAATCCTGTATCCGCTCTTGAAATGACCATCAAGGCTTATAATATATACTGATGGCAATTGTATGTATGTTAGTATATTGTACATGGTATGTAAGGTAATTAAATTCCATTTCGAATGATAAATTAATCTACATGTACATGGTTGGTAATTTTAAACTAAACAGTAAAAGCCACCCACGACAGTAGTCAGACCAGTTGGTGACAGGGGGCAGCACCATCAGCTCATAACAGAGTGAGTGAGTGTTAGGTGTTTTACGCTGTAATAACAGCCAGGGTCATTTTCATGGTGAAGGCAAGTTAGGACAAATTCTGACTTTTCAGACACATGTTTCGCCTTGGTCAGTCTTTGGTGATCCCATTAGTGAGATTAGGGAGACAGGGCGGGCAAACAGCAGGGGGATCAAAACCAGGAAATCATTTTTGCTGTACCTCATCCCTTAGTGGACCCAGACACCAACCAGGAATGGAACCCGGAGAACCACTTGCTCAGGGCTGGGTCCTCCTATCATCGCCTGATATGATCAGCATGGGATACCGGGGGCCTATATTCTTCCCAGAAGCACTTATATTCATACATATACATTTTAGGCGATATGTGATTCAAATAAGCTATTTTCTTTTACAAAAATACAATGACAACCAGTATGGTGTTAATGATAAGAATGTTATACATATGAGTTTTGTATATGTAATGCGTATGCATATTATACATTTAAGTCCCATCCATAGATGCATCAAAATAGATGATCCTGAATGCTTCTCCAGAATTACAATTAGACATCATAAAAAGATATTAATAGATATCAGCCTAGAAGCCATGATATTTTTCTCTCAAAATTACTACATTAGGATAATGTAATTGATGACGATAGTAATTATAAACAGAAGATTTTTAATAAAAATAACAGATAAACAAGGTATGGGGCCTTTTGTTAACCGCGGATTGCCTTAGTATGATAGTTCCTACAGTGAATCAGGTAGGAGGCTCATTATAATTATCCATAAAAGCTCATTTTCCAGCTTCTTCAATGTATTCCCACATTTGTGTGGAAATATGTGCTGAAAAACCCTCTCTCTGATGTTACATTTTTGGAGTTTCCCTGTCCGTATAGTGTGCTTATGCATGACAAAAAGAGTTTTCCAAATCGCATATGCATGACGTACACAAAAATATATGACGCATCACGGAAATAAGGATGGCTATCTTATGTTAAGCTATATGTTCATTTTCTTATGCATACGTATGACGTATATAATGCACAACGGAACTATGGATAGTTAGCTTAATAGAATTAATATAGGAACATGAGATGCACATGCATATATGGTCAATTCCGCCCTGGATGTGTTATAACAGATATATACACAAAAGCAGAGAATACCTTCTCAGAGAGCTAACTGGTGTCCGGTGCATTACCAAACATGAAGTAGGATGGGTTTATTATCTCCTGTTACATTAGTTTATCAGCAGAACCACCACAGATGAGCACTTCCCACACTATCCCATAAGGAATTATCACATCAATTAAGTAGGGCAACTAGATCAGTTTGGTCCTGCCTTCCTCCACCTCATCATCATGAAATCAGTCCTGGCAATTTTGGTGAGATCAAGGATTTATATCTACTTACTATCTCAGTATTTTAATGTCTGTCTCATTATGATTATGTGATTGTGAGGATTTGTGAGGATGCATTAAATCCAACAATAGATTATAGGGGCTGAAGGCTAGGAAATTGCTAGGAAGGCGTGCATTATCTAATGTGTAAAATCTAATAGTGTGGTACTTAAAATTTCATTCCTTCAAGTAGAGACATAAACTTTACAAGGTGTGAAAGTAGAAAGGGGTGTCAGGGTAGAGTCTCTTGGTTAATGGGTAGGGGTTGAAGACCTTGGAATACAAACATATAATTATAACTCCATAGTTCTAGTTGAAGGCTATTAAAAGCATACTTGAAAGCATGTTGATAGATATATTTAATATGAAAATGTTTCTTCCATTCGTTTTAGGTCGTTGTTTTTGGTGTGGCCTCTGGCCAGTTTGAGGAATGCCCAACAGTGACCCCCATTAGGAACTTCCAGTACCCTGCATTTGAAGGTCGTTGGTAAGCATTTGATAAATAACTAAGTACTTGAGTCTACCCGTGCCTTGGAATTTTGTAATAGGAACGAATTATTCTGGAGAAAGGTGTGTTTCAATAGTTTTGTAAAGAGGTAACAAAAAAGAAAATTGATCTTTCAGCATTATGAATGGATGTTCACTTCCTTAGGTTGTAATTCTCAAATGGCTTTCATTTTTCACTTAATTTGACACTTCTCAATCATCTGTAATCGGAATTTACATTGTTCTACATTCTAGAAAGGAAAACTGATATAGATAGTAGAATTACAAAGAAATTGTCATCGTAATTTAGTTATATAAGAAGACTCTTTTTAGAGAGTAGATGAACTGAAAATAGCTTATTCACATTCATGAAAATTAATGATAATTACATTAAACAAAATGTTTTCCCATGTGTTAATACAATATATAATTATGTACAATTCCTGTCCCTAGGTTCGAGGTAGGACACTACCGTAACGATGGTCCATCCATCTGGGCCGATGATTGCTTCTGCAGCACGTCAAACGTAACTGAGGACTGGCTCGGTGATGCCGAGGGAGACTCCGTCTACTCCTATATCTGCAACCTTGAGAACCCTGACGGCTTTCTACAGTTCTTTGACAGTTAGTTGCACCAACAATATTTTAGTTACACTAAGATATGTAACTCCCGACCCTCACCTGTACAATTTTGACGTTGATGATAGTGGAGCCGTCTAGGAGGGTGTGCAAACCGCTGCAACTTGTAGTGTTAAACACTTTTAGTGACATCATACGTTTGTTAATGCTATGAAAAGAATCGAAAGTTGTGGACTATATTTTGTGTAATGGTGTAACGCTTAGACTAACTGAAGTTATCTTCTACTGTAAAACATTTCCTGTAGCACCCTATATAGAGTGATGTCCAGGGGCGTAGCTAGCCCTGAACTCAAAGGGGGTTCCAAGTATACGTGAATAAACCCAATAAACTTAAAGAGGTTCCAACCTTCACTTTCCACACAATTTCTTATGATGTACTTATATTTTTAGAAATCAAAGGAGGTTCCAGACACTCAGGAACCCCCTCCTCCTCCTCGGCTATGCCACTGAATTATCACTCTGGTTATCTCCCTGCCAGTATTAATGATGCTTTAAACTCTTATCTACTGAACCTGTTTCACCCTATAGACCTTTTTCATTAAGAGTGTTGTGCCCCCTGGTGAAGTAAATGGAACCAATGGTTTAGGTCATTGGCCATAGTAAACCTATATGCTTTACTTCATATAGGTTAACTATTGCAAATGACCTAAACCATTGGTTCCATTTACTTCACCAGGGTGCGCCACACCCTAATGAAAAAGGTCTATAAGGTATGATAAAATTAATTTGACTTGCAGCCACTCTGTACGGGATGCGACCCCCAGGCCAGTGGGTGCAGGTGGTGGTCCCTAGCCCAGTCTTTGAGCAGCACACCTTCACTGTATTAGACATGACTGAGGACTATGCCCTGGTCTACCGCTGTGGGTATTATGACCTGGATGTCTCCTACACTGTACAGGTGAGGAATCTTTGTTAAATAACATTTTCTGATATAGGGACCCTCCATTTAAGCACGTTTTACAAAATATCGGACCCCTACTGAATCGCCCTTGGGCAAAAGTAGACATTTGAATTGTACAGCAACGCAGAAATATTTGCTAACATTAATTTTGCTGACGAGCGGTATGTGCAAGGTGCAGTACGTATTTACAGGCTGTACATACCACTCCTTGTATCCATGGTTATCAACACTATTTTGTATTTTGCTCGGTTGATAAAATATAGAAGACCCTTGGGGTCATCCTCTGGTGTCTGTACGACCAGTTGGCATTACCTCGGGCTTCACCCTCGGTACTCGACAAACCCCTCTGGGTTGTACAGACACCCTCAGATGACCCCCACGTGTCTTCTTATATCAATGAGACCCCCTCCCCTACACTCCATGATATGTTTGTACTTAATAGATGACCCCTTAGAGTGTGGCCCTAGAATCATTATTCTAAAGCTCAAACTGAAACTCTCCATGCATTCTCTCTGTGCCAAAAATTAGTTGAATTTGAAAAGATACTGTTATTCAGTTGTAGAGAATATATATTGCCTAACGGATTGACTTTTTAATGATAGAGATTCTGATGAGGTACCAGATTTGTCACTGAAATATAAATACATTCAAATAAGTAGATAGTATGGCAAGATGTTGGTATTTCTAAACTAAAACACGGCGTACTACACAATATTGTATATACAGAATGTATTTATTTTGTATAGTGATACCTATATCAAAATATTTATTTTGGAGATGTGTGACGTCATCGTCCCCATTTCTATTGTTACAATGATTCATTGACGCTTGACTATGTAAATCGGCTCAACAAAACCGTTATCATTCGCATTCCAACCACCACACACTTCACATCATGGCAGATTTTAAATTTCTAAAGTTGATGTTATTAGGAGGGATAAAAAAAAATATTCCTATTTATTAATGTCCAAACCAATCACCTGTTATTTGCTCGTTATTTAATCAACAGTATATTTATCTAGCCATGACGTAAATAGTGATATGTTTTAATGATAATGCTGAACATTCTTCCATTCAGTTCCTGTCTCGCCAGCCGTCCCTGGACCAGGCTATAGTCGACAAACTGAAGGCGAAGGTTACTGAGCTGAAGTTGAACCCCCTCAACGCCAACTATGTCGAGGTTCCCCATGGCAACTGCACCTATGCTGATCACTAGAATAACATAAATCTTTAACTGAATTTTGATATGAATAAACCATTATAATTATTGTGGCATCACATGACTAATTTTCTATATTAGTAGATGAGGATATTCGTTGTTTGTTATAATTAAATTGACATTGAAACCTTGTAAATATGGAAATAAAAAGAAATTGCAATGACCTTTACTGTATGGGTCTAGACTTTAAAATTGACAGTGTGACACAGCTGTTTCTTTAAATCGACGGGCAACCATAGATAAACCACAAGGACATGCTTCAGGGAACTATCTTAGCGACAGTGCAACACGCAACAGGACAATATATATTATAAGCAGCAGGATCATGCGACAGAGCCATTTATTGAATTCGACATGTGACAGAACGACATCTCCCCGCCAGTGGCGGATTTTGAGGGGCGGTGCGGGGGTCCGCCCCCGCCCCCCTTTTTTTTGGGCCAAATTCAGATTTTCTAAATGTAAAATTCGGCCAAAAAGTAATTTAAATTTTTGTTTTACAATAACGCCCCCCCCCCTATTATGCTTTTATGACATTCCGATTTCTACGGTGGTTTATCAGCGTAACATTTTCAACAAAATAAATGTTCTGTTTAAACCAAAGAAACAACGTCCACCTCTCTAACAGCCAGGGGCTACAAGGAGGCGTTGCTGATAACTAGTCACCATTAGAGGGCAGCACTTGGTTGGATTTTAATCAAAATGGTATCCCAAAATATAACCAATTTGCAGAAAAACATACTAAAAGTGACATAGTGTGAATTAAATATATAAAGGATTGCCAATCATGTGTCTCTCTCTATTTTTGAAGACTAGTTTTATACCTCTAAAACTTAATACTGACACTATGTTAATTGAATTATTCTGTATTCTATTATATTCATAGTTATATTATTAATCCCTTACATGGGCCTAATTCTCAAATTATAACACACACGTGCGGACATCATCGTAACTGGCCAGATAGCGAAATACATGCGTATCACGAAGAAAAGTATTATTTTACATCTTCTATGATAAATGCAAAACATATTTCTAATTCCATGTGTAGGTCAATATGTAATATTAGATAGGTAAAGATATTTTATATCTTAACAAATATATTTAAGTAATTGAACTACTTTCAATCCCAGGTGTATACCCCGGAGATTTGCAGGCAAATCATAACAGAAATTATCGAATGAAAGTATGGCTATTTATTCCATGTTATCCATCATCATAAAACACATCTAAACAGACTTTTGGTTATCATCCGCAAGAAGTGATCTAAAGTCAAAGTGCCATTAAATTGTAGACGGATATGCAACAAATTATGTTCATTATCATATTATACTAATACGTGTTGATAATTTCCCCCTTACTTATCCAAATCACTGATTATCAATATTTCGATTTTAATTATTGACTTTGTCTTTAGTTTCCCCTAAATTCATGATCATTATAGGTGTGAATCTTGGGAACCGAATTTCAGTGATCTAATCCACGTTTCCTTCCCTTTTTTTTCTCATTCCCTATCCAAACTTGTCTATCTTGTTGTTTCATGAATATTTATATGCATGCATTGTGGGACAATAATCTAGAAATAATACAAAACCCGGTAGAAGAAAAAACTGACATACATAATAGTTTAAAATACGTCAAACACCTAGAATGCTACTTTAGATAAGCGGCGTCTCCCAAAGCAATACATTATAAATCTGTTGATAAAGGTTTATTTTGGTGGGAGGAAATGGAAAGGGCCGTAGGCAGCCAAAATACGTCACCAGTTGTCCACAGAGTGTGGCTGGGTTATCACTGCATTGGAATGTTCCTGACAATCAAAATTTGTCTACATAAAGGGATAAACTCCAGGCAATAAAATTAATGTTTGTCACCCAGTGATGTTTTAATATCAATCTTTTCAATACTGTAGGCTGCACGCATTACGTTTAATTGTAATTGTAACCCCATTTAATTCTTTGTTTAATTCCTCTTTGTCACTTTTACTGCCAGTGAAAAGATGATCAATCCTATTTGTATTTTGTATTGGTTGCTGAGCTATAGAACCGTCCTCCTCTCAGGCCAATGTTCACATATCTTTTCACGGCTTACATATATGCAGGGGCGGATCAATGGGGGGATGCTGGGGGATAATTCCCCTGTTTGGTGGGGACTCAAATTAAACTTGCCAAAGAGAAAAATACATCGCACATGCATGTATGCGTGAATGCACTCTGTTTTAATACCCCTCCGCCCTTTGCGAAATCAGCAGAACAACAACTTTTTCTGGGTCACTGGGTACCAGCCATAGGTTATTGGTGCACATGCCAGGCACCAGTGGCCAAGAAGGTTCCTGGCATGCTTGTACATAATGGCCCATAAAAGTAGTTCTCCTCCTAATTCTGTATCTGCCCCTAACATGGTATATCATTTGATATATAAAAGTACCTTTACACATCAAATAGACCCCCATCCCTATTCCTTTCACTAGGAGCTGGAGAATAATAGTTATCTTTCCCACCACTAGGTGGCTCCTTATCCATCTGTGACGTCACATAGACACCACTTCCTCTCGAAATGGATTTCCCATCGATACCCGCATATGCAATATCATTCAGTGGATTCTCCGCATGCTCTACCTCCTCCTTTTCTTTCTTATTCCTGAAACTGCTAACTGCACCTGGAACCTTCTCAAACTTTGGCAGCTTCCAAGGCTTGTGCTCCACTTTGTTGTATTTAGCTGAAATTGCATTGGTTCGGTTGACATACGCCATGTTCTTACGAGGGTCCTTCGTGCATCTTTTTGGACCTGCAGAGTCTGGACCTTTTTTTCCTGAACCTGCTCTCCCTCCATTTTGATTGATTTGGTTTTCTGCAAGGTCCTTGTGAGCCAGAAGATCAAACATGTTTTCTTTGTAGATAATACCAGAATCTGGCCTGTCATCTTCGAAGGTGACTCCTCGCGAAATGCCATCCGGTTCTGAACCGTAACCGCGCCAACCGAACAGAGCCTCCTTGACTGTTCCTTCACTGTGGTGGGTTGGCTTCCCTGGAAGTATACACAGAATTTACAAATGAATGATAATGTCTAATCATTTTGAGTCTTGAGAAATATTACATCATTTGCTTTTGAGACCTATCTCGTAGTTGAGGATTATCAATGTTGCCCGGGCAAAGACTAATAGACTTTAGATAAGGTTCTTACTTTTTTTATTCATTTATTATCTTTTTTATTCATTAACCATACTCACTCATACATGAATGATCTTCCGTATAGGTGTTAAATATAGGTATTACAATGTTCCAACACCAATATAAACAGTTACATGTATAACATTTAGAAAATGAAACTTTCATATATGACCTTAGGTACAAGGCTTTAGTTGTAATTCATAAAGTGTTTATCTTTGACCAAGTGATAATCGAGTGACCAAAAGTGAGTTGCCATGATACTGGAATGATTTACATAATATAGGTCTTCGTGCATACTATCCACAAGAGTTACCCAGATTGAATTAAAACCTCGCACACCTCCGATCTTGAAGTGTATAATGAGCGAACCCAAGGAAAAAATAAGCTAAGAAGATCAATTCATCTAACATACCATTTACTCCATCAGGAACTTCATACCCATAATTCTTCTTTTTGCCAATTTCTGGCCGTCTCGACTTGTAGACCGGTCGTTCATCTTGCTGTGACATCTCCTATACGATGAAAAGGTGATTTTTAAACATCGTATATTTAAAGCCAGGGTATTTTCTGTGCATTTCTAACGTTAGGGGCTCCACCCCTAAGCCTAACAATGTTAAAGCCCGCACCGTGTTTTGCGATGTTAGAACGTAATCCAGTGATGTTATTGGTCACATCACAAATTTGGTGCGGCACTGAGGGAGTTGCATCATAGCAAATTACATCCGCGAACATAGCAAATAACGTCCACCTCACGGACGGTACACTGGCTTTAAGTACTGACTTTAATCAACGAGGCCAATTTCACTGAGATTGAAGGTTATATGCCTATCAGGCATTAAAGTTGTTGGCCGCCAAAATATATTACCCTAAATGTGTCTCTTCCCGTTTTAACACCGACTCTACCGCAACCAATAGACTACTTCTTATTCTACCTAATTTACTTCGCATTTCCATTTTGATGATTTTAATAATAGTTAAGAGTTTCTAGTAATAGTAATCCATTTCTTTACTGGTATATATATAGTTCTACATAATGAAAAACCATATCCAAACAGCCATTCATACAGAACTCCATAAAGAAGCAGTCATGTTGCACATTTGTTATGGGTCGTTTCAGAAATTCTCACTGTTTCCATACTAGCAGGCACATATATAATTCATTATGGGGTGTATATAACGTCAATCACCATTTCCAAACCAGCACTCAGGCCCAAAAAAAAATTGTTGTGTTAAGGCAACCCTACCTGCCCTAAATTTTTGGCCCTACCCTAATTTTTATTTTAGCATTATATTTGTAAAAAAAAAAATCGAAATCCAAAACAATTAACCTAAGAATGCATGCAAAACCACAAAACAACATACAGATGATGAGGGTATGTATTTCAGATGCTAAAAATGTTTTTAGGAGATATTTGGATTTTTTTTTATATTTTCAACACTGGCTGGGTCTCTTTGGTATGTGAAAATAAAAGCAAAACAAAAATATATATTGTATCAATTAAATTTCGACCTACCTACCCTAGTTTTTTCGACCTATGTTACCTGAACACAACTATTTCTCTGTTTTTTTGCCTCATGTCCTGTTATAGGCCAAATAGAATCACTTACCATTTCCATGCCTGCACTCATGTTGTCTATCTCCTGCTGGACATGTTTAGGAGGTCCTTTCCTGTACTCCCAGGTTAGACAGTCATTCCGAAGGTCGTGCGTCATCTCGTCGCCGAGCACAACTGCAAAGTCCAAAATAAAGTGTTCTGTTTATCTAAGTAAAAGTTAATATTATATGAGCACGAGATTGAATATCAATTCTTTTAGAAGCTTCCCGAAGGGATTATTTTATCATGTGAGTTTTTGGGCTTCTCAGGATCCCAATACATATGAAATGTCTGTTGAATAAAAGCCTCTAAAAATAATTTTCACTAACAACCATGATCGAGTTATGTTGGTTAGATGTGTTGATTTCCAAAGTAGAGTAGAATGTTTGAATATAGCTACAGGTTCTTGGGATATACGTTAAATATAACTTAGGTGGTCTCTTAAATGCATTTTTTCATCACAGTATAAACTATGCAAATTGCAGGCTTTTGCTTGTCGTGGCTTATAGGTAAAAGCGTTCATAGAGAGGTTATAGAGGCCAAAAATGATTTCCTGGGGTTAGGAGTTTGGGGATTATGTCTATGATTCCAACACCTTTTTTTTTCATTGCCATGATGTATATATGACTATAAAGTCCAATTTTGGGCATGCAAATAGGAGGTGTATACTGTTGATATCGCCTACCGATGATAATCACCTATGGAAATTTATACTTGATTTTTGGTAAATATAACCAGCTATATCCTCGACTATATAGGGTCAATTAATTGTGATCATATCGGCAGTATATTTATTGTAATCTTTCGCGCCGTGAAATATGGCCTTTAGCATGTAAGAAGTATATCATCTGAGGATATTGCAGATGTAGGGTCAGGGGTGTTGGGGGAATGGGATTGAAGTGAAAAAGGTTCGTTTGGTGCTGTATGAATGGTATATGGTTAAGATCTGTAAGGGTTCAGTGAAACAAGTTTCGGGATCGTCTAAATGCCTAATAACATGGGATACTACAATTAAGCATGAGAAAAATTAGAACTATGTTCTAGTAGATGTGCGGCCACAAAAGAGTACAATGGATTGGTAGAAAGTATTCAAGATAACAGTTTACCACTCTGTTAATCAACATTCTTATCCTCTACCTACTATATTTTGCTATTTGGAGATTACATTTTTGCACTAATTAAACCACGAAATTGCCATATCATATGAACGAATTTATTTCAATGTCCATTTATTGTAATATCTAATTGATATCGAATTGTTAATATCAAATCATACACCTCTACATACATAATTCTTTCCGTTTTGGTTTTATTACCTGAAAAACATTTTGTTATAGAATCTTTCCCGGGGACTAATGTATTCCATAATCTGCCTGGTTCTGTTAGAAACCTGCTTCATTTCACCAGTTAGCTTCCATTCTGCTAGGTTAGTGTACGATGATAAGCGGCAACTACAAATTCTTTGTGCACTAAAATACACTGAGATGTTAGGCAGCACCCGACCTACCGTATTTGTCATTCATGATTGCAGTCTGTGAATAGATCATAAAATCATGCACACGCAATGGTAAAATCATACAATCACACACGTGATCTGATCAATAATCCGAACCTGCTGATTAATTCAATTCACAATGATTATTGATCATGCTGCTTGCACAATGTGAAGGTGGTAAATTCAATTGAAACACGGAATATTGACGATGATAACGCTTATTCAATATAGTGAAATATTAGGGACTTTTCTGGGACAGCAACGTTCTCTGCAACTGGTGCATGGCATGGTAAAGTAGTACATGGAAAATACCCAACGGCCCAGAAAAGTGTGTTCCTCTTAAGAACAGTGTCTGGTATTTCAACATATAAGTTCATCCTTTGAAAAGTGCATAGGTCTAATAATAATTGACATAGGCTTTGTAACATTCGTCAAATAAAGTATCAGAAAATTGAGTAGAGATCTAGACACAAACAATGCTAATAATTATTGTCCTGGCCAATAATGAGCAGTCACCGACAATTTTTAAATTTTAAAAGTTGGAAAGCACTTGCAATGAATAAAAATGTTATTTTCATGTCTTTGTTTACTGAAGTGCCAACCATGGTGTCAGAATGAGGGGTGGATACAGCATTTCCAAATGTAAGGGAAGAGAGGATCAGCATAAATGCTAAGTACTAATAATTATTGTGTACAACCGTACACACACGCAATATATTTCCCCCTCTTTTTGTAGTTTAGAGGTTACACAAAGGGGGGGGGAAGAGGTCAGGACCCCTTGAACCTCCACTGGATCCACCCCTGTGGCCTGCTCCCCTCCATGGAAACGCCCCTGCCACTGTACATTTTCCATGTGGAATCATATTCCTGTACACTAGATGCATTCCTGTGTGATGAATCCATCATCCACACACAAAAACGAAGTAATAGAGAACCATTCAATGTCAAATATACAAATAGTGAGTTTGTCAACACTTAATTCATAGAAATATAACAAACTGACTTACCGTTGTTTACATACAGTGACAGCTCTCTTCCTCTCTCTCAGCGTCTATGGTTACCATGGCGTCGGCAGAGGAAACCACGCATGCGCAGCCGAGAGATTGAAGGAGAAATCAATAGGTGATCATTATTAATGTAGGATGCTCCGCCTAGCCCCAGTCAGCCCAATAGCATGGTTTTCTCTCTACTTCCTGGTGGCAGAAGGTTGGTGGGGATTGTGGATCGACTTTGTAGATCGATAGTTATTGCTCTGTATCGAGTGGGATGCTGGATATGTTAACTATAATTACTAATCGCTAACCAGATGGCAAACCATAACAAATAAGGAGTTAAAGGGAGCCAAAAGCAATATTGGGTCAAACTTTTGCAAATTCTCTTAACTGTTAAAATATATGGTGAAATATAGACTGTGAATGCAGACTTAAACTACATCAAAATACATTAAAACTTGTCCCCGGCCAACTTATAACAATATTTTGGTCTACTCCTTTATGCAATATTATAGAGACTGAACATTATTATGCTGTGGATATGATTTGTTTTGAGGCCATCCAATGTCCAATATAAAATCTTTACGTACTACAATTTATCCTCATTGTAATATCACCAAAACCCAGGGGCAACCCTGAAGTGAATTACTAATAAAAATTAAAAGTAGCATTCAAAAAAAAATGCCCTCCCCACATTTGGTGTAATTAGTTGAGCTGGAAGAACTACGTCGTGAAGCTGAATGAAATGTCAAGGTCAAATTAGGTTATGACCTTATTTATGATCAAATGGATGAGGTTATTGAAACATTTGTGGACACGTGGATTGGTACCTCCTCTACTTACAAGGAAGTTTGAATTGTGATTGGACCTGTGCTATTTCATTGAATTTCTATCTTCATCATATTCCCCTTTCCTTTATTTTCCCTTCGCCTTGACAATATCATACCCTCTTACTATGTTGTCTCCTAAAATCTCACACTCCTTCTCAGTTCTGACCCCGTGGGGGTTCTGGGTAAGAGTAGCCCCCCACAAGCCCCTGCTGGTCATAGAAGGCGACGATAGGGGGACCCAGCACTGACCAAGTGGTTCTTTGGGTTCAATTCCCAGTTTGTGCTTCGTCCACTAAGGGATGAGGTACAGCAAAAATGATTTCCAGGTTTTGATCCCCTGCTGTTTGCCCACCCTGTCACCTTCATCTCATAGATTTGATCACCAAAGACAGAATTCTTCCCAACTGGTTTTTGACATGAAAATGATCCTGGCTGTTAGTACGGCGTAAAACACCCAACACTCCCTCGCTCACTCACTCTCAGTTCTGCACAATCTGCGGTTTATCATTGCAATGGAAAAACCACACCAGATGGCGCGACTGTACCCAAAGTTCCAATTCCACCCATCAGGCATTTATATTACAGAACCTCCATTTGGCAGGACTGCTATAGACTGTAGTTACGTACAAGTCCACTAGGTTTTCAAACTATTATGCCAGAGGTATCTAGGTCATAAAAGGACTAGAGGACTACCAGAGCCCAACCTTAAGCCTCCTGTAACAGTTCGAGCACTAATCAAGTACAATGGCTTAACTGTCAGAGCCAATAGACCAACTAAACCTCCTGTGTTTGGATAAAGACCCACTCCCTGAGCCAGCCATTGTAGCCCCCACAGCTTAAGATTAACCGACTTTGTTGGCGGTGCAGAACCCTGGAGTTTTGTTTGCATTGAGGGTGTAGAAGGGTGCTGTTGATGTTTAATGCTGATTCTAAAATATGTCCAGATTGTTTTGCTTATGGAACCATATGTCCCATTTTGAATTTTAAAAATGGTGTTGATGCCCAAGGGAAGTCGATTTAGAAAATCCCTTTGTTTGCCGTCAGTAAAGGGGTATGTCACATGTCAAATTTAAGAAATGCTAATGTCACCCTTTTGATTTTATGGGTCTGCATCCATTGTGTTGGGCAGTCAAGGGGAAGGGAGCACTTCATAACCATGAGATTTCTCTATAGCTGGCACTGTTAGAAATAAACCTCAGATACCAAACTGGACCCTCACCAAGCCAGGGTGCAAGGTTTGGCAATTGAGGCAGTAAAACTTTTAGTTAAATCTTGTGTGTGGTCCATTGAAAGGACCGGAGAGATTTTTAATGCTTTGATGCAATTATAAGTTCAGAACAATAGGTGGAGTGTACGATGAGGAGTACTTTGAGAGACATATGGTTATAGTTGTATCAGTTAACCATGCCTTACATCAGACAACTGAGTTCTAGGTAAGTAACAATTTGTTAAACTAAGCCTGAAAGTAACCATTTTGTTTACATGTGGCGTGGATAATTTGAGACCATACTTTCTTTTTGTGTTGATATAATGATTAAGGAGCTGTGTCTTCGAGACAAATTCGTAGGTTTTTTTCTTTATTCAAAAATGAAAATTGTAGGGCATTCGTTCCTTCAAAATCGCAGCGCACATGCCTTTGTATGTGGCTTTATACTACTCGGCCTATTACTATACATTAACTCTGGCAGCTAAGGTGAAAATTATCACAATAGATATCTCGAAAAGTCTTTTATCAACTGCACGCCATCTATCGGTAAATTTTGCATTTCATCGAAACCGTCGCTACAACATGAATCCATTCAATCAAATTTCGGTTGTTGACATAAACTGTTTTATTTCTATTATATACACATCATCGTTTTTACTCATGTCGTACTGTGTTACGAGGAGGGGGCCACGCTATTGGAGATAAACTTATGATATTCTAATTAATTAAACCCTTCTCTCTCCAATATTCGAATTCTTTTCTTCCATCTTTAGAAACCATTTCACCATTAAGAAAGGGAGGATGGCTTGGCGTTGTCTTTACTATCCATTCCAGAGAAAGAAATAATTGTGCCATAGCCTCAGCTGATATAACTTGGTGGTATGTATACATGGGGTGGTCTCAATTCCTACAATTAGCAAAATACGAAAATAATTATCATACCCTAGAGGTTATCAATACATCATTGAGACAAGGAGTTTGATAGTGATACGATCCCTAATTTGGTTTGTTTTAACTTTTGATTTTCACTATCATGATGTGGAAGTTTCTGATAAATATATAGCCAACTAGGAATGCATGGGGTCTTAAATGGGTGAATCGACCTTTTGTTATGTCTAATACTCCTAGCATACCACAGGTTGATAACCCATCTTGGGCCTTATATTATATATACATATTATATTAAATTGTATACTTTCTAGATAGGCAAATATCAATCCATATAGATCTGCTGACTTCTAATCTAAGTGGTTTGACACCTCCATAGGCCTACCACTCACCCAGACACAGTCTATTATCAGATTATGAAGTGATTCACACTGTTCTGAAGCTGATATCATCAATGTGTCTGATAAATTCGTTATGATGGAATTTGAGATCTAGCAATTCTCGTTAGGTTGAAGGGGACAAGGATTTGTGCCTCCCCATTCTTTAGCATGAGGAGTAGGGAAACTTCAACACGATTTTTGAGTGATACAATGTTAACCCTTTCACTACGACGCCATAAGCATTTCATTCATGATTTTAAAAATTGCCAATCTACTACAGTAAATAGTCTCAAAGGACGCCATATATAGCACAATGGCCTATATATAGACTTAAGGTAAACCATATATATATAAGAAAATTAATTTGAAAAATTTTCCTTAGATATACCATATGTTATAGATGATTTCATTGTCTTGAAACAGTTACTGCTATTTTTTAATAGTTGGCTTTATAGGCCTATGCATCATTTTGACATTTATGGGATATGTGCCTCATTGCATCTGGCATTTTTATGTCGGCAATGCCTTAATGCCTCTGATGTCTTTTAGCTGTGATGCCTTAATGCATCTGGCGTAGTGAAAGGGTTATATTAATTTCATGTTTACATTTTGCTTTACATGAGCATTGTTTCTACCCCAGAATGTATCTAGAATGCCACTAAAATATAAGATATCACAACATACATGATAAGGTAAAAGGTAGCCATTAATTTAGAAATCTGAGGGGTTTTCCATATATACATCCTCAGGACCAACCTGGGTAGGGTACTGCATATTCCTCCTCAGTGGTGGGTGAGGCGAAGGATCAGAATTAATCAAACAGCCTCACTCCTCCTTTTGAAATTCCCTAGCACTCTTATGTATCTCTATGTGTACACACAGCACGTGGTCATCACCCCTCTAATAGGTGTCTAAGGAAAATTTACATCTATATCCATCTTCGCGATTGATTAGGTTAATCACGTAAATCTCTTTTCGGGTCTATTAAATTTGTAGATTCTATATATTTCATAAAAAATAGTTGTGATTGCGGGATGATCAATGAGGGGGGATATTGAGTTAATTACTTTTTACATAGATATTTTGACTATTGATAAAATACTAATGAAAAGATCTAATTCCATACCTTCCCGGTATGGTGCCGTCGCATCACGAGACATATCTGAAGGACCCCATGGGAGTTCCAGGGTAGAATATAGGCCCCCAGTTACCCCAGTAGATTGCATAAGTCAACGCTAGGGGGAACCCAGCACTGACCAAGTGGTTCTTTGGGTTCAATTCCCTGTTCGTGCTTGGTTCACTAAGGGATGAGGTACAGCAAAAATGATTTTCAGGTTTTGACCCCCTGCTGTAAGCCCACCCTGTCGCCTTCATCTCATAGATACGATCACCAAGACAGAATTTGTCCCAACCTGTTTTTGCCGTGAATATGACTTTAGTTGTCGAAACAGCGTAAAGCATCCATTACTCGCTCACTCATATTTGAAGGGGTTGAGGGGGCACTGATCAGTTAAAAACGTGTCCCTCCAGCCACTCAGTACAGAATCCAGCTCTTCTTTCTACACCAGCAACAACAGCCTGGAGTTATTATACACAAAGCTAGGCCTAAGCCGGTTATGATCTCAGCCTGAAAAAGTAGAGCGTTTAGGTCTTTTGGCAACTATTGAGTTCTTAAAGCCAGAACAATGGACATGGGAACTGACTAAGGGCAGGGGTGGATTAAATATTACGATTATTGCCCCAAGCTTCCAGCCTATATTCCACATGCCGATTATGCTGCTGATTTTAAAGATTGGCAGCGGAAATTAAGGTTAAATATAGACATGTTACATATCAACAGAAAGGTTTATAATTCTCTTTCAAATGATATAGTTATAGGATTTTTGGCTTCGTGCAATACTTTCAGAGTAAACCAGCATATAGGTCAAAAATGAAAATGTTACACATCATTAGAAAGATCTTACGATTCTCTTTCAAATGATACTATGGTATGTAAGGATTAATACTATATTCTCAAAGAAAATCAACCAAATGCAAAATCGGCAGCAAAATCGGCATGTGGAATCAGGCTTAAGGCAGTGTTATCATGCAACAGAGGCTAGGATTTTGATGTGTTGCCGCGTGCGAGCACATGCTACTGAGTGTGTGTAAGGTTGGAGGAGGGCACTTGACAGTCCGGTCTTAAGGATATAAGGAGCTAATGTTACCTGCTACCTTATACACCTGGGTATAAGGTCTCCTTAAGGTTAAGGCGTCAGAGAGGACAGTGAGGAGAACCGTGTTTTAAACACACACTCCTTAAACACTGTGGTCTGGGAGTGTTTAGAGTTTGATACACACACACTCAGCTGATTCAATACACACATTGACTGGATCTGATACACACATGGATCTGATTTGATCTATACATTTACTTCTTGGATTCAAAACACATCCTGGCTGAATCTCATGTCCACTGGATTTTTAATCAGCGTCATAGAAATATATCGCAGCTTTGGAAACAATAACATTCTAACTGAGTTCTTTACAAAAGTGGAATTATCGAACGTACCTCCTAAATTTGATATTGCCTTTGTGTTTCTTTAATAGGAATGTGAATATTATACAATATCATGTTGGAGGCATGGTGAGGTAATGCGAATAGCCTTCCTGCTTTGTGACTTATTATACACTGGGGTTAAGGACTTGATCATATATCAAGACAGATCTGGCATCGATTCATGCTTAGCCTTAGGTTTCTTCAGGATCCAACTCTATTCGTATAATCAAAACCTAAAGCTAATTTTAGAACCATAATAGCTAAGACGGGATTGATAGGATAGATTAGTGTTTTTAGTATTGATTGTTTCTAATATCTTCATTATATTGTTTTTTTTAATATTCATTTATTTAACCATACTCATTCACACTGAATTATCTTCTGTATAGGTACACTCATACAATAATTCATTCAGCAACATATTATAACCTAAATCAAAATTAATAAACAATAAAGAAGTCAGGTACATAAAGACAGCCAATCATATGTATTTTGAGAGCCTATTACTGTAATAATAAGTTTATTTCAGTTGTGTGCAGTTGGGTGTGACTTGGAAAGCACCAACTGCCTGACTGAAATATTGTCATGTTGAGCTCAGTCTTCCTATGTGACGAAGCCTAAAGACTGTGACTTGTACAAATACTTAAGCTTGCATCATTGGCTGGTGCTATTGAATAGAGACCCCAGAACGTATACCACTCCATGCCGTTTGGAAGGTTACATAACCCTCCTAGCCTCCACTCCACTCTGAAAACAAGCTGGAAAACGCCACACAAGGAAAATAATACCACACTTTAATGCGGGAATAAGTCACAATGGATGTCTATTAGAGGCTCTTGCAAAAGTTGATCCGTTGCTCTATGTGTTTGGATATAGAATCAGTCAACTTGCCTGACTGTTGGAGTCATATTAATGCACTAATGGATTAAAAACTAGCTACAAAGGGAGCGATTACTGTGTTATTTCCTCAGGAAACAGCTTATGTGTGACCACTGGATATAATTTGAATGGGAAGTCCAGGATGTCAGACTTCCAATAGTATAATAATTCTGTGGTATAACTGGATGTAAATAACGTTTCTGAAGGATCTAGAAGGATATAGAAATCCTATAGCTAGAAATAAAAGAAACAATATCTACCGCTTCTCACACAGTTGAGAGGTCACACAGATTTTATCATTTATTGAATAGAGGAAGCAATTTTTAAGTTCACGAAATACATATTCAACATGGAGTCTACTCGCTTCCACCGTATGCAATCAGAATTTGAGAAAATGCAGATCAGGCCAAAGATGGTATCTGAGAACTATTTTACTCCGGGAAGACAGGAAGCCTGTTCACATAGTTGGTGAGTTATAATAATATTCCATAATAGACATGGGGACTTCCTTATAAGTACACGAACACTGACGCCGTTTTACGAAAATAAGTCATCATATGGGCAACTCAACAGTAGTCAAAGAGGACAGGTGTACTCGCGAGTCATTAATGTATCTGTTTTTATCCACTTCAAATAGTGTGCTTTGTCTAAATCCTACGAATACCAAGAATGATAATAATCAACTAATCACATGCACTCCCAGAGAGGATATAAAGCCAAAGACAAGGTAACTAAAAGTATTTGCGTTATGCAAGAAAGACTGTTGTGAATTATATAAATCGAGGATACAGGGGAGGAGTTGCAGGAGGCCATGCAGAGTGGCGGATCCAACATTTTGAAAAGGTGGGGCGTGCTAATCTGCTAATAGAAAAGGGAAGCGCCTCCCAGTTTCAAGAGTTTTACATTCAAAAATCTAAATTTGGTCCAACAAAAGGTGAGGGTGTGCACCCCTGCCCACTTCTAAAGCTGCAACTACATACTACATTAAAGCCCCACCTATACCCACCCCCTTGATCATTAAAGCTGGTGATCCACGTTGCGACAAAATTGAACCGACAGTGGACCGATCTCAAAATCGGTCCAGAATCGGTCCAGAATCGGTCCAAAACATGTGTCGGTCCAAAATCGGTTGGGTTTTTCAAAGAAAATCGGCACGTGGATCATATCAGCCGATTTTTTCAGACCGATTTCCAAGCCGACAAATGAAATATAAAATATTCCAAACCGATTTCAAAACGACAATGGACCGACGTAATTATTAAACTTGTTTAATAATTCTGGACCGATTCTGGACCGATTCTGGACCGATTTTATTATGTCTACTTATTTTCAATGTTATTTAAATAATTTTTGACTACATTAGAACGAAAATATCACCAATATGTATCAAAATGAATATTATTTCATGGGATATATTCTTTTATGCTTTACGATGAGTATTTTACTATTTTACTTTTTATTAATCAAACACATTAAGAAATATATATTTCTGGCCGTACTGACCATATATAGACATAACATGTGAAAATATTTCTAATATTTTGATAATTTAATGAGCCGATTCTTTTTTCACTGTTTTCCTATTAATTTGTGATCCAGGACACAAGGAAATAATTCGTTTTCATCTTCACAATGGATCATAGGTAAGGGACCGACTCTGGACCAATTCTGGACCGATTCTAGGAGCAGGGGGTTTAATTGCCAAACCCATTCTGGACCGACAAAAAACCGTCGGCTCAGAAATCGGTTCATTCACTATTGTTTTGTCGGGTTGCAAAACGTCGCAACGTGGATCACCAGCTTTAGTGTCGACTTCAATGACACAAAGAGGGGAAATTGCGGTTTCTGATATTGACAAAATAACTTGTTTGCTCACCTGGTCATGAAAAGATACAATGACACGTATATTGTGAGAGGTGTCATGTCGTAACCGGGCCACACTCTTCTTGGCGCAGCCCCAAAACCAGAGGGTTTTGCATTAATCAAATACTAGGCCAATTTATCTCTTTTTTTTAAAATTATCATTCAATTTTATCAATATTGAAACGCCATGCCTTTCTTTTTACACCGGTGATCTATATGTGGCAGTACTAATAAACGTTAACAAGATTCATATTGCCACTTCGCCTCTCTTGGCACAAGAATAATCTCATTGACTATTTCCCTGGTGCGGAGTTAGTTTTATTGCAGATTTATCCAGGTGTCCCAATCTGAAAGCAAAGTAATATATTAGGGGCAAATTTGACATTTAAGAAAGGAGCGCGGATTCAGGCATGTATATAGGCAACAGTTTTTCTCTCCATGGATCTATCCCTGGGTTGGATCGGGGGGGGGGGGGGGGGGGTCCAGGGGCCCCTGACCCCCACCCCCAGGTCTGTATTACCCTCAGGGTATCTCATTTTTCCGTTAATTTAATACCAAACTATGTCCAACATTACCGAGAAGCATAATCAATCATAGAAAATTAAAACGGACTTAAACTTACCAAACAGAAAAAAAAGTCACGCACACGTGCACTAATGCACATCATTTTAGTACTTACCCTATATGCGGACCCCCCCCCCCCCTCCCTTTTTTTTTTTAATCCTGTATCCGCCCCTGTCCCACAATACATATTACAATTCTTACATTTGTTTGTATTACAGGAATAAACCCCGGGGCCTCCCCGACCTGGGTGAACAGTTGGTGACCCAGTCAGAAGATGGGGCTATAGCCAAACGTACCCCGTACAGACTGCCCAGACTGGGGGGAGACCAGTCCCCTGAGGAGACCTCCGAGTACAGGGTGTGGAGCAGGCATGGCTACGAGGTCTACAGCCAAAAGTAAGTCTTTTTATCGTTATAATCTTACAGCTAGGGAAAGGAGACTCAGAGACAGGTGTGGGCTTAACATGCAATGTGTATTAATCGCCAATAAACAGTTACAGTACTATAACATAAATAACAACAATGAATAAGAATAACAGTAAGTTTTAGGCACAGCCTTCCGGCCGACGTAACCGACAGACGCTGACGCGACAGTGACGTAAGCAGTGACATCAGCGAACCCTGTTGGCAAGCAGGTTGCTAGGTAATGCCTGCGCTTGGAGATTATACTGCGATAACAGCGATGTGATCTCTACTATAACAAGAAGCAAAAAGACTACTAAGTTCTGTTCATGCATGAGCGATTTTTAGGGCTTCCTACAAACAGTAGACTATTTGGGCTATGAATACTGACCACCACAAGCACTCCTGCTGTCACACACAGCTTAGGGAGGGGTTTAAGAAAGGGCTACTACAAGGTCCCTGTATCCACTGCCATGCACATAGTAAAGAGTGACCTATCACCTACCCACCTAGACCTGTCCACCTGCAGGTAGCAGTGGAGGTCCTCACATGAAGAAGTGAGAGCAGTTTAGCTCAGACAGTGGTTATGTAACCCACATCTGGCTTCTCACACTGCCCAATTCTAACAACCATTGGAGGACAATGCCCTTCAACAGTTGAACATGACATCATGTATTGTCATTAAGAACAAGGAGAATCAAATAACTAAAGACATGACTAATTGAGGGAGTCCCCACCAATAGCTTCAGTACTATATAGATATAACTAGTGACTCCCAAAAACTGAGTCTAAAGTAAATTCATCTTATCAATACTTTGATTTTGAGAACTGCAAGTAAAATTACTTCAAATATTCATCAGTGATAAAGGGTGGGACCTATGTAGGGAGCTTTGTTAGTATAGGGAAAGTATAGACATGAAGGTTTCCCTCAATGAGGTCTCCCGACAGATCCGACAACTGGGCCCTATGTACCCTTGGTTACAGTCAGCCATGATCTTCCAAGAATAGTAATATATTCCCTAATTTTACTTCATTGCTTGTTTGTTGGATAGTTTAACCTCCAACCCACCCTTCACGGGAAGAATTTGAACTCATACATTCGACAGGCTCGGGCTTGTCTGAAACCACTTCCTCTAAAACGTGTCAAGGAGTGTAAGTCTTACTCCACGATTATCCCTGAAAAATCATAGTATCATTATACTACCCATAGCAGTGGGCGTGTTAGGTAATACTTTTGCGCTCACCTCAAAGTTTCCCTTCCCCTTCTGGCGTGTATATAAGTGTAAGTCAGGGGGTGTTAATTATATTGTGTCACAATAGTCCCGTCCGCTCATAGTTCTCTTCACACGCCCAACCTTCTCGGCGTCTTAACGTACCTACCCTCCATTCAGGCACCAATATAATTGCCAGCAGTGGCGTACCCAGTCCCCCCACTTCCCACATTTGTGCATATATCTATAAACGCCGGTTGATATTGGTTTCCAAGCTCAACAAAAATAATACTCAGTTTCCTGACCTAATAAGAATAGATGAGGCTGAAGCGCAGAAGGAGTAGCCTATAGTGTGCACACAACTAGGGTAAAACAGGGTTGTATCGCTCACATTGGTAGGCCTATATCATTAGCGCATTTAGTTTTTTAAACCCTTACATATAGAAACAAAAGTTATATAAAATCAAAATAATTCATAATAATTAATCAAATGCGTAAAAACAGCGATAAAGCGTGATTTAACTTTATAACCTCTATGAATAATCAATAATGAAACAATTGTCTCCCATGATGTTGGGTACAACCCTTATCATGAAATGAAAGTAATATTTTTGAGAAAACTTATCAAATATAGCATATCAATAATGGTTTTCCATCCCATGAAAGTGACGTCCAATAGGCCTATTTCTAAAAAAAAAATAGGGTTAGTTCAACCCCCCCCCCTCCACAAATTCCTGGGACCGTCCACCCCTGTCCCTTCGATACAGTACTAGTTTAACTAAAACAGGTAGAAATATAGCATTTTTAAAACAGATTTTCTTGAAACACATTATTTGGGAGTTAAACCAGGCTGCCTAAACCAGATTCTTAAACTTCTTGGAAATACAGGGTGAAAGGGCTGAAAGCGCAAATGGTTTTCACTGAAAATGATAATATTAAATAACCTTGACTACACATAAAACTATTATTTTGTGTGATTTCAAGTTTTTACCCTTATTTAACTCTCGACATAAGAAATGATAAATGCGCTATATTAGCCTGACGGGCCATGCCCCCCCTCCCCCCCCTCCCCTGTTAAATAATGTTGTTTAAAAAGGGGCCCCTCCCACGTAGATTAATGCATTAGCCCCTCCCCCCCCCCTCCCCCCTAGAAATGCCTGGGTCCGCCCCTGCATCCCTCCGGACCGGCCCGTGGGCCATCTTTTCATTTCAATACCATTATTACAAATATAACTTCCCAAAAAAAAATTTGGAGTGGCAGGTGGTAATCGAGTGCATGAGGTTCGATTAGCTCCTACCACCCAGGTCTGGCGAATTCATCTGTGCCATTATTCAGTTCATTTCATTTCATTAGTTTGCACAACCAGACCCAATTACGTATAGAGTTTGCGACATATATATACCGTAGGTGTAATCGGGGCAACGAGAAAGGTGTTTACCAAAAAGAGACACTTTGTAGTTTCGGTCCTTGTGTTTCAGTGGGTTTTCCGATTTGGAAAACAAGCAATACCACAAGTTATTAATTTTGATCGCCCTCAATTGTCACTGATGTGTCTCTATCAACTTCAATTTACATTGCCCGTCATCATTTTCCCCAACGTAGTTTCGACGTATTTGGTCCTGCGACCGGAAGGACCTCTAGACGGCTTTTCGCTGGTTTCCGACGTCATCGTATTATTGAACCCGGTGGATTTTTGGCTACCAGCTATCTCTCCCGGCCCCGGGTTCGAATCCCCTTCATGCCTTACGTTTTTCGTTCATCCATCAGACTTGTATTATCAAATTAATGATAAGGATAGGACTACTCTGAACCCTAATCGTCATGTCAAGAGAGGAGGTTGATTGTTAACTTATTTTAAACAGGATCGGGACGTTACGCTTTTTAAAGGATAACTCTCCATTTGTAATCGAAAAGTTGTTAAATCAAAAAGACCCTTAAAAAAAAAGGAAAATTATAAAAAAAAAAAAAAAAAACCTGCTCGAACCCGCCCTCTCCTCAACTACTAATTTTAAACATGATAGTCCTAATGGTAATGAGACTGATCCGGCTTAAATTCCTAATATTATAATATTAATATATATACTTCTTGCAAACATTCTAAATAACCTTCTTTCCCGATCTTAGCATCTGAATAAACAGGAGACACTGGGCATCACACTTCATTTAAATTAATTGTCTCAGTTAAATACGACCATTAGTTAACAAGTTCCATGTACTTTTTTAGTAACATGACAGAAAGCATTTTCGCGATTCTGCAGCTATCCCTCGCTCCCCTCTTCCCTTGTGCATAACATTTCCTAATAAACCAGGTCCATTCCTAACGGCGGCAAAGTTTGGAAGCGTCCATCATGGCCGGCCTTAATCCATTAACACCCATAAGTACCCGGAAGCACCCCATCTAATCTGTACCCCCCTCTGACATCTGACAAGGGCAGGGGCACAGTCTTGGTAATCACATAACTCACACCAAACCCACTCAAGAGCGACACAGGTATCATGCTGGGTGTCATCTGACGGACTCCCCGCCATTAATCAGGGGTTAGTTATCGAGTTAACACGGGCCAGAGTTGCCCCATGCAGGGAACCTGCTGGGTCGGGCACTTCCATACCCAACCTACGTTCGCCTGCAAAGCACATGTAGCTAAATCTTTGACAGGCCTATTTCACCCTACCATCCATCGCCCCTCCCACCCGGAAAACCATTTACCCTTACCATCCATAGATGGAGTATTAAAAGTGTTTGAAATTAACTTCTTTTGAAGTCATCCGTGAGAGATGAGATTCATTAAAAATTAATTAAACATTTTCTGTATGGATAAAAGGTACCTCCCGGCCTATATAACTACCCTAAATAATTCACCTTAAACTGGGTCTAAGCTGGTTAGATATAAAGCCGACCTTAAGGTTTGAGACTAATTTCAGCCAGTCCAGACTTAAATCGGCCTGAACTCCATATAAACCACCTGCAAATAAAACCTATAAATATCAGGCAGTAATGGCATTTACAGGCTTTCTCACTTCTCATCCACAAGTTAAGGAACCCCATGCCAACAATTCATTTTGAAGTCTGCCTTCCAATTCAATTAGAACAAGCCGACACCCTAACCAACGAAAGCTTACAAGCAAGCATACGCGTAAGCTTATACTCTTCGCACGGCTTTTCTTTTGGCATTAACGTAAGCTTAAGGTTTCTGCACGGAGGTCAAAACCTTTAGATCCCAGGTGCATGTGGCGACTGTCTGTCTACTCCTTCCTGTGACTGGGAAAAAGTAATAAAAGACTAGAGCGGTCTCTAGCCTGCATCAGACATGGCTCCAACAGTATTCATACTCCTCCTTCGTGGACTCTTTATCCTGGGCACTGTCTCAGCTAAGCCATGCCTATGCACCAGTACGGTAAACCGTTTTCGTACCAACTATGGTGTAGTATTCGAGAGTAAACCGTCCATCCACATAGGTAATGAGTACTTCACTACCCAAGTCGATATCATTTTACCACTTCCTCCTTCTCCCAAACAGGCAGCCGCACTAAATTGTAGACACGGCGCTACCCTGGCAGCCGGTTCAATGGAACAGTGTCGAAAAATCCAACTTATGTTGAATAACATAACATCTATTGGGAAGACTATAGCAGCGAAGGTCACCAACGGACTCCGGGAAGTGCAATCAATTTTGGAATCGACGGCCCAGCCAACACCTCCATCAGCCAAATCCAGGAAGCAGCGGGCTCTGATTCCAGAAATCGGCAAGTTCTCCGAGACTTTATTTGGAACGGCCACACTCGATGACTTGAAGCAACAGACTCGTGCTGACCAGGTAAATGCCGATGAAATTGGCTTCCTCGATGGCAAAATAAATGCAGTCCTAAAGGTAGTTGACTCCACTTTGGAAATCCAACTCCAGGCCATCATAGAGAACACTCATTCCATATACAATTTGTCCAGAGGACTCCAGGCTTACATTAGTAACCGGGAATTGATGGTCAGGTTGATGCAAGATTTGCAAGAATTGCGTCTACTGGATTTTAAACTGGACTATTCCCTTGATGTCTTGCTACAGGCTATTCGCGACCTAACGGAGAACAGGCTGAGTAACTCTTTGATATCGGAGACTGATATGAGGAAGATTCGGTACCTTTTCCTTTCCAAGTCAAATCGTTCAAATATTTATATTCCAAACACTCGCGACATGTATAGAAGTGTAACTGTTTTAGTCCCCCCGGTTTTACAGCGAAATGTTCTGAAAACTATTTTGAAGATTCCCGTTATTTCCTTCGACAAAATATTCAAGGTTCTAAAAGTGAACACCTTCCCTCTAGCCTTCCATGGGCATTATACTCGCCTCTCCAACACACCGGCTTATTTATTGGTGTCCGCAACCCAATACACAGTATCCTCCAACCCAGATCTGGATAATTGCCATTCTCCGTTTTGTCATTATGACCTACCACTTCGCAGGGTTTCTCCCTCGTCGTGCCTCATTTCTATCTATCTACGTGATCATGAGTCTGTCAAACTTTATTGTGATTTCAAAATACTCATTCAGTCTAATTTCAGAAGGTCGAACATCCAAGTCATTGCAACAGGGACCTATTTGTTCTCTCACATAGACGAGGTCGTTGTGCGCTGCCCCAACCGAACAACAACCCATCCTGGATGTGAATCGTGCGTTCGTGCCTTTGAATGTGGTTGTTCTGTGTCCGCCAAAGAATGGGAAATTCCAGTCTCAAGTGTTAACTGTTTGCCTTCTACAGCAGGCCCCTTAAGAACAGTTTTTCCCGTCAACCTTGCTAGTCTTCAACACCTCAACCTGTCACTTAGCCGACTTGTGAACCCGGATTTTTCGTACGATAAACCATTCCCAATTTTACCTCTTAGCCCGCAAATGCGAGTCCGCCAAGAGGATATTTTTAAGCGAGCAAAAGACAATTTCCTTTCCCTCCGTACATACATGAAAGAGATTCGACTGAATGAGGTCGAATACAAGAAACTTCGTGGTGACTTGCATCTTCCCCACGTACCATTCCTCCCCCCCAGTGTGCACGGTACTGTTTACCTGTTGAACATTGGACTTACTTTTATAATGGTACCAGCACTTTTTGTTTTCATCTCAATTCTGTATTTCAGACAACGTAGGATTCAAAGCGCATGCAGACGCTTGACTTTAAATTGAGTTGGTTATATATACATTAGCTATTAACTCTTCCTTTTATTGCAGCTCAAAAGTTATCAGTTCTCATTCATGTTCGATTTTTGTTGTTTAGAATATATACTCGCCCTCATAATTTCGTCACACATGTACAGCTGCAATTCATTCACATTATCCTCATGAATTCCCATTTATAATTAGTCACAGCCACATAAGACTACACACGTTCATGATATCAAAATGTTTTATTGTTATGCATGCGGAAAAGGTTTTATGATGTCCACGTGTCAACGTTTCGCCTATTTTCCCATAATTGTATTTACTGACCATACACTAATGTACATATGTAACTCGAAAGCTTCGTGAACATATGCATTTCACAATTAAAATTTTCCCATATCTACTTCAAACATATCGTACACTTTTATATAACTGTTCATCACACCCAAGAGTCTACGTCAGGCATGCAGCCCAGTTTTTCGGCTGGGAGTAGTTCTTGGGCCATGTTGTTCCTGTTGTTTATCAGGCAAACGCTCGCTCTACAAAGTCTGTGCCTGAAAAATTTGTTCAGGCGCACGCGCTCCGTACGAGGAATCTTGACTTCTTGCGGGAGTTCCAACGTCAAGGGTTCGTCACTGCCATTCAGATGGACCGTGAGTGGGCCCGACCAGGCGACGGTCAGGGCCTTGGACAGGATGCTCGGTCTTTGGATGATCATTCGTGGGCAGGCAGCACTTCCTACGGCTTCCATTTCGGCGGGAATGGGAGCCAGTGGAAATAGGAGCGTTTCCCATCGGCAGTAGATTCTCAGACAGCACTGCACTGTAGCCCTCCGACGTTGACCCTGAGCCAACGAGCGACAGCCTGCTGCCAATTTCCAGAAGATACCGATAAATTTCCACCCCAGGTATATCACTAACAAGAGAAGCAGCCACTGATGGTCGGATTGGTCCGCGGGTTGGAGGTGACTAGGTCTCACCACTGGCCTTTCCTCCCGAACAAGACGCAGACGCAGACTTGCGTTTAACAGTCGCTCGATGTCCATGGCCATCAAGTGGCTGTTCTGAACCAGTGTATAGTACAGGCACATACTTATACCCCCCACCCCACATGACATCACAACCCCCCCAGGTACTGTAAGGGCTTCGTCTAGTCTTTAGCGAAAAGTTAACCCTCGGTCGACAACTTAAACGCTAGGTAAGTTACAACTAAAACGACTTCTTCTAGCCGGGGGCTTCACAAGTTTTTACACTGGGTAGTGCGAAGCACGTCTAATAGGCCGCTATTTTCTTCAGAGAGCCGATCGACAGGGGGTTCATCTGAAATGACTTCTGTCGCGTTTGACACCGGGACACGCGTCTGTGATGACCGCGTCCACCTGTTGGCCATCTGAGGCGGCGCATGTCAACTAGCTTCTGTGTCAGCTCCCTCACAGGAGTACCGCGGCACGCGGCCCGCGGGGTAGTCTTAACACTTCTTGACACGTAACAGGCCTCACAAGGGGCGGCGGTGAGGGTGTCGCTGATACCCCATGTACTCCCCGTCACGGCTAGCACGTAACTTATGGTAAAAGTCTCTCTTACCCCGTCCACACCCCGTCACGTCTACCACGTAACTTATGTTCAAAGTCTTGCCTCATCGATAAAAGATCGCTTTCACCAGATCATGTATCCACAGGGGGGCCTGCCCGGCATGTATAAATACGGCGTGGCATATGGCTATATAGATCACTTGAAAACTTGCTGCCACCATGAACGGGTCAACTGATTATAGTGACGCTGTTCTGTCAAACCCGTCTACCAGCTCATGCAGGATCTTGACCAGCAGCCCCAAACCGGGTGGCGAGAAAATAACCGATCATGATTCATCAGCAGGCGTAGGTACTCTGCTGTTGGATATGTCTGGGGATGCGCGTCAGTATGGGTCTCAGAATGGGTTTCCGGATCTCTCTGCGGATCAGTCTCTTCACGACTCCCTGTACGCGGAAGAGGGATCCACCCTCAACGACGTGGACCTTAGCCTTGGTGCTTCCCAAGGCGGTCCTGCATCCGCATCGTCGTCCACGCCCTCCACGCCCTCCACGCCCTCCACGCCCTCCACGCCCTCCGGATCCACGCCCTGGGGGATGACGCCCTCCACGTCGCAATCCCATCCATGGTTCCCCAGCTCCACGTCCAGAACGTCGTCCACGCCCGGACCCTTGACATCGCAAGGGTCGTTCTCGTCGACGACGTCCCAAAGGTCGTTCACGCCCGGGCCCTTGACATCGCAAGGGTCGTTCTCGTCGACGACGTCCCAAAGGTCGTTCACGCCCGAATACTCGTCCTCGTCCGGCCCCTCCACGTCTACAGCTGAACCGTCCATGGCCCATTTGCTGGCCAGGATGGAGGAGCTGGAGAAGAAGTGCCGAAGGGCGGAGGCTGAAGCGGCTGCGGCAAAGGCCCAGGTGGAGGTGCTCGTGAACCAAGCGAAGCCAGCTGCAGCTGCCAAACCACCCAAACCACGCAATGAAATATGTGTAAGTTCTAAAGTTTGTTTTTACAGCTTATAATTAACTAATAATCTCACCTTGAAAACGTTACCGTTTGATATAGTTCTCGGTTTGTTTAGAAATGATCTCATTCCTAGTATAGCCCTGATGTTCTTCTCCTTTGCCGCGCCGCCAGGGAACATCCCGGAAAACAACGAAAATCCGTAATGATTTCGTACACTGACATATAGTTAGAAGTCCACTATTAATTATTGGCTTATTATATTGTTTGTAGGAACTCGTTCGTTCGGCCTACAAGGCCAAGAGAGGTGAGCCTGGTTGGGGATTCAACCTGAACCCTGGGTAAGTTGATTACGTCATAACAACATGAATAGTACAGAAAATAATATTGTTTTTAAGTAAGCAATGGGTAATGTGTTCCTGAACACCAGAAGCTGCAGCTGAATATAAGTTTTGCTGTTTTTTTTTCATGTTAATAGAGTCATAGAGCACTTGACGTGATGCCGATGAATTGAACAATATAAATATATTCCAACATTCAGGGCGGGGATCAAACACCCGGATAACGCGCCGATCATCAAGGCCGTTGTTGACAACGTGTGCCTCGGGCCAGATACCCCCAGAGAAGAGGTGTTAGGTAAGTCCCATAGGTAGCAAGTTTCTTTGTTAACTAACCTGCAGCTGTACATTTCATGCATCTAATGTCCATGATTCCAAAGTATTGGTCCTTCAATTAACACCAATTTTAACATGCTTGAAATGCTGGAAATCTGTTTTTAGTGTCTAAATAGGCTCCACTTACATTGGAAATTGTTACTTTTATAATTTAAGTTATCCTCCCAGTCATCTGAAAAAAACGTAAGTTCTATTATCTGGACAAAGAAATATAATACCAGTGTAATGATGGTTTTAATTCGTGAATAATATGTTGACCCTCACTTTGCATTTTTAACATGTATTCCCTTGATTTATTGCCTTTATAGTGCCTTTGTCTACTTAATGGCTCCAGTTTTAAGCACACTTCATGTCCTTCCTCTTTTTCTAGCTTCTGCCAACACCTACTTCAAGACCCTCCAAAACAGGGCCAACAGAATGCGGAAGAACCGAATTAAGGCTGACAATGAAAAGGCTATCATCCGTCACCACGTGAACGAGGTAAATAAATTTTTGTTACAGACTTCCTCTATAGACCACAAAAGTCTGACGTCACGGACCCCTCCCGCAACACGTGTTGGGCCCTGTGTTGGGCCTAAACCTTTTACGACCGGCCCCGGTAACCCTACACCCCCGGTCACCGGCCCGGCCCGCCCTGGAGGGGGCACCGATAACACCCGGCTGGACCACGGTCACCCGTACACACAGACAATAACATTGCCTATAACTTTGCTATTTATTAACTCTTTTTCTTTTCAAGTATATCATAATGCACATTGATAATTCCCCTATGAAAATACATGTTTTCATAAGTTTGCGAGCATTATTAGTGGAAATAGCAAATCTGACAGCTGGGTCCTACTAAAGTTCATAGAGGGGACCCCCGGCCCAGCCCTGCCCATGTTTAGGCACGGGAGCAGCGTGCAGTGACCGTTAGGGGCCCGCCCGACGTCATGGCTTTTGCGGACTATTGTTCTCAACATTGTTTGACGTAGTTCGATTCAGGCAGGCCGAAATTTTACACCTTTCAAGTGCAAAGCCGAGGAGAAAGAGTAATGTCTATGGTCTATGCCCAGTCTGTCCACTCCTTGGGTGGAAGGATACGCATCATTGTTCTAAAAAACGCGAAGAAAGGGTCTAGTTTGACAACATTCACATGTCCTTGTTTCTAGAAAAAAGGTTACTTTTTCATCCCAAATATCCATGATATGAAAATAAGGGTCTTTTTTTTCCTGGGAAATATGAAATTTCACGAAAAAGGGTATTTCTTGGCCACTAAATGTCTGCGTTTTGAAGAATAAGGGGTCGATTTTTTGGTATAAATGTCAGTGGAAAGGGGTTGTTTTCTATTTTGAAGAACGATGATATGTCCTACTTTGATATCTGAGTAGACAGACTGGGGGTCTATGGTGTAGGGGGTGTGACTTCCCGGGGACCCACTCAGTTCAAAAAGGGGTATACGTACAAACTGCGGTCGGAACTATACCGGGGGCTGTAGCTGTGAATCGGCAATTTGGCTTAAAACAGGGGGCCCGGCTGTGAAATGATCTTATGGTTGTAACACTGAAACTTGGGAAACAATTATAATTTTTTTACATTATGAATTTTTATAGAGCACTGTAACCTTACTTGCTTCCTTGGACAATAATCTTGACATACAATTAGAATGGATATGACACAATTAATAAAAAGTGCCTGTATGTTATAGAGACCAAGGATAAAGCAACGCTTTTGAAATTAACTGCAGTGACCAGCTTTTAAATTAAGGCAACTGAAATATTGAAAAACTTGTTTGTGTTTATTGGATGTTCTTGACCAAGTATGTCGTAACTGTATTAAAATAAAAAAGTGTCTTTTTAACTTTGCAGAAGCTCAGAAGACGGATAGTGGGGTTGGAAAATTTCGTCAAAACGTGGGACGAAGCTCGAAAGAATTCCGTGAGGCGCCTCCTCACCCCCGACTACACGAGCGACGAGGAGCGCGGACTTTATTATCCGGCCGCGGTCGACAAAGACGGGAAGACGAAAGAGCGATATCACCGCCGCGTCAAACCGCTCGTGTGGGAGAGCGATGAGCTGAGGGCCTACAAAGCCCACCTGGACGAAATTGAGTATGACGAAATTAGCGGCCGTCAGCGGGGCGTTAGAATGGAAAAGAAGCGGAACAATGTCCCCGACGATAATCCAAAACGCCAACAGCCTCCTCCCAACACCCCAGACTGGGCGGTGAAGCCCGGGTATCGGTCGGGTATCGCCGATGCACAGCCAATTTAACTTATTTCTAAAGGGTCTGTTTAAAGCTCTATTTTATGTGATGTTTATGTTTATCATCTTTATGTTTTCTTTATAATTACACTACGTTTAATTGTATGGTCTGTGTCACGCTGTATGTTAGGTCTTTGTACTTTCTTCAATTGTATAGTCGTTTTATAAACTTTTATCAAAGAACTTTGCGCTTCTTGTTTTGATTGTGGCATGCTCGATAAGCAGGGAAGTATTTCTATAGATATGTTGGTAAGACTCGCCTTATATTAGTCTAAAACCGTACGCGTTATACAGGTCCTTCTCATAAGTGAATCTTAAATTCATGAATACTTTTTATTTACGATACGAAACGCATTTAACTATAATGACCTGTCATTTTGTTGAAAACCCGAATGTGCTATTTCTTGAAGATAGACCACGAACTTGAAATCGATTACAATACAACACTTTTTTGATGAGTGTTATGGTACAAGGTCTCTACCATTAGAAGAGCAATGGAATGACACCTAGGCCTGTTATCAATAATAACATAAATCAATCATAAAAAGTGTATTTTAAACAAATATAAGCTCGATATACGATTTTTAAAATGATGCGACATGAATCATCTCTTCGTACTTATTTCGCAGTCATGAAAAAATAATGTTGCATGAAGCCGGTTTTAATTAAGAACTGTTACTTCTTTTCAAGTGGATCCTTTTTAGTTCGATTCCATGCAGTAAGGTGCAAAAGTAATTTTTCAGAAATTTTATTATGATCAAATACATCGCTGCCAGTAGGACCTATCAAAATTTACAAGTGACCATGTAGTCTCCTGATGAACCCGAAATACTTTCTAGGATTTGTATGGCACGGTGACCTATATTCTTTCTGTGAGAGAATAAAAAAACCTCTTGCATATAGTGTAACCCTTTAAAGTGGGAGTTCTCCGGGAGTTATGTATAGGTAACTTGGAGCTTCTGTGACATTGCAAAATTAATAATTTAAAAAACAAACAAGTCAATTTAGGTGTCGAGATTTATTAAGGGACAATAGCTTAATTAGCTATAGCCATAATTTCGGTTGGAGCCCGATCGCCAGATTGTGGCGTTAACCACATTTAATTCCACTGCTAGTTTTGGTTGCAGACCTAGTTTAGCCTCAGGCCCCTAAATTAGGGGCCTGTCTCGCAGATTACCTAAGGGGTCGACCCTAGCCCGAGCCAGAGTAAAAGCGCTCTTGTCAGCGTCATACTGCTCTTTCCAAAACCGAAATTTTATTTAGCTACAAATTCAATTTATAACCATAACACTTGTATCGATTGACGCACGTTCGGCAGCATATTGGTAGTAAACACACAAAAATACAACATTTTTCACACAAGACTTAATCAAGGTCAACACGGCTTAAGTCGACTGAAGTATTAGTACTAATTGCAAGCTCACCGGGCCGGTATTTCCCCAAAAGAACAGGCTCTCCTATGCCTATACCCATGGTAACCAACTGGTAGCGTATAATGTCCTTAGTCATCAATCTTGTCAACATGATGTCCTTCAGTTTATTAACCTTTAAATGTGTGGGCAGTCGTGTCGATGTGCCGGTATAGCAGTCGGTCATTTGGATGACACAGTTCAATGTGTATCGTGCGCCTAGGCATATATTTTCGGCTTTAGTCAGTGTGATAGGATCGTCTGTTTGAAAGATATAATCTCCAAAATGTCCAGGGAACGTGCCTATTTTAAGCCATACACTGTGATTGCCCGAGACAAGCAAGTATACACGAAAACGAGCATCTGCGAAGATGCGATTAATTCCGGAGCAAACAAAGAATATGCTAATAATTATGGCTACGGCGAGGATAAGAAGAAGAGTGTACGAAGAGAGAAGTACCACAGTTGGGAATTCTTTAATGTTTCCGTCTCCTGGGTTGGCTTCAGATCCAGTGTCAGTTACGGTATGGTCCTGGTCCAACAAGGCTTGCAGGGTGTCATGAAAGGTGAGGCCGGTCATCGCATCGTGTTTTGGTGGAGGGTGACCGGTAAATGGAGCAGTGAGGTTGACCAACCGGGTACGGGTTACTCCAGGCTTATTGTGAACGACCCTAGGCCAGTGTCCGCCACTGGCAGCTCGAACAAATTCCACGCATGATACAAGAACCAAGTACGCGGCAGCTATATATTGAAAAAAAAAGAAAGAAGAGAACATGAAGGTTGTCATCTCAACTTTAAACAAACACCTTCGTTCCAAATTACCATGGCCAGGCTATTCAAACAGACAGAATAAACTATAACTGCCATATGGCCACACCCTAGAATTCAGAAAACTGGCCATATTATTTAATTAGGAAGGGCGACCCCCAGAATGAATACATATGTTTTACCTATTTTGAATAATTTGGAAAGTCGGCCATCGACTCGTATCACTTGTACAACAAAAGTAATTAAGAAGATTCTCACCAAGGGTGGCACTCAGGATTTTGACACTCATGATATTCACGTAGCCGTACACCAAACGCACTATATAACGAAATAAGCTGACCCTAAGTAGTAGCAGAAAGCTTAAGGTTTGACCTTCGAGCTAAACTTCGAGCTCAGTTTTCAAGGCAGATGAAATTGTGACGTTCTCTGGTAAGTCGGGGTTGCCGATTCTTACGACAGAGGAACGTGGGGGTTGTTCGGGTCTCGGGGCGGACGGGGAATCCGGGCCAAGAACCGAGATGTGTTTCTAGAGTCGTGCCTCGCGCACGAGGGGGGGCTGAGCGAATCGATCGGCACTCGATGTCGACGGAGGACTGCGGGGGAGGGAAATTATGGTAGGGGTACGGGTCGGCCGGGGAACGGTCCACCCCTGAGTTCCGGTCCGCGGGGGCGACGGGCCGACGGTCGCCTATTGTTTGGTAGCGTGGGGCCGAGCACGCCGCGCCCTCGTCCCCGCGGACTTCGCTCCCTCGTTCCGCTCCCCATGTCTTCGTACCATACTATGCCTCGGTTTCCGGTACTACTTCGGGCCTTCGTGCCCTACTCCGTTCCCTCGTTCCTCGTTCTTCGGGCCTTCGGGCCCCTTACCCTATGTTTCGACTACCTATCTCGGACTTCGACTGTTTTGTCCTAACTTCGACTTAATTACTCTATTCGGCTCATCTTTAGTGGTTGTTTCAGGAAAGAGGACACGTCTGGACACCAGGAGAACTGTTGAAGAACTCTGTTTATTCGGGCCTCACCGCCCCTTTATATACTAGAGAGGTCAGCCCTGATTGGCTGCCTTCGGTCACGTGACCTACAATTGACGTCACTTCCGGTTTATATATTCCGTTTCCGGTTTACATTTCACTTCCGGTTTACATATTTCCGGGTTTCGTTCCATTCGTTTTCGTTATTCGTTCTTTACATATTCGTTATTCGTTCTTTACATATTCGTTCTTTACATCTATTTCGTTCTTCGTTCTTTACATATTCGTTATTCGTTCTTTACATATTCGTTCTTTACATCTATTTCCATTATTACCTTATTTCTATTATTTTAACCTCTATGTATTTTGGCTGAATAGCCGTTCATCACACCCTCCCGCACCTTCTTGAAAGGTGGGAAAACACGTTATACAAAATTTCAACACAGTTCATACAGCAACGACAACAGAACATACTCTAGAACCAGAAACATTTCAATCCTACGCTCCTTATCGGCAGAGGAGGAGGTGTCACCCTCTGTCCTCCCCGGTCAACTTCGGAGGGCCCCCGGGGCCTATCCGGCTAATTATTATTTCTCTTCTTTCTTCGTTTTTCTTTCTTCGTTTTTCTCTCTTCGTTTTTAAAAGTTCATATAATTCGTTTTTATATATCTTAGTCTCTTTTTATCTTCGTCAGAGTTCTCTTATCCTTGATCTATTTAGGACCTCCTGTTTTTCTCGTCTTTTAGGATGAGCGAGCCGGTCGTGGCTCTCCCACCCGGGACTGGGGGTCGGTCGTGACCCCGTCGCCCCCGCTCCTCTCCTCTGGGCTCTGTTTACTTAGCCCCTCGGCGCGTTTTTCCTCGCCTTTTTTTACCCTCATTAGGACAGAGGGACCGGTCGTGGTCCTCCTGCCCGGGGCCATGGGTCGGTCGTGACCCGCAGTGCCCCCGTTCCCTTCGTTTTTTCGTCGTTCAGACGTTCTCCCCTCGTTCGGGTGGAGAATCGGTCGTGACTCTCCCACCCAGAGGCCAGGGTCGGTCGTGACCCTTAGTCCTCTCGACCCTCGGTCCGTTCTACCGCCGTCCAGACGTTCTCCCTTGTTTTTGGGTAGAGAATCGGTCGTGATTCTCCTACCCGGTCGGTCGTGACCCCTCGTTCTTCCGTAACTGTTACTCTTCTCTGCGTTCTCTTAGGTGATGATGATGATTTTAAGGATGAGTTGAAGAAGAAAGACTGAAGCTTTTGTAGATAGAATGTTCTTTTTGGACTTCGCACCCTCGGTCGCCTCGGCATTCAGAGCCCCCCAGTGACTTTTTCACGGTTGGCAAGGACAACATGTTCGAGCCAGAGGCCAAGGTATCCAAAGAAGAAGATGGCGTTGTATGTGGAAAGGAACTTAACTTCATTCATTAAAGCTTAGAGTGGAAGCTTCAGCAGACGACGTCGCGGGTTTCGTGCTACTTTGTCACGGTGAAGCTTTGAGATGGAGTTCGGGTGAAGGTGAGACTGAGAAGATTAGAATCATTAATTATTGATGAAGTGTCCGTTTTCCGTACAGGAACTGAAGTTTGACTTTTACGACACATGTCCTCGTGGTTAACCCAGCATCAAGATGTTCCGTCCTCGACCACGTCGACACATTTGAAGATTTCAGGATTTCAGAAAGAGATGTCGGAGAGAGTCCACCATAGTAAAGTATTTCCGTCACCGTTCCGGGCCCAAGTGGCATGACAACAACCGGAACGGAGACCTGATTAAGAAGATAGTTTTGATGAAGTTTCTTTTTGATGACAGGAGCCGGTGCCTCTCATCCCTCCCCCCCCCCCGTAAGCAACGGCAGGAAGACAGTCCTCTTTGGGGCGAGAGGGAGGCTCCTTCGTTCTACTGATGAGATGATTTTCCTAAGAAGAGGATTCCTGTTTCGGGCACTCGGGCCCTCGTTCGTTTCCTAGGCTCTCGGGCCTCGCTTCGCCTACTAAGTTTTTCTCCTCGTCCTCCCGGAGGACCGTGCTTATTGACGATTTTCGTAAGACTGTAATACCAACAAATAGTTCGTTAATAGAGGTAAGTTTAAGATCCGGTCTGGTTTGATTTTGGAGTAAGGCCACAGTCGTCCACGGTGCCATGTCACATTGCATGGAGACACTATGCCTATGACGAACGCCGAGACAACAGCTCCGAGCCGTTCCGGGCTGCTCCTAGGTACGACGGTTCGAAGTTGGTAAGTTGAAGATATTAGTGAGAAGGAGAAGAAGAAGCCGTAGAAAGTGAAGATGGACGACATCAACTGGGACCTGCACCCAACGTCAACGTTTGAGATCCGGAACGGGCCCATTCACAATAAAATAGCATGTATAGAGAACTCATCCGATGTCGAACTCCAAGAAGGATCGCTCCTCGTCGCTCTTTGCAGACCTCTTGATTTGTCTATCAGGGCATCCGCAGCCGACGTTCCAAGCACCACCTCCCTGTATATGTTTCAAAGACTATTTTGTTTCGTTCCTTGGGAAGAAGACATCAGGAAATACGACATGGAAGGAGTCTCTGTCGTTACAGCAGGTGAGAGATTAATATAAGTTTTTAGTAAGTCTATTAAATTTTTTTTCGTTTCTCGTTCATGTATTGTTTTTACTATATATCACGGTCGGTCACGAGCCAGGGCTCCTAAGTTATCGTCCCTGCTCGTGCCTTGGTCCTCCGGGAGACATCTACGACTCGCCGCAATCCTTTCACGACTCGCTGCATCAACTTCTGGCACGATAAAACCAGCATTCAGGTTGAAAAGTTCCATTTTGCCGCTCTTCGTATGCGGTAAGAGGCTGAAGACAAGGAAACTCAGAAGATGATGGTACATGAATCCGGGTTCATCCACATTCTGATCGATCCATCCAAGATCAAGAAGACAAGGTTGCAGGAAGTAGAAGTGCCGCTAGAGGACAGAGGTCGTCTCTTCCTCGCCTCCAGATCGCTCAAGGCAGCGCGGGAGAAGGGTCTTCAGTCTTGGCCCGCGCCAGCCTTTCCTCCAGCGGCGAGTCGCCGGCCCACCGGTACCTTATTTACCCCGGCACGACCGTCGACTCAAAGACTACAATGACAACACTATCCGTCCTTTCTGATTTCCTTTCCTCGATTCCGCCTCCCAACTTTCACTCTCGCTCCAGGGTCGCCCGGCCCGTTATCCATTTCCGTGACCGGACGATCCCGTTCCATCTGCTCGGTCCCAACCAACGCAGCGGGCTCCAGGGAAGAAGAGGAACAGCTACAAACTTGTTTTTCCTCCTAGCGCCTCCTTCCGTCCCGTATTCGCCCCGCAGGCTTGGTAAGTTCATTCCAGTCATGGACCCTCCAGCTCGCTGATTACGCTCAACACCTCCTAACACATGTGGTTTCGTTCACTTCCGCAAGAAGGTTTCCATAAAGAAACTAATAAGAATAAATTAAGATAAGAATGTTCGAGCCCGCCAGTCCGTTCCCGATGAGTTTAAGTAAAGTTTTCGGGCCCGTCCAGCGGTCTCCAGGAGAGTCTTTTATCCAGGCTTCGGCCTCCTGTGCGGCTCAGGTACCTCTGCCTCGGCCCGGTTCTCTCCCTGGGGGTTTGACACTATGGGTGAGGAGCCAACGCCCCGTAATCCCTCCCCACCCGACTCGCGACGCGCCATCTTCCGCCTCTGGTTCCGTCGCGCTGTTTTTCTTCCGTGCAAGACCTCGAGCAGCATCTACTTCACCCTTCTTCTTGGCGCCGGATCGGCAGCAACAGTCTCTCCTCCCTAGCGGGGAGCTCGAGAAGCTGATCCACCATTCCGCTCTGTTTTTCCGCCTCTCTTGTCGCCTTCAACAAGTCATCCAGTTGACCCTCGTTTTTGTGCATCACTAGGGTCTGAGCCAATTGGACGGTCCGGTTGTGTTCGTTAACTAGCTGGTCGACCCCCGGGAACTCCCTGGTCAACGGCCCCAGTGCCGCCGTCGGGAACTGCGCCATCGCTTCTTCAAATGTCTCTGGCTTGCGGCCCGTTTCTAGTGCCATCAGGAACGCCATAGACGCCGAAGCCATTGCTCTTGTCTTGGCCGTCATTCCTCGCACCTCCCTCGGGGGCCACGTCAGTTGCACCCGAATGGCCTTTTCCGCGTCCCAGTCTCGTACCGCTCGCGCCGTCACCGGAAAGTGTCCCTGTAAGACCTGGTGAACGGCCTGTGTCCGTAATAACTTGAGTCTCGGTGTTTCCCTAGATGGTCCTGCCGTCGGCATCTCCGTTCCGATAGACCCGAACACTGAATCCGCTCCCGACTCGTCCAATTCTTGTTTCTCCGGCTCGTATCCTCTGGTCTCGGCCTGCCCCAACTCCATGTCCTCTGAGTCTTCCACCTCCTCGTCCATGGACTGGGCAGCCGGCATTTGTAATCTGTGTATCACAACCCGCGGTTGTAGCGCCCGCCCGTGTTTGTCCTCGTCCTTGAGTGGGGTATCCGGTCCTGGCGGCGATCCCATACGTTCGGGCGACGGTGGTCCCGGGGTCTCTTCCGATCCTTGCGACCCGAAAAACGAGCTCCCCAAACTGGCCCGAGTCAGGTTGTCAACCGCCGCCCGTGTCTCTGGCGTGTCTGGTGCTACCGTAATGTCTCTCATTCGTTTCAATCCTGGGGGCGGCACTATCGGCTGCTTACATACCATCTTCTCCAGGGGTGAATCTGCTTTCGTCGGGGTAGGGGTAGAGAACAGCGGCTGTGTCGAGGCCGTCGACGCCGTGTCCTCCGGCCTGGCCGCATGCCGAACATACTTTACTTTCTCCACTCGCCCCGACGGTTTGAGTCCCTGCCTTTCTGCCATCTCGCGTAGAAACCTCCCTAGGTACAATGCTTCTCTTTCCACCAGCCGGCCTCCCTGTGCTTCCCGAATGCTGTCCTCCAGCTCCCGGTCGGATCTCGCCTCGTGGTAACCCCTGAACGATCCCTCCCGGTTCATTGTTCCTTTTAAATACCCGGGGTACCTCGGGTGTCGTGATTCGTATATCACCGATTTCTTATGAACTGTCATCATAGTAAATTGTGCGTCGCTACAAGGTGGTTCTAGTCCCGTGGTCCGTTTGACTCCTGTCGAGGTCTCAGGCTGCGATGGTCCCAGCTCTCCCGTGCTGCTAGACTCAGCGATAATCAAAGACCGATCGCTTCGGGCCGACATACTCCTGCCTGACTCCGACTGGTCCGAACTCGTTCCCTCCTCCAATTCTCTCGGGACTTTCTTGACCTTTTTCCACTTCTTCTTTCGCGACGGCTCCTCCGTCGGGCATCCCTGCGTCGGGGGCCTCTTGAAAGCGAGCGGCTCTTCTTCTTCTTTGACTTTCGGTCGTTGGTCGTCGGACGAGCTCACCAATTCCACCACCTCAGCCCCCGGTGGTATTCCTGAGCAACCCGGCTTCGGGGTGGGTGTGGATGTCCGTCCTTTTCCTCTGCCTGGGAGTCCTCGTCCTCTCGGTTCCCGTGGTTCTCCCTGGGCGTTTAACTTCTTAATTCGGCTCTGTACTAACCCTGATATTTGGTCTGGTGTCAGGAGTGGTTTCGGGTTGACCACGGCCCGGCTCGCGCTTCGCGGCGACTCGGTGTCTTCCTTCCGTACTCCTTTCGCGGCCCTCCGAGGGGAACGACGCGTGGGTGTCGATCGTTCCGCCACCTCGGCCAGGGGTCCCTTCCCTGCCGCTTTGGCTGCTTGGGCTCCCTCGCCGGCCTCGTCGGCCTCTGATCCTTCTTCGGTTGCTACCTGCTCCAGCTGCTCGGCGTCGCTGTCCTCGGATCCTCTTGACGCCCTCGGGTAGTAAGGGATGCGGATCTGCCGTCGCGGCCTCTCCGGTGCCTCCTTATCCACCGCCCTCTCAGGGGGTTGAAACCCCTCTGGATGGCGCACCGCGTAGTCCCGTTCCATGTTGGCTACCCGGGCCGCCGTTTCATCCCCAGTAGCGAAACTGGTGTACGGCGGTCGTCCTTTCGGGTCCAAGGCGAACGCCGCAGCATACTCCAGCCTCAGAAGGGGGTCTTGCTTCGGCATCCCCCTCTGCAGGTTCCCTTCGTGTGATTCCGTCATGTGCTTTCTCCAGTCTTGGTGTGTCGAATAGGCTCGACTCGAACACACCGGGCACATGTAGTACTGCTTCCGTAATCCATCGTGCTGGCCTTTAATATGCTTGGCCAAGTGCTTAAACTCCTTTCCGTGACAATGTCCTTCCCAGCACTGTCCGCTCATCGTGTCTGTTTTCCGGGCTTTCGGGGCTCGTTCCAATCTTGAAGCTCGTCCCGTCAGCCGTTTCCGTTTTTGTCTCGTGGTGATGCTGCTCGTCTCGCTTCTCTGCTTTTCTTCTTGTTTTCTTCTCCTTAGCTCAGTCTGCTCGTCTGCGATTCGATGAATCCTGGTCGGCTGACCAGAATGACCTGCTCCGGCGAGCGCTCTGCCTTTTATAGCCGCCGCAGGCGGAAGTGGGCGTGGCCTGCACTAGCGACCCCTAGCGTCAGACTCACCATCCACTTCTACGGTGGCGCCCCCTACTATTTTCCGGTCCCCGGGGCCCGCCGCTGGTCACCGCCTCGCCTGCTTTCTTTACCTCGCGGCCCTTCGCCCGTCCTCGCGTTTTTCCTAGGCCTTTTATTGCCCCACCGGACGCCCTCGGTCCTTTCATCCCTCGTCGCCTTTTCTTGCCTTTTTCATCTTGGCCCTCACAGTGCTTCCGCACACTTCCCGGAGAACACAGGGGCTCGGCGTTATCATCTCCTCGCCGCCGCCCCGTTCTCTTTGTCCTCTTTTATTCCTTTTACGACCTACTTTAAAGCCCGTCCTCGTTTCAGGCCTCGCCTTTTACAGCCGTCCGTTCGTTCCTCCGGCGTTCCCGAGAGTGCCGCATCTACTCTCCTCCGGTCTCCTGGACGCTGTAAAGCGGTATTACCAAGTCGGCATTACTTCAGAAGTCTTCACCAGCTTGCCACCGGGTCTGTCTTCCGTTGTAATCCAACCATCTTTTCCACGCTGTGGTTCCTCCGAACTGACCGGAAAGCGGCTCCGTGGGACTACTTTAGACATTCGGGCCGTCGTGGCTCCCGAACGCCGCTTTTCGTTCCAACCCCGCATTTCCCACCTATATTACATCCGCAAGAGAACCAATCTTCAGCTAGGTAGCGAATCTCTACAGCCTAACGACCTGCACTCCTACTGTAGTGGTCAACGCACCGCCCCGACTCAATGGCCCCAGGTTGATCAGTCCTTTTTGGCCAAAGCCTTTCTGTGTAGCGCCGATTTGGTCGTTCCCTTGGTCCTCTTCCACCTGCGGAATCGAGACACGAAAACGACTTCATCACAAAAAGGGGGTACCCCGTTTCCTTACGTGCCCTAGCGCGCCCCACCCCAAGCATTTACTGTGCAGCCTCGTATCCTTGCTGGTCAGCTACCATCCAAGCTGGCGCAGCGTGTCCTCGGTAGGGTTCCAGGCGGTCCACATGGACCACCCCCCCCGGTTTCCCTCGTTTCTTCCGTACTACCACCCGTCCTCGGTCAAGCACCTTGACGATCAGTGCAGGGCCCATCCATGGAAATCGCAACTTCGTTCCCTTGTCCCTATCCACTACCGTATCGTGCACCCAGACCAGTTCTCCGGCGTGGTATTCCCGTCGAGTCACCTTCCCATCATACTCGTGTTTCTGATGGATGGCGGCTCGTTTCAGCCCCGTCCGGGCCTCCCGATAGGCCGCGACTAGCCCTTCCTCCAGGCTTTCCACATAGTCGCCTACCCGTCGGGGTTCCTCCTCTGGTCCTAGAGGTCTCCCATAAATCGCCTGTCGCGGCATCATGGTCTGTCGGCCCAGCATCATCATGTTCGGTGTCACTCCCGTGCTGGCTTGCGGCGTTGCTCTATAACTCATCATCACGAGCGGGACCATCTCGTCCCATTCCCGACCTGTCGCTCGGCAGCTGGCTTTCAAACAACACCCCAAAGTACGGAAACTTCGTTCTATGTACCCGTCACTCCTGGGGTGGTACGGCGTCGTTCTTGTTTTGTGAATCCCGAATAGTGCACAGACCTGAGCCACCACCTCGGATTCGAAATTCGTGCCTTGATCCGAGTGTAGTTCCCGAAACGCGCCGTACCGTGCTACTACTTCTTCAACCAGTTTGTTCGCCACTGTCGTTGCCTTTTGATCCGGGATCGGGAAACACTCCAACCATTTGGTGAAATAGCATCCCACCATCAGGCAATACTTATTTCCTCGTTTGGTGACTGGGTACGGGCCCGAAACATCCATGGCCAGCCGTTCCATCGGCTCCCCTACTATGTACTGATGTAGCGGCTCCCGTCTTCCTCTTCCCTTTTTCAGCAACGCGCAATCACATTCTCGACATTCCTTCCGCACGTCTTCCCGGAGTCCCGGCCAGTAAAACCCTTGTTCCAACAGGGCCGTCGTCCTGGCGACTCCTAAATGCGCTCCTGCCGCGCCTCCATGGTATTCCCTTACCAGCTTGGCCCGTTCCCCTCGGGGAACGACCAACTGGTTCCTCCAACCATGTCCTTCTAGTTCCCAGTACTTCCGATGCAGCACGCCATCCCTGAGGCTTAATCGTTCCCATTGCCTCCATAGGATCTTTGTTTCCCGGGATTCCGGAGATATGGCCTCCCAACCTGGCCGGTCCGCATCTTTTTCCATCCGTGCGACAATCGGCCCTATATCTCGATCCCTCCTCTGCGCTGCTCTCATCTCCTGCGGGGACCATCCGGGCTCGTACCCCCGGGCCCGCGTCACTACTCTCACTTGTTCGGTATTCTCGTGCTCCTCTCCACATTGCTTGCACGGATACCGGGACAACGCGTCAGCGTTCCCATGCTTCCTGCCCGGTCGGTGTTGGAACGACACATCATGCGAGTCGATAATCTCAATCCACCGAGCAGCCTGCCCCATCGGTTCCTTACTCCTCTGCAGCCAACTAACCGCGCTGTTATCCGTCCGGACTATCACGCGTTGGCCATAGATGTAGCACCGAAAATGCTTCAAAGCTCGCACCACCGCCAACAGTTCTTTCCGCGTGGTGCAATACTTTCGTTCGTTTGACTCCAGGGTTTTGCTCGTGTAAGCTATCACCCGTTCCTCCCCTCTCTGCTCTTGTGATAGCACGGCTCCCGTTCCCACGTCACTGGCGTCTGTGTCAAGCCACCATTGTCCTTCTTCCTCCGGGAATCCCAACACCGGGGCCTCCGTTAGCGCCTTCTTCATCGCATCAAATGCCTCTTGTCGTCTCGCGCTCCACACGAATGGTTCCTCCTTCGTTGCCAATTCATACAAGGGGGCAGCCAACTCCGTGAAGCCGTTTATATGCCTTCTGTAGTACGAACATAATCCCACGAAGGCTCGTACCTCGTGGAGATCCCGCGGGACCGGCCACTCGGTTACTTGCCGACACTTTTCGGGGTCGGGTTCGATCCCGTTGAACGAGACAACGTGCCCCAAGAACGGAATCTTCTTCTGGAACAGCTTACATTTTCGCGCCTTTAACTTCAGTCCTGCAGCGTTCAGCCGGTCCAGAACCCGTACCAATCTTTCCAGAGTCACTTTGAACGTTGGTCCAAAGACCAGTATATCATCCAAGTATACCAGACACTCCTCCCACACGATTCCTCTGAGGATTCTTTCCATCAGTCTCTCGAAGGTGGCTGGGGCGTTCACTAGCCCGAATGGCATCACTTTGAACTCATACAATCCTCCTTGAGTCACGAAGGCCGTCTTTTCTTGGTCCTCCGGTGCCATCTCCACCTGCCAATATCCGCTCGCGAGATCCAGACTGCAGAAGAATAGGCTTCCTCCCAAAGTGTTGAGGCTGTCCTCTATCCGCGGGAGCGGATAGGCGTCCACTTTCGTAGCCTGGTTCAGTTTTCGGTAGTCAATACAGAACCTCGTTCCTCCGTCCTTCTTTTTGACTAGAACGGTCGGGCTACTCCACGCACTCCCGCTCTCTTGGATAATCCCTAAATTTAACATATCCTCCACCAGTGCTCGTTCTTCCTCTCTCCTGGTGGCCGGATACCGTCTGACCCTTTGCTTGATCGGCATCTGATCTCCCGTTTTAATTCGATGTTGTACTAAATCTGTCCGTCCTAACTCATGTTTCGAGGTCGCAAACATTTGTTCCCGGGCCATGATGGCTTTCTCCAGCTCTTCGCCCTCCTTCGTGGTCAGGTCTTTCTTAGCCTCCCCTATCATTTCAACGAGCGCTCCTGGGGGTTCTTTTGCTTCACTTCCTACTTCTCGTACTTCTTGTACGAAGGTGGCTTCTCCGAGTACCCCGCCGGTTTCCAATTTCGCGCTCTCGGTCCCTCGGTTGGCCACCCAAACTTCGTTTTCTTCTCCCAATGTCACCGTTCCTGGGATCACCTCCAGTCCCATAGGTAATCCAGCGCCGGTGATGACAGCCAGCTGTCCACCCTGTCTTATGTCGATTCTCGCTACTACTGTTACTCGGGTCACTTGGAGTGGGGGTATTTCCGTCGTTTTCTCGATTCGCACGACCTGTCCTCCGACGGTAACTGCCCGAATCCCATCCGTTCTCCGTTCTACTCCCGGGATTCGTTCCCCCTCTCCCTCCCCCTCGGCGGGCAGGAAGATGGCACTCGCGTGGGGCTTAACTGTCAGCCGGTATTTCACCGCGAAGTCGTTTCCCAGGATCCCTTCATCTCTACCGATGTCTGCCACCATGAACGTCCACTTCAACACGCGTGTTCCCAATTTCACTGGCAAGTTCGTGCATCCGTAGCACCGCAACGGACTACCATCTACCGAGCAGAGACGTCCTTCATATCCATCCAGTTCTTCTCTTTTTCGTCCCCACTCTCTCCAGAGGCGTTCCGACAGCAGACTGATCATAGATCCGGTATCAACCAAAAAACGGACGACACTCTCTCCCACCGTCCCGGCCACATAAAGTCCACATTCTCCCATGCCTACTACTTCTCTCGCCGCGCCCGAAGGGGGCCCCGCGCTTACTGCGACGGCGACTGTCCGTTTCCCTGACGCTGAGAACACTCTCTTGCGAAATGGCCCTTCTGGTGACAGTGATGACACTCTAAATCTTCTTTTCGCTTCTTAAACGCCTCCCTCCGGGCCGTTGCTTGTCTTCTAGCTTCCCGTTCCTCTGCCAATTCTTTCATCATCTCCTCCAACTTACCGTTCAAGGCCATGATCTGTGTATTGGCGTCCTCCTCGGGCTTCACTGCCCGCAGGAGGCGGCGTGAGTATCGTTCCTGTATTTCTACCACCTCTACCGCCTCCTCTAGTGTCTTGCATCCTTTCTCTGCACACTTCAGCTGAAGGTCTTCCCCAACTGCAGCCTGGAACGCATGTAATGCTGCTTTTTCCTGGCTAGCGTAGTCGTTGGAGAAGTAGGCTCTCGATGCCAGTCGCCGGGCATTATCAGCCAACTCCTTCGCTGTCTGGTTCTTTACACGTTTCAAGCCCGCCAACTCTTGCAGAGCATTACACGTGTCCTTCTCCTGACCGAACCTCCGGCGCAACGCATCCACCCTCGCCGAGTAACGGAGTCGTTCCCTGTCCGGGAGTCCGACAAAGTACATTCGTGCCGTTCCCGTCAGCGAGAGGAAAAGCATCGCCGCTTTTTCCTCGGCCGTCCAGCGTCCCAATGTTGCGTACTCCTCAAACTGGTTGATCCATCCTTCGAAGTCCGGTTTACCGTCATACTTCTCTGGTCGTAAACTGAACTTCTTCAAACTCGCTCCTTCCTGACCGGTCTGTTGTTGTTGAGCCCGCACATTCTGCTCATCCGTCGGGGTGGACGTTCCCATAAAATTAAACTGCCTACCCATGATGGTCGTGTCCTCCCCTTTGGTCTCGGTTTTCGCACCTCCTTTCTCCTCCCCACCTTCCTTGAAGGCGACGTCAGAATCCATCTGCTCGAAGACTGCCGCAGTCGCCATGAGTATCCAATACCGATGAAACACCCAAGATCCACAAGTCCGTATGTGCCTATTTCAGCACCACCGCTGCCACCAGTGTGACGTTCTCTGGTAAGTCGGGGTTGCCGATTCTTACGACAGAGGAACGTGGGGGTTGTTCGGGTCTCGGGGCGGACGGGGAATCCGGGCCAAGAACCGAGATGTGTTTCTAGAGTCGTGCCTCGCGCACGAGGGGGGGCTGAGCGAATCGATCGGCACTCGATGTCGACGGAGGACTGCGGGGGAGGGAAATTATGGTAGGGGTACGGGTCGGCCGGGGAACGGTCCACCCCTGAGTTCCGGTCCGCGGGGGCGACGGGCCGACGGTCGCCTATTGTTTGGTAGCGTGGGGCCGAGCACGCCGCGCCCTCGTCCCCGCGGACTTCGCTCCCTCGTTCCGCTCCCCATGTCTTCGTACCATACTATGCCTCGGTTTCCGGTACTACTTCGGGCCTTCGTGCCCTACTCCGTTCCCTCGTTCCTCGTTCTTCGGGCCTTCGGGCCCCTTACCCTATGTTTCGACTACCTATCTCGGACTTCGACTGTTTTGTCCTAACTTCGACTTAATTACTCTATTCGGCTCATCTTTAGTGGTTGTTTCAGGAAAGAGGACACGTCTGGACACCAGGAGAACTGTTGAAGAACTCTGTTTATTCGGGCCTCACCGCCCCTTTATATACTAGAGAGGTCAGCCCTGATTGGCTGCCTTCGGTCACGTGACCTACAATTGACGTCACTTCCGGTTTATATATTCCGTTTCCGGTTTACATTTCACTTCCGGTTTACATATTTCCGGGTTTCGTTCCATTCGTTTTCGTTATTCGTTCTTTACATATTCGTTATTCGTTCTTTACATATTCGTTCTTTACATCTATTTCGTTCTTCGTTCTTTACATATTCGTTATTCGTTCTTTACATATTCGTTCTTTACATCTATTTCCATTATTACCTTATTTCTATTATTTTAACCTCTATGTATTTTGGCTGAATAGCCGTTCATCACAAAATCCTATGACCAGTCGACCTGACGGCAGCCGATGCGTTTCGGAAGCTGAGGAAACTTCACCGCCCTTTAATGGATAGACCCTAGGTTTTAATGGCAGGTGTCATGCCCTCACCAGTCCAGACGGCGGACGATGCGTTTCGAAAGCTGGAGAAACTTCACGCGCCCGACAAATCACGACAACGCGCTACCGTGACGGCCAGGCTGGAGGCGACATTAATCTCCTGGTAATACTGTGGCAGGCTGTTCTCGGCTTTAATTTCACACGGGTGTCTGAGGTTAGGAGCTCGAGTGCAACTACCCCTGGGTCGGGGCTGTGGCATGTCGCGGCAATTCGCGGCTTTCAGCTGGTGGGACCATAGGCGTCGGTCTGTACCATATATAAATACTTGTGTCGCGGTCGCAAATGGGGAAGGTTGGGTACAGACCTAACGATGACTAATTACTCTATCAGTGTATGCTGCCCGGCCTGTTATACGTTGTCGCATTCAACTTGGCTCTTCAGATGAATATCGATTGGTTTCAACCATTCTCTCGGAAAGCTTCGATGTCAGTAGGGGGCATTTACCTAACAATACTTAACCTACCCAGAAATGAGCGGTACAGACTTGAGAACGTCATACTATACGGTATCATTCCAAACTTAAGTAAAGAACCTGCCGACCTTACCAGTTTTCTGAGGCCCCTAGTCAACGAACTCAAGGAATTCTGGCATCAGGGAAAAAGGCTTATAACCAACGATTGCCCAAATGGCAAGACCGTTAAGTTGGCGCTTTTGAACGTTGCTGCCGACCTGCCTGCAGGGAGGAAGACCTGCGGTTTCCTGCTACCTAATGCTATCATGGGTTGTTCAAAATGTCTGAAGGAATTCAAGAATTCAAACCGTGGAGGATTCAACATGGCGTATTGGACTCCTCGTACTCTGGACCAACACAAGGAGAGAGTGAGTGAGATTACAGCTGCATCCACCCCGAGAGAGAAAAGTAAACTTGAGAAGCAGTATGGAGCTCGTTCCTGTGTCCTCCTAGAATTGCCCTACTTCAATCCCATCAGGTAAGTTCAATCTCCAGGCCGAACAAATTTAAAGGCAAATCTTACACAGAATTATACCAAAATATTAACAATTTTAATTTGACATTTGAATAAACATTAATACAAATGTTTCCATTAGCAGTAACTGTATTATATTACATTCATTTCTTCAGGTTCCTCTCGATCGATGTGATGCATAATGTACTGTTGGGTAAGTGTTGAAGCTTGACCTAACGTTAATTAATGTTTAGCACTGATAATGTGTTTGAAATGGAACTTGCATTTGCCTTTAATTTGGACTATTAGTTCATTGGGGTTTCAATACCGATTTCACATATGTGCTTTTATTATTGGGATTCAGGGACTGCCAAGCGAATGTGGAAGAGGTGGACCGACAAAGAGTTGTCAAAGAAGAAGAAGAATTCAACAGATGACGTTGTACTAAGCGCTAATCAGGTGTTGACTATTGATGATCGTCTGAATCAGTTTAAAGAGGGACTACCGGATGACTGCGTGGTAACTAACATCAAATCGAACGCTGGGATGTGGACGGCAAAGGAGTGGAAGAATTGGGTTACAGTCTCGTCTGGATACTGCCTCCAGGGCCTTTTGCCGGAGAATATGCTTCATAGCTGGCAGCGTTTCGTAGAAGCCACTCGACTTCTGTGCAAGCCTTGTATTACACACCACGAGATAGAACAGGCACACAGGAAACTATTGCACTTTTGCAAGAGCACAGAGCTCCAGTTCGGTTCTGATTTCATTACCCCAAACATGCATCTACATCTCCATTTAAAGGAGTGTCTCCGGGAGTATGGTCCAGCTCCCAGTACTTGGCTGTTCAGTTTTGAGCGGTATAATGGTTACTTGGGGGATGTGCCGACTAACAATCGCCAGATAGAGAAACAATTGTTTGAGAGGTTTCACAGGATGAGTCGTGTCAGTCAGGCGCGCGCCGAAATGCCGTCCAAACACGAGGGGAAATTTGTCAAACACTGCCAGCTGGGAGAAGGAGAGAAGGAAGCAAGAACGGTCCTGGAAACACTCGATGTACCCAATGAGCAAGAATTCGCGCGGTGCGAGAGCCTATGGAGTCTCACCGACGGCTTCGAGACAGTTAGAGAAGAAAAGGCGTGGATCGACTCGGACGATCTTGAGCTGCTCAAAAAAACATACAAAAAGATGTACCCCACAGAACAGGAGATCCTAGAGAAGTCATTTCTGCCTTCATTTTACGTGAAGTCTAAAGTCGTAAAATATGGCCCCATGACTTATTCCAGCACAAATTCCAGCAGTGGTAAAAAGTTGTCTAGACTAATGGCAAATTGTTACGAAGACGGACAGAATGACCCCCGGGAGCGACCGTGCATCGCCACCCACTACGTGAAACATTACATACAATGTAATGCAACCGGGCAGAAGAGGCAACATGTGTTTGCAGCTGTGAAGTGGTACCGACCCAGCACCGTCGAATCCAGATACATAAGTCCTTATACGATGTGGCACAAGGAAAAGTTCGAGCAACCTTCATGGGCATCTTTCCTGCCTGTTATGCGGATAAGTGGACATTTTGGATATGTGGTTGAACAAGAAAATATGATCGTATGTCCCCTTCGGCGCCACGACTTCTTGTAGATCTAGAGGACCTATAGATATATCGAACTCGTGCACGTAGTGTCCGAAATTAAGCTGAAAACGTATGCATCATTAATGAGATTGTGCACCACAAATATTGGATATGCACCCCCCGATATATGGGAATAAAAAAAAGTGCAAAACTTAAAAATAACGCACCTGGCAGATGCTGTGGGGCGATTTCACGAGTACAATTGTTCTGAAATTTGCCAATATTACGAGGGACACGCTGGTATGTAGTAAGTGCAAAATTGACTTTTGCACATTTAACTATAACCACACAATTTTTTTCAGGAGCAGGAGGAGTACTTAACGGACCAAAGGTGGAAGGCGATGGAAACGTTTGCCGAAGACCAACACGCCACACAACCGCAGGCCATATTCTTGGATGGCAACTACAGGTACGCCGGGGGTTTTTTTCATAATAAATAATATTATATAGCGACAATGATTTTCGATGATGCTACTAGGCAAAAAATAACGAGGGCATAGAATCTTGATGTTGACGTTGGAGTGAACGCCGAATTTCGTACGGTTACTAAAAATTGTGATTGATGATGGTCCGATTAGTTCGTGCACACAATTTAAAAAAATGTGTATTTAAACATGCCTCCGTAATATTTCAGAATGTACTTGGTCTGCAACTACTGCGGCCGGTGCTACCACGCCGACTGTGAGGGGGGCGAGCCTGCCAGCATCATGTGCTCCGAGGTGTTGTGCGAGTGGTGCGCCGAGGATAAAGATTAATAGAATCGATTCAGCAATAAAATAGTACACTAGATTTTAACTACACTTTGTGTCAAATGTCCTTTTATTTTTGTTTTTATATAGTAACACTAGCTATAGGTTAGAATTTACCTTAAATCACAGCTTCACGCTAAACTATGTTTTTTGTGTGTACCTGGCAGTCTACGGCCGATCGTACAGAGTATATTGAACAGATAATGTGAGTCATAATATATGTTTCATCTAAATTTACAAATATACTAGATCAGAGTGAAACACAGTCTTTTAATGCCTACTAACTTCTAAGTACAGTGAGAGTAGAACACTGGTAAAGCGCGGCCATCAAATACAACCCACATTCCCCGTATAGGTCTATAGGCATAGAAACTTTGCTAAATCTGAGGGGTTCCAGAGACCCCCTAATTTGGATAATTCCCTTTATTGGTAGTTTAATTGCGTAAAATTTGAGAAATCGGAGGGGGGTCAACCGAACATGGGACCCCCCCCCCCCCCCTTCAATACATTCTGCTACAGACTGCAGGCTCTAAGCCGGATGGCAGGTGCACACCCCTGTAACGACCAACAGAGAGCTCCTCTCAGACTGGGGCAAATTAAACTCATGGGGCAAACTGCGACACAGCTCAGAATCCGTCCCAATCATCGGTTGAGACCGGGGTTTACTTACGCAGTGCAACGGGGCGTGGTGGGGCGTGGCCCGGTAAGGGTTACACCGTCAGGCGGTCTCTGGGTCGGGCACCCGGGTCGGGCCCTGGAGATTAATCCTCCATCACGCAGGGCTCTCTCCCTCACTCCCTCCCAGTCTATCCCGACAGATTACTAGTTTTAGCGGGGCAGGAGCCTTGATTTGTGAAGACGTGGAGAAATGGCAATGTTTGACCCCATCGTAAGGCCCGTGGAGGAACCTACCCGTCGGAAAATCAATCACCTGCAGCATCAAGTCGGCGGTAAAATGGATAAGTCATTTCACCGGCGACCTGATGTGTTTTCTCTGCACGGGTTCGAATCCTGTAAATGCCTGGGTAAACTTGACGTATCGTCCGTCATACGGCAATACGCCTTTTTTCTGTTCATAATTTTAAAGTGTCATTATTATTGTACTATTTTATATCAATATTATCTAATTCACGAATATGTCTTGGTAGGGAAAACCAGTGTTTAGCACCCCTGTAATAAGCTAAGGGGATTTCCAGAGATGAAAGTGGTCCATGAGAAAAAAAAAGTGTAAATTCATCCTCGAAGAATTGCATGCATTTACGGGAGGGTCGAGTATTAACATATTATTATTTGTTTAATTCTCCGAATTTTGTATTTATCTTAATTATTGCTCATTTTTGACTTTAAACATATCAATTTGTTCACAATTATGTTAAAGAATGTTTTCCGTAGAAAAAATCCTACTTTGATTTATGATTTCAGACTTTTCTATCATCACTGTCGGAATAATTTAATGCTCCACAGGACAGAGACCACATGCTGTGTCTATCGCCCAACCCCCGTTCTTCCCCCACATCACATAACCATCTGCAGCTGGTCACCAGACACCCCTGACCACAGGGCTACCCATGACGGGGATAAGACTACAAATTCAGAATATAAAACTATAAATATTTCATATGGAAAAACAAAACAAAATACGTACATTTTCCTTGGTGTTAGGACTAAGAATGAACAATATATACAAATGCTCAGTACATTCTGATGTGAAATTAGTTTCTGAAATTAAAGTGTGAACAAAATGTTGCATAAATTTATATTTGCAATTCCAATGGGACTCCCCATATGAATCCGATCCTCCACTTTCTCCTTTTCCACTTCATACTGGGAAGGGGGCCCTTTCAAGGATACTACCCACTGCCAAACTACCGCCCGCCCCTTCTTTTTCTCACCGATCCCTCCTAAATTCTAGTTGACCACGTGCACCTCTTGTTTATGGCCCTAGACCCTTAAATTCGAGACGGCGACATGGCCCTTTTTGGGCTTAGTGACATGGGACAGGGCTAATTCTTAAATTCGACAGGGCAACATGGATGTTTCTTAAAATTGACATGCGACATTGGGACCCCCCCCCATCAAGGGCCCCTTGTTTGTCAGGGAAGACTCACATCACCGCCCCCAAAATTCTGGTTCTGTACATGTCAGTACCAGGAAATATGCCTAAATACCCCAAACTGCTTAATCTAATAATACTGGGTATGCAGAAGGTTTAATTCAGTTTGGCAGGTATCCAAGTCTATCAATACTAGACTTTATCTCTTGATGGCTCCTGGTTGATATGTTTAAATCCATACAGTCAATTTCACTAAGCTACGATCTGTTCATACCGGTGGGTATTTGGATGGTCCCTAGCCCGGGTAAGTTAAGCAACATTGAGACCGGTTGTTACTTGGATGGTGGCCTGCCCGTGTTCGAATCTATTTGAATACATTTTTTTCGTTCATGGTCGTCCTGGTTTCAATTTAATCCACCAGGTGTCGCTGGAGGAAAGATCAGTCTACACTATCACTCTGCCACCTCGACGCTCGCTAACTGCGAATCATGGATGACGATTCTGGCGCGGAGGGGTCATTCGCCGCAGATTGTCTACACTATACTAGAAGTAGGACGCGGTGTATTGCATCAGTCCTGTGGTTCGGATATAAAAGGCCTCTATCGGCCACAACCGTCCGGCGAGCCGTGACGCTGGGCCACTAATGAATTATTCGAGCCCCTCGTGGGTTCGACCCCCACTAGATTCGTTAGGCCCGGCCTAACAAAACGATTGTCGTTTCCCCAGCGTCAACATGACACTCGCCACTTTTGTGAGTTTTTACTATAATATGTATTGAAACCAGATATATATATACGTTGATAAGTTTGAGACATAAATCTGTACGATTCAAAACATGTCAATATCCCACCCCCCCGCTTTCCTCCATTAATTACACTTAGGCCTACAGAATACCTTTGGATACAGGTTGTCAGATTAACTGTGATAGGAAAGCGCATTAATGGAATTAACACGTTGAAGCTGGAAAGGGGGGATTGTTTTGTTAAAGCTGCAACTACTGCAATGGAATAGATTTTCGATGATGCTACTAGGCAAAAAATAACGAGGGCATAGAATCTTATATGTGTACCTTTTGTGTGTACCTGGCAGTCTACGGCCGATCGTACAGAGTATATTGAACAGATAATGTGAGTCATAATATATGTTTCATCTAAATTTACAAATATACTAGATCAGAGTGAAACACAGTCTTTTAATGCCTACTAACTTCTAAGTACAGTGAGAGTAGAACACTGGTAAAGCGCGGCCATCAAATACAACCCACATTCCCCGTATAGGTCTATAGGCATAGAAACTTTGCTAAATCTGAGGGGTTCCAGAGACCCCCTAATTTGGATAATTCCCTTTATTGGTAGTTTAATTGCGTAAAATTTGAGAAATCGGAGGGGGGTCAACCGAACATGGGGACCCCCCCCCCCCCCCCACTCCCGCCCTGAGGGGGGGGGGGGGGGGGGGGAACTGGATACGCCACTGCTGGCAATTATATTGGTGCCTGAATGGAGTGTGGGTACGTTAAGACGCCGAGAAGGTTGGGCGTGTGAAGAGAACTATGAGCGGATGGGACTATTGTGACACAATATAGTTAACACCCCCTGACTTACACTTATATACACGCCAGAAGGGCAAGGGAAACTTTGAGGTGGGCGCAAAAGTATTACCTAACACGCCCACTGCTATGGGTGGTATAATGATACTATGATTTTTCAGGGATAATCGTGGAGTAAGACTTACACTCCTTGACACGTTTTAGAGGAAGTGGTTTCAGACAAGCCCGAGCCTGTCGAATGTATGAGTTCAAATTCTTCCCGTGCTTCAGGGTTCTTTCCGCAAGGTAATGCCTTTCAACATGTTTTAAGCTATATGGGTGGTAACCAAATCTGTGAAGTGAAGTGCCTATTTGAGATCAGCAAAGATCTCCCAAGAATAAAAATGTTGATAATATTAATGTATTCTCAGATTTCTTTACCTTACGGTTTTAGACCTATAGACCAGACAGCCCTCATCAACCAGAAGCAAGACTCGCCCTGTGAGGCGTCCCAACAGATCCGACAACTGGGCCTCAAGTACCATCGGTTCCAATCGGCCGTGATCTCCCCAAAATAACAATTTTAATGATTTATTCTCTACTTTTATTTTACTTTTATAGACCTATAGACCTGACAGCCCTCATCAACCAGAAGCAGATCTCTCCCCGTGAAGCCTCCCAACAGATCCGACAACTAGGCCTCATGTACCCTCAGTTTTCATCAGTAATGATTTCCCCAAAATTGTAATAATTTATTCACTACTTTGATTTTACTCTTACAGACCTATAGACCTGACAGCCCTCATTAACCAGAAGCAGGTCTCTCCCCGTGAGGCATCCCAACAGATCCGACAACTGGGTCTCATGTACCCACGGTTCCAATTAGCCATGATCTCCCCGGAATAACAATTTTAATAATTTATTCTCTACTTTTACTTTACTCTTACAGACCTGACAGCCCTCATCAACCAGAAGCAGGTTTCACCCCAACAGGCGTCCAAACAGATCTTACAATTCTGCCTCATATACCCTTGGTTCCAATCAGCCATGATCTCCCCAGAATAAAAATGTTGATAATGTTTTCTTTATTTTTACTTTTATTGTATAGACCTATAGACCTGACAGCCCTCATCAACCAGAAGCAGGTCTCGCCTCGTGAGGCGTCCCAACAGATCCGACAACTTGGCATCATGTACCCTTAGTTCTCATCAGCCATGATCTCCCCAGGATAAAAATATTGATAACGTATTCTTTACTTTTACTTTACTCTTATAGACCTATAGACCTGACAGCTCTCATCAACCAGAAGCAGGTCTCACCTCGTGAGGCCTCCCAACAGATCCGGCAACTGGGTCTCATGTACCCTCGGTTCTCGTCAGCCATGATCTCCCCAGCCCCAAGACACCCCAGACAGCCACAGTCAGAACCTGATAGAAGGTGAGTATATTGATTGTTTTCATTATTATGATGATGGATAAATGGTAAGATTGATCAAATTTATGTTTTCCATAAGTATAATCATACAAACACACATGTATTATATGTATGTATGTGTCTGTGCATGTGTAATTACAGAATGTGTCATGTGCATGTGTGTGTGCATGAATGCACATTTGTGGGTGAGTATGGGTGTGGGTGTGGGTATATATGTTTACTGTAATGTACAGATAGTGCAGCATTTTGTGTTTTGAAATATTTGTTATTTTGGATAATGTGTTTTGTTTAGAACTATACTATACTATTTTGAAACTTTCAGAAAAATGCACCGGGTGTAAGTAATTCAGATTAGTATAATTATATGCTGGTCTGTAATTAGAAAAAGCTAAAGAAATAGTCCCCATCCCCACTAGTCGATTTTGACCAAGCTGACTTACCAGAATAAATGGTCTCTTGTAGCACCAGTTTAAATCAACCATAATATTATGGATTCCAAAATTATGTACCTACAGACGATTACTGTAAAAGAGAATCAGCCAAATGCATGTTACCCTAGTGGGTATGGGGCTTAAATGTTTTCACAGTTCTGATATTTTACAGCTATGTTTCTATCATCATAAGCTATGTTATATAGATCCTCATAAGCTTCACATTTATAGACCTTTTTCATTAAGAGTGTTGCACCCCCTGGTGAAGAAGCATATAGGTTAACTCTGGGAAATGACCTAAACCATTGGTTCCATTTATTTCACCAGGGGACACTACACCCTAATGAAAAAGGTCCATATGAATGCCAATTAGCTACATACGTTATATTGCTAGAAAAACACAGCAGTTTTTCTTATCATTAGGTTATTCTCTTAGATCTACCTCGCACTCTATAAAGTTATCATTGTTGTTTTTGTTCATGAACCTTTTAAATGACAGATACAAATATTTTACTGGTTCATCTAAATTATCAATCTATAGACCTTTTTCATTAAGAGTGTTGCACCCCCTGGTGAAGTAAATGGAACCAATGGTTTAGGCCATTTCACATAGTTAACCTTTATGCTTCACTTCATCTAGGTTAACTATGGGAAATGACCTAAACCATTGGTTCCATTTACTTCACCATGGGGTGCCACACCCTAATAAAAAAAGGTCTATTGGCTATTGTCCTTTATATTTGTACACAACAGATAGATGGATACTTTTCCCTTTAATTTAGATTCAGTGTTGCTATGTTCCCATGAAAGCAATGTTAAAGATAGTTGATAAACCTCTTTCTTTTGTCTGCTAATGTTAGGAGGTTACCGAGGCTGTAAGTATGCGAATTCGAAGGTAGCATAGTGTACATCTATCTTTAAGTCACCTTAATCATAAGGGGATGATGAATATGTTATACTTTTACCTGCTTTCCCAATTATCTAGGTTTCTTTATTCTTCTCCCATTTTCCAATGCAAAATCAAATAATCATTACATGTTGACTTGACACTTGTTTTGTCTTTTTCGTCCTCCCCATTTTTCCTTACTCTTAAGCTGGTCTATCCAAAACCAATTCAGATATGACTTGTTTTAAGCTTACATCATTTTTCCACCTTCTACTCCCGAAGGTTCTAAACCTCCCTTTCCATTTAAAGTAAAGTATATCTTTTGTTTAAGAGGTCTATTGCAGGGCCGTCTTGTATCACCCTCATCTATTAATTTTCTCAATAAACTCCTGATTATGAAAATCAATATTCATCTAAGTACCCTGGAGCTGGGCTTATTCCTCTGCAACCTTAAATCTGTGGCTTTGGCTTAAGGAGAAGAAGCACTTTCCTTCTTAAATGATTTTTTTTTTCCACCAGAAAGTTGGCATTGCAAACATTTCAGATTACCTTGCTTTTCCTAGCCTATATTCATTCAGCTCTGAGAATCTGATGTCTTAAATGCTGGATAAGTTAATCATTATGATTAATTTTATATCCCATTAAACTGAAAAATCGCCTTTTCGATTATGCATGATAACAGGTAAATAAAGTGTATGTATACATAGTGGAGATGCATACTGTATATTTAACAGTTGAAACTATAGAATAGTTAAAAGTGAAATTAAGATTTTAACGACAAAAACAAACTATACATCTATTATATTCTAATCAATGTACTTTTCTGCACTCCCCAGCTTCCCTCCACCAACACAGTGCAGCATCCCTGAGGATAGTTTACTTGACGAGTACCTAGGTGGCGCCACCCCACCTCCCCCGCGCAGCCGTACTGCGTCCCCAGCAAAGTCAGCCCACAGCATCCACTGGACACTGTCCCCCTTCAAAAACCTGCACTTTGACAAAAAGGTAAGGACCTATGTAATCAGTAGTAATGGTGAATGGTTTCCTTGTTGACATGAAAGCAAAGTCCAACATCAAATTTGTTTAAGTTCAAAGGCTCATTTTGGACTGAGATTCTCAGGTTTTTCTATCTAAATGCATTGTCATACCTCAAAACTATACCCTTAAAGGCCGTATTCCACTTGAATGCTCCACTCTAAGCAGAGGGGTTGGAGACACAGAGCTATGTACATGTGAGTTTTTATGAGCTTTGGCCTGAGGACTTGCTCTAACCTGTGACTGAAGAATCAATGCAACATCTAAATACTACTCCTGCCTTCATCTTCATTACTCCCCTAAACAACATCCACAATAAGAAAGTATTATCCTAAAACTTTGAGTTTCTTCATCATGCTATCTACAAGAGATAACAGATGTACACTTTGAGCAACAGCTACAAATTGAAAATGAGGCCCATGCATTGAAAGAAAAACATTCATGTCCCGACACATTAAACAATTTCATGGTTATTGTATTTTTTATTGTGCAATGGACCACAATGGCCACATGCAAAACATTCACTAACAACACAATACTAAGCACCTTTAAACCTTTTTAGTTTGATATTAAACCTTCACTAGTATATCACATTTAATGAAATCTAAATTGTAAGTGAGCCTGCTGGAATCATTATGATTATCACGACCTTGAAGAAAACATTGACCCAGACCTCAACCCAGACCTCAACCTAGACCTCAACCCAGACCTCAACCCAGACCTCAACCCAGACCTCGGCCTTGACCCCAACCATGACCTCGACCCAGACCTTGAACTTGACCCCGACCTTGACCCCGACCTTGACCCCGACCTTGACCCCGACCTTGACCCCGACCTTGACCCCGACCTTGACCCCGACCTTGACCCCCGACCTTGACCCCCCGACCTTGACCCCCCGACCTTGACCCCCCGACCTTGACCCCCCGACCTTGACCCCCGACCTTGACCTTGAACCCGACCTTGACCTTGAACCTGAACCTGACCTTGACCCCAACCTTGACCCTGACCCCGACCTCCAACCTTCACCCTACGTCACTGGCCCTCCCCAGTCCCCCCCACCCCCGTCCCTGGCCCTCCCCAGTCCCACCAACCCCCCGTCCCTCCCCAGTCCCTACACCCCCGTCCCTCCACCCTCCACCCTCCCCCGTCCCCCCCCACCCCCCAGTCCCCCCACCCCCCCGGCCCTCCCAAGTCCCCCCACCCCTTGCCCTCCCCAGTCCCTCCACCCCACCTTCCCTCGCCCTCTCCCGTGCCCTCCCCCTCCTCCTCCTCATAACCCCCCAACCCCACCCTGACCACACCTATTTTTGGGCGTGGTCATCATCTTTTTTTGACGCATCAGCTACACCCAAAAGGGTGGGGCTGACACGCCCTGAGAACCACATCACTTGGGTGTGGCTCATTTGTATCTTCCTTCCTGGATGGATGGAAGAAATATCATAGACATTTCTCACCATCCTCCAGTACCCTGGGCACTTGTCTGCACCCAGGCTCTACCCTGAAACCCACCCATCGTGACAGGTATGGCCAGAGTGAGGGAAGGACATGTGTACTTTTACTGGCCGACCTGACCAAACTTACTTGAAACAGAAAAGGTGTCTACACAACTGCAGCAACCCAAATATCATATGAACTGCCTAAAATGAACTTCAAGGACATCTTGTGTATTCCAGGGGTAAAGTTTACATTTTTTAGTAACATATTATGGAGTGTTCTATCTTACAGAACACACAAAGGAGGGTTACAGGAAAAGAATAAAACTTTTAAATAGTGAAGAATGATCTGTTGACACCTGGTGGGTGAGTTCAGAACCACAGATGTCCCTATACTAGCATTGCTTTCAGCAATAGTATATCATTTCTCAAATGGGTAGTTCAACTGTTCTCCACCAGGTGGCAGTGCCAACACTATATTCCTTAAAGCTTTCCTCTAAATGTTGATATAAATTCATTAAAAAAATCATACTATTTTCTAGTCACTGTATGATGTTTACATTATGTGCATACAGTGTATTAGGACGTATTTTGAGTTTTAAGAAAATTAGCTAGTAGGAGTGTTGAACATGTATTTTATTAGACACCTTTTGTATATGCAGTCACATATAGAGACTTGGGGGACGGTCTCACGATTCTGAAACTTACTTTACTCAGAACAACTTCCACGTTCAGGGTTATAAATGATTTATGTCTGGCCACACCAGTGCAACATGGTGTGAAGTTCTAGATCTCATGGAGCTTAAAGTTAAAGTTATGTATAAAATATATAGGGAGAAACAACTACCTCACCACACGAATTACACTAATTTTGTGATAATGAGAGATTTATAGGGAATTTAGAATGAATTATTGACAGATTTTGTATGGGTTTAGCATTTGGAATTTAGGTATCGCAGTCTGATAAGTGTTACCAGAAAATACCCTATTACAACAATATAATAATTATCAGAAATCAGGAAAAGTGGAAGTTCTACGTATGTTGAGCAGTTCACAACTGGAACCTAACGTAATCATCCAATTAACAGAAAATAAGACAATGTATAAAGCAAAATACTATCAAATGTTATTCTCAGCATAACAGGGCCAAGGAGGGTCTTTGGATCCTGCCCACTGCGCCACACTCACTTTGGTGAAAACATACGAGACAGAGAAATAATAATAATAATAATAATAAAAAGGAAAACAAGCAAACAAGAAAAAGAGGGGTGGGTTGGCACATAGGGGCCACACTGATATGAATAGGCTACACATCAAACCTTTTCATATTTATCATAACTGTTTCCAGACTCCCACCTTCATAATCCAGGTTCCGCCCCTGATACCATTAACATGGGTATCTAAATTTGATTGTATAATTTCTTTTTCCTCCAGGGCCGTGGTCGAGTGCAGGGCCCTTACTCCAGGGAGTTCACCGTCACCTGCAGTGCCCCCTCCTCCTGGATGCGCATGAAGTGGGGACGTGGGAAGACAACGCTGGTATGACGTCAGCACAACAAGTGGTGACGTCACCGCAAACATGTGTTGTTGGGCCTTTTATGTGGATAAAAGAGTTTCCCATTGTAATATAGCTAATCTGGGTCTGAACGGACTATAAAGAGGACTGCACAGACTGTGAACTTAATAGTGAAAACTGAGATGCATATAAAAGTGCGGATTTTTTAAACGCGACAGCCAAAGAAGTATTTGGTACAATTTAATTTGTTTCAATGAAAGCGATGACGTACAGCAAATATTTTAACTGCATTGTGTATATATCTAATTATTTGACTTTATCATGTATGCAGAATATTTATTCTTTACAGTTCAATGCCTTAATACAGACCGTATATTATGTACTCCTTATGTTAATAAACGTTATTGATTAATTATAAAAGAAACTCTACCATCTTTTGTTCAGTCTTTACCAAGTACGTATATATATAAGCATAACCACTAAAACCACTTTCATGTGTTCAAGAGCACGCATTGGCCGCATTGGCCACGTTGAATATAATGCGTAATAATAATGATAATATATGATGGAAATGAATATATGCTATACGATAATTATCTAATTATGATTTAACACTGAAATGTTATTCCTATAGTTGGCAGGGGCAGATACAGGATTTTTTAAAGAGTGTGTGTGTGTGTGGGGGGGGGGGGGGTCGTGCTATACAAGCATTTTTCCCGCGCATTCAGATAAGTACACAAATAAGATTTGCACCTGGCACACTCCTCCTCAAATCCGTGCCTGATTCACATTGATGGCTGAGTGACTTCTATATTCTGAAATCAAATTAATAAAGCATAATGAATTTGCTTGATAAAATAAAAGCCAAGGCGGTATCCAGAGTTACATTTAAAATAAAGCATCAACAAGGTTATAGCTGCAGTCTCCAAACGCAGGAAAATGAATCGGTGTGAATTCCCTTATAAATTACAGAAGCTGCAAAAGAAATATATTTCAATTGCCGCAGGATTCAGTTCATGTTAATCATCATAATATCATGCCTTGCTTTAAGATCAAACATTTTGCTAAGCTTGCAAACTTGCCAATCTAAATTTATGAAGTCGCCGCATGTCTGTTGAAACATAAGATCAATCTCTTGCCTATTCCCTTCGCTTTAGTTGAGGCCATATTCCACGTTTCGTAGAAGAGCCTTTGTGTTGCGTTAAGTTGTCAAATCAAGGGTCAGGGGCTGATCCAAAGCCAGTACTCCGGAGGGGGGGGGGGGGGGGTGCAAACCCTGACCCTCATTTATAGAAATGACAAATATAAACTCCAGATTTACACAGATCATTGAATAATTTAGTTGTCTAAATTTTGTCCCCTGGGTGTAGGGGGGAGGGACAATTGCATGCCCCTTTTGCCCTCCTCCCCCCAACTGGATCCGCCTCTGAGGGTCTATAGTTACATAAATCCTAGGGGAGAGAGAACACACATAACACACAGGTTGGGCGAATACCAGGTTATTTATTATCTTATCCTGGGTACCAAAAGGCCCCACACAAACTAAAATTTTAAATTCTAGTTGTTGGTGTGTGTGTCGGAGGTCTGTGCCTGTCCACTGCTAGAGGTAAAGTGAACTATCCAGGCTCAGGCAGGCTCAGGTGAGCGGTGAGAACACCAGGGGGCTCCACATGTATAGTTCTCTGGTGGGAGTCTTTATAGCCAATTAATTATGACCAGTTAATTGTCCCATAAATCCTAGGGGAGAGAGAACACACATAACACACAGGTTGGGCGAATACCAGGTTATTTATTATCTTATCCTGGGTACCAAAAGGCCCAACACGCCCAACCCCCAAGGAGCATAGTGTTAACCAAAAAGTTTCTTCACCACCAGGCGATCCAACGAAACCTTGGAGTCGAAGGAGCGTGAGAGATATAGAAGCACCGACATGCTCCTCCAATCTCCCATATCTCGGATGTCAGTCAATGATATACCGGCCTCTGCCATGGCCGAAGCTCCGCCCCGGCGAAGTGAGTGCGTGGTCAGTTTCTGCAACTTAAGAACACTACATGACAAAGCAATGCGCGACCTGAACCATTGATATGTACCCCGGACATAAATGTCTCCCGACATATAAGCTATCAACTGTGAAGCAGGGGAAGGAAAACGAACCTGATTGAGCAAAGACCGAATATAGGTTGCTACACAAAAAATTGAACCTGGGATATACGTCAAAGGGATTTCCAAAACTCTTTCTTTAAATGAAATGGTTTTTGTACGACGAACCACTATGCGAACTCCCCAACAGTGAAATTCTACGTCCCGAATCAGCACTGCCAAACCAACCTCAACTACGTTTGACTTGCGAAGGAGACCACGAAAGCATAAAAGGAGCGCAACCCAGTAAGCCAAGTCCTCCGAAATAGATAAATCTAAGGTAGAAAATATGCACGATAATTCATACACAGAAACAGGTCTGGCCCTGACCGATGTATCCCCAATAGTACGTCTAACACCTCTAAGGGTCATTTTAATCTCAAAACAGCTAGGGTCAACGTGATCAAACCCATGAACCTTATGTAATAACCAGACGGCAGACAAATAATTAATTAAAGATACATATTTCAACCGTCTAGCCAAAAAGGCAATATATAACAACACAGTGTCCAAAGAAGCAGGCAATGGACATTCATCAAATTCCTCACAAAAGTTCAAATAAGCCTTGATCTGGGAAGATCTCGTTGAGACGGAAGACTCAGCCATCCAATTACTTTGGTACCTGCGCAGATCCTGCCTCAGGGGTTCCGATGCCGATGTCTCTGTAACAGCAAAGACATTGCAATAATTCGCCTGGCAATGTACCCGACCGCTTGACATCAAACAGTCTAGACAAGAAATCAGGAACTACGTTTGCGTGGGTCGAAATGTAACTAGAGACCATATGAATGTTATATATAGCGCAAATCCAAAAGAGCTCCCTCAACCAGGCCATACATGGAACACTACGAGACCTACCAGTGTTAATCATGGACATAACCTGGGTGTTATCTGTCCAAAGACGAACCTTACAATCCTTCCAATAAATACCCCATCTTTTGAGGCCCTGAACAACTGGCCAAAGTTCAAGAAGGTTAATGTCCTTGGAGTCACAAGCCTCAACAGTAGGATCTGACCAGTGTTCGCGGGGGAAGGATAACACAGCATCAGCAGGTACATTACACCATTTCCCAGCCAACCAATCATCGTTCCAAACAGCAGCAAAACCTGACATGGACGAATCTGTACTAAAGGCAATCTCCCCACAACTTCCGCGGCCAAGAACTTTAGCTTTACCATTGAAGACAGACATGAAACTGTGCCACCAATCTAAGTCTAGCTTCATCCAATCCGGTATGACAAAAGTCCCTGGTTTATCACGCAGATTTTTGCACTGATTGATAATACGCCGAGAGAAGGTGCGACCACCCCGAACAACCATACTAGCATGGGAAAGGTTACCAGCCAATATCTCCAGTTCCTTACAGGAGCATCTGTCCTTTGACAAAAATTCCTGTACAATATTTGTAACCTTAGCAAGTTTCCTGGGAGGCAAACTGATCTCCATCGTTTCACTATCTATCTCAATCCCAAGGTAGACTACCCTGGTGGAAGGAGAAACTACTTTCTTCCACGCTATGAAGAAGCCTAATTCTCTCAAAAGAGAAATCAAAGTCAAAGTAGTATCACGACACTCAGCCTCAGAACTGTCCACTACCAAAAAATCATCCAGATAGTTGAAGACATTAGAGTAACCTCTACGGTTCATGCATCGAACCACAAAATCCGATAAAGATGAAAAAATGAAGGGGGCACATTTTAACCCATAGCACAAACAGTTGTCCTGAAGGTACCTTTCTTCACCATTAATCGACCAAACCAGACCTTGATAAGTCCTGTGGGACGGATGAATATTAACAGATCTGTAAGCGGATTTAATATCAACTACAGAAAAGAAGCATCCAGGAACTATAGACTCACAAAAATCATCAATGCGAATGAAACAGAACTCCTCACAGACTGTGTCCATGTGGTTGTTAATACTACTGCCAATAGGACGGCGACAATCAGTAATCGGTCTGAGGGACCCATCAGATTTGCGTACAGCGCCGAGACTATGAACACAACGTGGCCTGTCAGTGACAACCGAGAACTTATCAAATTCCATCTCACTCAAAACAGTCTGATCCATCTGAACCCTACAAGTCTCCTCCAAGATAGAATCATAGTTGTGACAGAAATAGGAACCCGTGAAGCTGTCATCAACTATCCTAAATCCTTCAGTAACACCCGTGAAAATATAAGCAGCATTCGGATCCACACCACCGTCCATCTCAAAACATTCACGAAAGAAAACGCAAGGATTCAGTTGAAGCCTACATCCAGAAAGCCAATGTTCTCCTACACAACCGTTAGGACACGGACGAGAAAATGAAACATTCTCAACACAAATCGATGCACCACCTGAAGAGAACTCCTGCGGAAGGCTCTGCATACCATCTACCACGGAAATATCAATAAGATCTGGAATCGGATCAACGCAAACACCATCACTTGCCGAAGTACTATCCGTATCACACGTAACCGAATGATCATCTAACACAGAACCAACAACAATAGGACTGGAATCAATACCCTCACCTATAGACAAAGGCTCTAAATCCGCTTGGTGAACAGACTGAAAATCATCAAAAGAAACAAAAGATCGAGAATAATTATTCTCACAACCTTCGCCGGACTGCCGCGGTCCACACGCAGCCTCCCCTGAATCGGGAATAGCTGCGCCCACGTAGTATAAACGCTGGTTAGAATCAAAAGACATGTCTGTCACTGTGAGGGAACGTGGAAGAAAACCATCCGGGTTAGTTTCACTAATGCTCCCCCTCGGTGAAGAGGGAGCAGCCTCATCCTATTTATTACCCTTTGGACAATCCGATGTCTTGTGAGAGCCGCTACAATCACCACATTCATGTTTGAACTCACAAGGTTTTGACCTACAGGGACGCCCTTCCTGGAAACGCCAACAAACCCCTACAGTACGTTTACCTTTTGTTTTTTGACTGGGAGTAGCTGTATCTGACTTTGAATCCAACTTTGTTTTCGGTCTCAACTGATCTAAGCCCAAAAACATATGGTAAAGTTCATGGTCACCATAAGTGAAACTAGAGGGTCCCAACAACTCGGCCTTCTCTCTAGATGCTAAGTCATATTTAACCAAAGCTTGTCCCGAGTAAATTTTGGATTTGTCTACCAAGAACTTAACGTGTTTGGTGTAGCCCTTAACATCAAAACCTTTCAACATCATGCACTCAAGAAGGGAAATACTCGCCGAGAGAACATCATCAATGGTACTGGTTTTAGCATCACAATGTAAATGAGGTTCCAAGTCGTAAACCACGCACTTACGTTTCACCTTTGAAGACGTCCCCGGCCACGGAATTTGTTGCCCTGGGTAGACGGCCGGCCACGGTAGACGCGGATCATAGGGGATCCAACCCGGGTAGAGACCCGGTGCGGTTGAAGGACCCGGTCCAAACGACGGCGGTGTAATCAACGATGCTGCCGGGGTAGGTGCAGTCCCTGCAGTAGCGCCCAACGCTCCTGCGGAGGGGCCCGCTCTCGTAGTATCCACGCCATGTAGAGCCGCATCGAACGACCAAGGTTGATAGTTATATCCGGTCCATCCCGAAGGGCGCTCAGACTGAACTGGTAAATTGAACTGAGTAGACTGAGCTTGACCCACTGAATACAAATGTGAAGGTGGGAATGGCAATCGAGACGGATAATGGTCCTTGAACCCTGGGGGAATAGTCATTGGGTTCACAATCGGCGGTTGAGCAGGCTGTTGAGTGCCCCTGTCAATCACAGGGTCTGTCACCGGACCCTTTGCGGCGTCACCAAGGACGCCAGCGTTGCTAGGGACGCCGTCCATTCCCGCCGAACCAGGTGTGAGTTTGACAGACAAAGATTTCATTTCCAAAATCATCTGATCCATCTGAGATCTACTTTCCTCTAACAATCTACGGCTTTCACGATTTTCGTTAATCAGCAACTGAACAAGCTTCGAAGGATTATGTACGTTTTCTCCCAAGCCCTCGGCACCCTCCTCACCTTGACTATGTTCCGACACCAACGTTCCCAGTTCGGGAATGTACATCTTAAAGTTATCCTCAGATACGCCAAGATCCCGACATTTCTGCATTGCTGCCCTAAAGTATGGGCAACGAGAATTAACAGGTCTCTCATGCTTACGCATACACGTGTTGCAATCAGCCATGGCCATACTGTATGTTGGTGTGTGTGTCGGAGGTCTGTGCCTGTCCACTGCTAGAGGTAAAGTGAACTATCCAGGCTCAGGCAGGCTCAGGTGAGCGGTGAGAACACCAGGGGGCTCCACATGTATAGTTCTCTGGTGGGAGTCTTTATAGCCAATTAATTATGACCAGTTAATTGTCCCATAAACCACGGTGGACGGGGAGAACAAAGGAACTAGGCTGTGGTTATATCACGTATTGGGCCCAATGAAGCGGAACGCTATAATCTCTGTACGAAGACACATTCCTATGGCCCATTTTAGCTGAACTTACTGCAGAGTGGGTACACACGGCAGGTTGACCTGTGGTGATGTCTTTATTTTCACACTTTTGCACATAACTTTTTACTATCCATTAAAACATCAAAGAGATTGCAAGTGAAATGTAGCAAGGAATCTTGTGAAGATGCCTCATGTGTCGCATTTTTAATTTCTAGAAGATTTCTATTTTTTTTGATTTAATGAAAAATAAATGTTGGTCCTCGGCTCCACTTTTTATCTTAATTAAATCGTGAAAAAATGAAAGCATCAAATTAGAAAAAATCTGACCAATGAGTCAGATGCACAAGATTCTGAAGGTCATTTCTCTTGCTTACTGTTTGGAAATTTAAGTAATCAATAGAGTTATGAGTTAAAAAGAACAAAAAAGTCCCGTGGTTTATGTCAGATAAAGCACTTGTGGGGTCAGCTACTTGAAATAACCACTCGGCTAGCGCCTCGTGGGTTATTTTGCGTAACTGTCCCCACTCGTGCTTTATCTACCACATAATTGAGCCCCTAATGCATGCTAGATCTGGCAGTCCGATTCCTCTGTAGTTAGTTTTGGTTTTGCACAGCAGGGGGCAGGTTGACCGTTGGCTGCAGTGGCGGCACCTGGTGTAGATAGCTGTACGCCTATCGACATAGGGGTTGATGGTGATCTTTTACCGAGGCAGGGTTCTGCTTCATATTATACTATGTAGATACAACTTGAGAACGATAGGCCTTTCTTATAAGAGTGTTTTCATAATACCGAGAAGAAGAAAACCAATCTGGCAGTTCAACCGATAAATCATAATTACACCAACTCGGGGCAAATACAGGATTTCTATAAAGGGAGTAATCCTTTTTCAGGATAGGGATGAAAACAGTGGGCAGTTGCGCGCACCTAGACGTTATTTTCTCCTCTGTCTACAGTTGTATAGATATAATGTATAGATAGGTATATGCAGGAAGAGAGATATACATGATATATAGATTGGATAATTAATTGACTGTTATCAATTTACACAAAGTTAATATTAGGTAACATCTTTGGAGGTGTTTTTTATTATTATTGATATTATTATTTTTAAATCATCATCACATACAACAATGTGCTTTTCGTGATGATTTGCACGTATGAAATTTAACATATATAAAATAAAGGCATCATGTATTCATCCAATAATAATAGTATGATGTCAATAGTTACAGCATATTTAAATCTATTACCTATAATTATTCCACCATGGCATCCTATTGCCTGTGATTTCAATCAACTAGGTTTATAATTGCAATAGTGAGGACATTCGTTTTGTCATTCTGGAAGTTTCAATTTCAATCATAAATTGATTTGCCTTGCGACAAGGTCAGCCTTTCAGTGTGTCCTGACGCTGATGAAATATTAATTGGCATCCTTCTTGTTACGATGAGTAATTAGGTACAAGTCTCCAGTTCTGTTGTAGATTGGTTTGCAGGACATGCATTGTCTTCACACCTCCCAAACAGAGATATGGATGGAGCAATGTAAACAAACCACTGGGAAACAAACCCACAGAGTCCAGAACACCACAGACTCACACAGTCTAGGAGGAACAAAAGCATCATCAAGTCTTGTATAACTGACCCTTGGTTGAACCAGAGCTATTGGAAACGCCCTTCCTATTCAAAGACAGTGTGTCCAATTGTAGGGGTTGGTCTAATATTGCAATGTTCAGTATATATATTCTGACCCAAATGGCACAAAAGGCAGGAATCTAACAGGTAGGACACTATTGATTGCAAGAATGTCTTTGTCTTCATTAATACGTTGGATTTTGAAAATGATCGCGCTCATTTTATGTGATGAACGAAGGATATCATACAATTTAAAATGTATCTTGTAGGAAATGTACTAGGAACATGCATTATTGAGGTAGCACCAGCGCTATATAACGTCAATATGATTATTATGCTGTCTAGTTTAAAAATTAAACTTTGAGACCATATGTACATTAAGTGCAATCAAATAAAAAGATAAATGTCACTAATAAATTATTGAATTTAAGAGTGAGGGACTGAGTGCGTGTGTTATCTTTGCTGTACATCATTTTGAAAACTAAGGTTAGATGGACAGAGAAAATAATGAAGGGTATTTGCGTTAACCGGTGACATGAATGACTGGGTCCTCGTAACAGGAAATCGGACGTTGAATCCCATTTCGCTGCCCCCACATTCATAAAAGTGAATGGGTTTGCTGCAGAAATCAACCCAAATCCAGGATCTGGATTTACTGCAAAGGGAAGAAGAGACCATACTAGGCTTGGACAGATGGGGCACAGGTCATATGGTAAAGTCAAACACCTGTGAGGTCATAGACAACCCGCCTACCCCAAAGACCCCTTTCGTCGCCTCTTACGATCAGCAGGGGATACTGAGGACCTATTCTTGCCAGGAAGCTCCATGAGAAGCTCCCACCCCAGGTCCCCACGGGGCAATTGAATCCACAATACCGCACTCACTCATGCACATGCTAAGGCTAAGGCCATATAAGCTTGAAGAAAGTTTCGAAATCTTTCTATGCTCAAAAGGGTTCCTCTACAGTTCTTTCGTTATTCTGTTGTTATTCCCTCTGTGAATTAGCAGTAGATTGTATTCTAGAATCTACTTCTGAGACTATGGCTCTGTGTCTCATTCACTTTTATCATGTATATGAAGGATGGTAGAGGTATGAATATAGATAATAGAGGTCGCATATGACATGTGCGAGGCATTGCGTATCATTTAGATTGCAGAGTGCCTATAGAAACTAGGCAATGTTCTGTCTAAAACAGCTACTCAAGCAACTATCTTTCATCATTTCTGTCTATCAGTTAAGGATTCACTGACCAAGTATGACTGGTCATTGGAGTATGATAAATTAAGCTTGTAGAAGGACCCCTGGCACATAAGTGTGTGTAGGGGGGGCCCCTCAATGCTTCAGAAGCAACAGTTATCAGGATATTTAGACAGGTATTTTAGCACAAGAATTTTCCACTGCTGACTTCCACCACACTCCAATCAATACAAACTGGGTGTGGCATGAGGAATAAAAGGAACCCCTCCGAGTATTTCTAACCATCAAAGCCTCCTGTACCTCTGTACACGTGGATTCAAGGTTAAGGCAGACATGTGTATGGGAGTCCTATTTGACCTATCTGTCATAGCAACAGGTGTAAATTCGTATAGATCTATACACATATACTCATTACTAGGTATAGGGGAAGTCATATTGTTCATATCATATAATTAGTGTAAGCCTTAGGCATGAGCCTGTATTCCACTGTAGATGTGAAAGTGCCTTCGTGACTGCTGCTTATAATCATAACAAACTGCTATATAATCAGAGGCATCAGTAACAGAATTTACCAATGTGTATAATTCACTGGCGCACTAAGGACATTGTAAAAGAAGGGGGGTGGCGCTATTGATTTTTTTTATCAATTTCTTTTTGACCGAGTTTTATATCAAAACAAGGAAGGGAGCGTGCCCCAGCGCCCCTCTCTGGATCTGCCCATGCAATTCAGTAGCACTACATACTGTGATTTTTTCTCTGGGAGGTTTGTCACAAACGTATTGCAGTACTTTAGTGGAACGGCCGAGATATACTGTGACTCTTTCCAATGTTACAAAACCATAAATTGATTCCTTCAATACTATCTTTTGTAATCCTTAGTTAGTTCCTTGTCACAATTCTATGAGGGACAAATGAGATTTTCATATCATAGAATGTACAATACTGCGTTATTTTTGACTTATGACTCAGAGTTTGTTGACTCCTATATACGCCCTCCTTACGTATTCACCCCAATATTTCACCCTTACATAGGGGACATAGAGAGATCATAGAGCAAGGAGTTTTTTCACTTGAAGCAAACGTACCGGACCTACCTTCAGAATAAATAACTAGCTTATATATCTAGGTATGAGTCAGAAGAGGAACATACATGATCAATGGTACCATAATACCTGATTATATTATTGTGAAATTATCTAATTGATTATGATATACAATTAAAATGTCAGGCTAAGGACCATTTAGTAATTATATTAAGAGGACATGGTCAATAAAAGTAGCAATGTTGTTTCTGAATGGTTGTCATATTAAGTAATATATTTATATGTCGTCATTTCATATAACGACATGCTTCATGGGTATCATAAGTATATGTCAATAACTTGTTGTCATCCCAAAATTAAGCGTGGACATGTTGTCCATGCTGATTTTACAGTTCTAAACTGACTTTAATCCTGTCTATTCTTCTTATATAGCAATAAACATAAATACACGGATATACATTGTGGTAGATAGCTTATCCTTCTTTATGACTACTGTAAAGGCAGGTCAATAAAGGTTTTGACTTATGAGTATTGATTATGGTGTCTTTAATTTGATCAAATATTCATAGATAAAGCATTGTAATCAACAGTACCTTATATCTCTGAAGCCTCTTTCATAATCTTAATAATCTCCGTAGCTGAAGGGTTTCATTATTTCATTACGGAAACTGAACAAAATTTTCATTACCTCCGTAAGGCCCCCAAAAAACCTACGTTAAGTTACCCAAAATCTATTTTAGGGGACCAATGCAATTAAGCTCCTACACATTAGATGACAGAAATGATTATCAAAGAATATGAAATGCAAACTGCCGAATGTTTTTAACGTGTTTTCGTTATATGTTTCATCATTTATGTGTATATAATGATTGAAATACCTAATTGACTGCTGATAGATATTATACTTTAAGTTAATGTTTAAAGCAAAGCGATAGTTCTGTTTTGTGTGTATACAACATTCAATGAAACTACATGTACTATACATTATGAATCTTTTATTCTGGCAAATTTGCTACTGAAATAGATGAAGGGCTGTGTAGTTTCTATAGAAAAACTATTTTCAATATTTTAGCTTCATACCCTTATTCCTCATCTACTAAAGAGACTATTGAGTGCCCCATATGTCTCATTTAGCTTCAGTGGAGGGGTTTTGGATTTGGTAAAATAAAGTATGGCACACATGATCATTTATACCTAGGACATCTCTTCAGGAGTCAGTGTGTTGGTAGAAGATAATCCCCTATTGTTTGCCTTAAGTCGGTCATTGTTTGTGGGGCAATTTATAAGAAAAAATGGAAAAAGAAAAAAATAATGAAAAAGAAAAATTGGGGTTTGGGGCACAGCCCCTGATTTTATCCAGTATTTGCAACAAATATTCAACCAAACCAAATAATCAAATCAATATTCTTGTCTGGAAACAATTTTTTTTAATTATTGTATCCACTTTGACCAGGACTGCCACCTGACCCTAAAGCCCCATACCCACTAGACGATTTTACCGGCAACCGGCGATGGGTGACTGGCAGAATTGCTGAGAAAATCGTCAATGATTCAGATCACCAGTCAGAATGTAATACTGAAATGTACATGTTTGATATGAATCACTGGTAAAGTCAGCCGATTCTCCTGGCAGAATCGGCTGACTTTAGGGCCAATAAGTTGGCTGACTTTGTCAGAATTGCCTAGTGGATATGGGGCTTAACCCTTAGGTGTTGTGTTAGGTTGACCAGTGGATGGCAGCCATATATATACATAGGCCCCATCTCCTGACATCATGTCCATCCGGACCCGCAGCCACTAAGGGTAAAACTATTTTTTCATCATGCTATGTTTACTTTAGGGATTGCAGAACCTCAGCTATGTTGTGATAACAATGCATGGCAATCCACCCACACAGAATAGGCTGAGTCTGAAGGTTTTAGAATGTGTGTGTGTCAGAGCTATTTCTGGCTACCTGCCCCAGGTATTCACCACTATCAGTATGAGAAGGAGTATAAATTCTATCGTCACAATTTCTTTAAAAACTGACTAGCTTAATTAGTTACTATTCGGTCATTATAATTATGGGCTTGACATAAGCTATTCCATCTATCACACAAAGAAAAACCTACAAATCCCTCTTTGAGGATATTAAATTTTCACAAAGTGAAGTGGAGTTGCTAATTTGTACATTTCAAAACCTTCTGTAAGGGTAGTCGCCCATCATGGTGAGCCATGATTCGGGAATTGATCCAAATAAAAATTACCGCGATGACTTTATAACATTTCATTTAGACCTTTTGAAAAACTAAGTTGAATTAAGATCTTCACTTTACTTTTAACTAACTATTGTCTTTTTGCTTTTGCTTTTGTAAAATATAATTGGCCCACCAGAAAGGATAGCAATTCCTATCACAGCCGCGAAGTTGCTGTTACAATAGGAATCGTTGCAACTTATTTCAACTGTGAAGCTTTTATGTGTCGGGCTACAAGCAACTATTGCAGCATAATCAACGTGATGAATTTAATGAAAAATATATCAATGCAAAATATATCGATCATTAACAAACACAAGAGACTTGAATTTGAACATTAATATACATTTTGGCTTTATTGAGCAACATCTTTTTCTCTCATTCCTCCACAGTACAAGTCATAGTCACAATAGAACATGGTAGGGAGTCCAATAAGAAGAGATACCCTGATATACTCATAACATTTAGATATTGCCTGAACATTAGTAAAAACATTATGAAGCCTTCTTGGCAGCATAAAGTATACAAAACATCAAGCATTAATCCATGTACATTTGGCAGAAATCTAAGAAGTTAACAGACAGTACCCTTGATATACCATTTTTATATTGTTAAAGGCACCCAATTGGCAAACTTGCAATTTGATGAAGTCTTTCAAATATGTATTGTATGCAGCTATATTTGTCTTCCAAATTTTCATAAATGTACAAATGTCCTTGCATTTGAAAGCCATCAAGACTAGATTTGTTCTTTCTAAGATTGCATAGTATCTTTGACGCAGCATGCCAGCTTGAAACTGTCAATGACTCTTCACTTGATATATTGACAGGGTTATCAAGGCTTTGGATAGATGCACAGGTTGATGTAAGGCAGTAAAGTTATCTTAGTACCACTTGCCCTTTTGAAAAATAAATTCGGCTATAACAATCACTTTAACCAGGTTCCCACTGGACAGAAGAAGACCACCGACTAATTTTAGTGAGCCTTAACCCTTTGCATCCTCAATAATTAGAGTTTCTCAGGTAGAACTAGTTGCTGAGGGTGGAAAGGGTTAAGACCAACTTAAGTTGGTTGGTTACATTTTTTGAGTCCAGATGGGACCAGCCATGGCTTTTGCTTTGGAGCTGTTGTGATTTGTCTGCAAAGGAGTATTACAAGTCATCACAAACTGCTACCAATGCTTCTGGACAAATAAGGCATGGTCCAAGTCTACACTGAAAGTACCATAGAGAATTTATTCTAGGGGCTGCCATATGTGTGTTTTCACCTGCATATATTGTTATATTTCAATGAGGAGGAACAGCACTTTTCTCGGCCACAGGTGCAGGATATAGGTTACTGATGTACCACACAAGGAGCCAATGGTAAAGAAAGTTCCCAGCATTGTAAACTGATAACACATGGATGACATCAAGTGGTGCAGCTGAAAGTAAAAAGTTTTGACCGGAGCGGGTATAACTTAGATTTTAAAGCGCCCTTTTCAGACAACATTATTGTAATTTGTTCAGAATTCAGTCACTAACTATGGTTCTATATAAGCCACTGAAAAGTTCACTGAATCTGTGGTCATTCAATAGTATTGTTTAATTGGAATTGTATTCTGCCCATTCCAGCTTATGTCATGGTTCATCACAAATTCAATACACTGCTTGGAATGTAACAAAACCTCCTCATTCTTCTTTCTTAGAAGGTTGGTATTAAGGACGGTTTGAATTAAGGAGATATTTTGGTTAGGAAGGCACAGTATAAAAAGGCAGTAAACTCCATATCCACTTATAGATTAGTACATAAATTCGCCGATTATTAGTAGAATTGCTGCTAATAATCGTTCAATTTTTGCTGCGATTCAGATTAACAATGTACTCTTCAAGACACAATTGGTGAACCACAGACGTTCCTTAAGGCATGCATAATGGTTTACTATAAGGCTTGGACCCATGGCTCCATGAAAAATATTCCTTTATAATTATGTTAAACCAGTCTTCCTATCAATCCTAGGGTCCATACTCCCAGTGCATTTACTTCTTTAAGGCAAGCAGTAATAATTGCAGAGTGAGTTCTAAGCCTTAAAAATTGCTATTGGAACCTAAAAGATTATAATTTTGAAGATTGATGGGAAGTATGGACTCTCTGTTCAGTAGCCCATCGCAAAAGGAAGTTATTGCAACTGCAAGAGTTAAACGTTAGATCATGTTCCTGCAACAGCACAACCTATCACTGGTTTTTAGTCAAATCTAGCATCGATTTTCTCCCACTTATAAAGGTTTCTCAGGGTTGAAAGCTTCAGCACTATTTGATCAAAATCTATATCTTTCACAACTTTTTCTAGAATGAAAATCGGCCCACTAGAACAGCCACAATTTGAGAGATGGACCCATCATAACATCAATGTCCTTGTTGTTTTTGCAACAGCATTGACTCTTGCTGTTTGACAAAGTTATTGCAACAGCAATACCCATTATGCAACGGGCCACACAGGATCAAGTGACCAATATTAATTAAATATTTGGTGATCACCAATATGAAGCATGATCCCTGTCAGGATGTGCACTCTGCATCCAAAGTTTCCTATGTACTTAATATTGAATTTTCAAACAAAACCCCTGCCAATTTTTCCTAACAAACATCTCGTTTTTTTTAGACATACCAGTGGCCCGTCACATAGCAACACATTGTAGCTAACATTAAACCAATGTTTGTTCATAGCAATATCTTACCAGCGATATCCTGGTTGGGTGTTCAATTGGTCTGAATTGTTATTAAAACAAAAACTTGATTTAGATGGAAAGATAACATTGTATAAATCTGAAATAATTGGAATTTAAAATAAAGATGGCTTCTTCTTAGTCCTTGGAATACCTACTAGGTTATTGCATGTTTCATAAGAGGAATACCACAGTTTGGATATCATTGTTAGATTTCGATTAAACTTCCATCGAACTTTCATTTTCCATGCAATGCTATGCTATGGGCTCCTGAATGTACGTCCAAAATTAAATATAAAATAGCAAGTTTAATCTAAAGACCAAACCTGTTTCAGCACTCAAAAACAATTCCCATATTCCACTTTCTATGTGGAAGGATCACAAAAAGGACTCAGAAGGAGCGCTTGCAAAAAAAAGATGATAATCGCTGTAGCATTTTTCCTTTTTGCAATATTTTGAAATCTGAGTTAAGGTTGAAGTTCATTCAACTTTCTTCATGAAATCATAAGAGTAGTGAAAAGAACATGACAAATATGTTCTCAAATACAAAGAGTTATTTTGTTTGAAAACAAGCTTAATGATTATGTGGACAAAATGTATTAAGCAAAGGAATATCTTCAATCACTATGGTGGTTGTATCAAGGCCTTACAAGCTTGAACAAATCAAGATTTCATCCATAAATTAGTTAGAAATGTACAGCATCTGTTAACAAGTAGTATGTACCAGGATAATTCATATACACATTTAACAGTGATAAACAATGTGAAATAACATGTCACAAATACTCTCTCATACTATCATTTAGATTTCCACTTATACTCTTTGGAAAGTATAGATTTGTTCAAGTAAATTTCTTTCAGGAGGGAATCTTGAATTTAAGGGTACTACCAGACCTCAAACAGAATAGTGAAACGTATCTCTCAATTTTACTCCCTCGAATATAGTATTTGCATATAAATATAATTCTGCAAAAAGACATTTTCCCTGTTACCAATTTGTTTTTCTCAGCACCAATATCCGTTGACAAAATGCAACTCTGACCTTTAAGCCAAAAATAATTCCCTTTATATATACGCTGGTCCCCGCGCCTCAAACTCATACTATCGCTGTACGTCATGAATGAGTGCAGGTACAAGCCAACGCCGAGTTAGCCAGATTTTGGCTAACTCGGCATCACATGACCAGTTCTCGACCAATCAGGTCCCTGGACAAATGGCCTCTACCTGCACTCTCTCACGCCGAGTCCCCTAGCTGAGAGAGAAGGGGTACCAGCATACTTTATATATATACCTGTTGCATTCGTTTTTATAACTTTCAGTTTTTCTTCTAGTTCACTTCTTTAGTTTTAACATTTTAACAATAATGAACAATATTTTATAGTTTCACTGTAACAATTAACCACAGAGGTTTAATTCTAAAAACTAAAGCTAATAACATGGAGTTAGTCCAACTGTACACAAACCCTTATGGGTGTTCATAATTACAAAAAACATTGTTAGAATGACTGTCGATACATGATTTAAGTATTCAACCATGATCTGTATTCTGAAACAAACATATGATTCCAATAATGACTTTCTTTTCTATCATGACTTGTTATTTACACCGCATTATTGGGGAAGATGGGGAATGATTTATGGAATATTAATTACACTCATCTCTGTAAAACTCACGCTGATTGGTCGAACCAGAGATCTTCTAGATAAAACAACCATTCTGATTGGTTACCAAATTTGAAACTATCATAGCTGCCTGTTAGTCGGTCTCTGCTCTGTCAAATAGGCAATAACTGTAAACGTGACCATGGAAACCATTTGAGGCTTAAAATCGTCCACCTATCAATACACTAAGATCTCTTTAAGAAATTGGGCTAAATCATGAATTATTCTTCCTCCTTCAGTGTCTTCCATCCTTTGGCCTTCAATTATAAAACTGTCCTTTGTCACAGTAATTAATGAGTCTTGGCCCAATTCACATCAGTAAAGAAAATGTTTTCTGATAGAATATCCAGGACCCATAGTGCTCCAATAGAAGAGGTATTATCCCTTTCAAAATCAGTCTTGTGACAAAATGGTCAATGGTTATTCTCATTGATGACAATGTAAGAGCACAACTTCAAGGCTTAATGTAGTTGAAAATTGGATGACATCTTGGAGTAGGTATATCCACACAATCCAAACTGGTGTTGCAGTTTATCTACACAGATGCTTTGCATGATGCAGTTGTCCATGCCTTTACACCAATTATCGCCCAATCATGTTTGGAAGTAAACAAATACCTTTGAGCAAAGTGCATCCGGAACGTGTTCCTCTGGAATGTTTTCAGTTGTTGCGCATCGAACTAACCTTGACTGGTGTTCTGGTCAAGAAAACCAAGAATGTTTCCACTTTGTGGTTCAATAGACATATATATACCAATAAAAGAAGCTGTAAGGCAGTATTAAGACTTCTCGTGTAAGTGTTTGACACCAGGTGGCGATGACAACTTCGGCTGTAAGTTTTGACGCCAGTCATCCGACGTAACCGTCACAGTTTAAAAATCAAACAGTAGATGGCAGTCTATATCTGTCATAGTTTATAGAACTGACACCAGGTGGCAGTCAAACCAACTGTCTTGATTCATAGTATTGACACTATTCCTGTGTTCTTGGTTGCTCCTCATCAGTCCTATACAAAGATGGAGCCCCCGAGTCTTTGTCGCTATGGACTATTCGGATGTCTCTTCATGTGTAGTGCTAAGTGGTCTGATCTCGAGAAGCATCGCTCGCAGTGTTTGCACTGGAATGGCTTTGCACCTGTGTGTTTTCGGTAGTGTCTGGTCAATTCATCCGAACGTGCGAATCGCCATTCGCACCCTTCCCACGTACAACGATAAGGCTTCTCTCCTGGAAAATAAAAGATTGCATGCCATTAAGTTAACATACAATTAACTTTCAGTTTGTCACATTTTATTTGCATCACACATAGATTTTGAAAAACTATAAAAATCAGGAATGTTTGAACATGTAGAAAAATTACATGTAGGTAGATTATAATGCCCCCTAGCAAAGAAAACAAAGTAATTGGTTTTCAAAGAAAACTACCCCATTGGGTAGACCAACGAAAAACATAGGAAACCATGGTCTGCAATAATAATATCAAGCCATTAGAAATTCACATCATTGTCCCCATTCCTTGGAGAAGTTAAGAACCTCAACGATCTAGACTAGATCCAGGGCCTTAACTGTATGCACTCAAGCTTGAGTTTCAAAATTGCCAACTGTGCATTCACATGGTCACTTCTGGCAGCCCTTCAACTTTCACTCTGAGAGTATTTGGCAGGAAGCATGAGAACTGTGTATAAAATGAAAGGGGAAGATGTGGAACTAGTATCATGACTGTCGTAGATTTCAGGTTTTGAACACTGAATAGTTAACCTTGTAGCAAAAGACAGTTTTTCCTAAAACATGAACATTAAAATGAGCTGCAGGTTATACTAATTTAATTTCAAATCACTTTTCTTGGCATAATGATTCATTTTGCTTTGCTACTAAATGTTTTGCTTTGCTACTATACATAATAAACTAATTGCTATAATATGACTTAAATTGCATATAAATTGAGGTGAAGATGTTCAAATGTTAATAGATCAATTTGAAGGTCCAATTAGCAAGGTAGGCAGTTACAACTATAATTATGTTGCTGGGTGGGTGTATGGGTAAGTGGTTGGGTGAGTTGTATAATCCTTGAGAAAATGAAGTACATAGAGTAACAAAAAGAAAAAGTACCTAATTCTACCTTTTTATAATCTCAAACAAAGGAAAATGTCACAGATGAATAATCATGATATCCTAAAGGCCTTTAACAGGAAATGGACTTGTCAACATATTACCCACAATGCACCTTGATTTTACCTGCAGATTAACCAAAATACAACAAACCAGAGAACCGTGTCTGGGAGAATTGCTGCATATATATTTCTTAAAATCAACATTCGGAATTTGTATAAGCACAAATGTAACAAACCAACAGAACAGTAGTGACAAGTAAAAGATCTAGAGTCATTTTCTAAGAATGACACGCAACATGGGGACACTCCATCCTATCCCCCATTGAGGCCAAAGTATATTCCTCAGAAGCAAGTACTAGGTATTGCTGCCCATCAATATGGATACACTCTTACCCGACCACGCCCATTTCAAGCTTAAGGCGTGGCTCACTATTAACCCTTTCCTCACACAACATATTCCTTTGCAACCTCCTATTTCTTGATAGATTTTTCATTATTTGATGTGTGTTTACAGCTAATTTGTAGCATAACGTCAAGCGACGCTGTTGTTGCTAAACAACAATAAATCTGGATATCAATTTCCAGATTATGAAGTTTAAAAAATAGATATAGTTAAGCATAATGATAATATCCCGAAAGGGTTAAGCTTTAAGAACTGCTCCTTTGTTATATATATAAGACATCAGAAAAATGAATGTTTTATAGTGCTTAGGGTGTACAAATACCTATAGCTCCTGGCAAAAAACGGGGACATGCAGAAAACTACCATTTCCTGACACGAAGGTTTACAAGACGGATAAAATATGTACACAAGATTGGTATATTTCCGACGCAATAATTTAAGTTAGGTCAAGAAATCCTTTTTTTTTTAAATGATTTTGTATTTGTGATGATTATTTCAAATCTACGTGTTGATACGTGATGTTATGTTATACTTCTGAGATCAGACTTCCATACTCCATGGTTTTGCAAATCTGTGACACGATTTCCAATAGAATCGGCAGATCGTCGGCAACTCAAAGCAGTGTAAGTCTCCACCAAAAGAGGGGTGGGGTCAAGACCCCCCTGGACCCCAACCCCTGGGTCCTGCAACTGACAGACTGAATCAGTGAAATTCTTGTAGATATAAGGCTCAACTAGGAACCAGATGTGTTAATTTTTGGTGCAAGCATACAACTCTGTTATAACTAAACCTATGCACCCCTATAGCTACATAACCCTTCTTACATAGCAATCCAAAGGATGGACAAGATTTACTCTATGTCAATACACTTCACACCCCCAGACTGCAGATCCAGGTTGGACTAGGGGAGAATGTTAGCACAGCATGATTGAGTTAAAGGCTCTTGTGGAGTAAAAGGGTTCACCGAATGGGTATGGGAATGTGACCACTTTCTCATAAAATGTGAGCAATCTGATCCAACAAGAGTCCCAGTGGGGCCTTGAAAATAGTATATAGGACATTCTTAAAACCCTTAAGTCCCATACCCACAGATCGGTGCAACAGAGCAGTGCTAAAATCGGCCGATTCTTTTGTTCACCTGTTAGTATGGTACATTAAAATCTGCACGTTTGATCTGAATTGGTGCTAAAATCAGTCGATTCCAGGGGCAGAATCAGCCGATTTTAGCGCCGCTCCGTTACCCAACTATGTAAAAGTTGCTTAGAAGGTATGGGGCTTTAGGAATGCATAGCTTCGATTATAACAGAGTTGTATACTTGCACCATAAATTAACACATGTACATCCGTTTCATAGTTGAGCCTTATGTCTATCTATATGTATACACTAGTGTATGCTTGGATTAGGCTAACTCTTAATGCCATCTCGATGATATTTCTATTATCAAGTTCACAGATGAAGTTTCTCACTGTTTGATAAATCTCCACCTCGATCTAAAATATCCTCAATCAATATCAAGCCACATTTTAAGTTATGCCTGCATTTGCCCACAAAAAAATACTCAAGAGTTACTACCGTCGATTTCGAAAGGGAAGAGGTCTGGAGGGCTAAAATGAAATTCACGCACCAGCCCCCACCTCCTTTCATTCTTTCTAATTGAGGATGGGGTGAAAGGTCCCTTTTAATTGATTCTTAAGAAACAAACATAGAGCTCGCTTGTCACGCCTTATCATAACGTGAAGATTCCCCAAGTGATCACAAGCAAGAAGATATGCTTTCTTTGGAGTTTGGGTCACAAATGCATTTGATTTGTTAACAATGATATTGGTAGACATAATTCCCACATCGAAAAGTTCTTAGCATAAAACCATCATCCAGTCTATGTGTGTGAGTGTAAGCAAATTATGTCCTTGGCCTTCTTTGAGAAAGCACATGAGATATATGTCCTTGGCCTTCTTACAGAAGTATAATTCAAAGAAACACTTCCCCTTCACAATTATTCCATGTAACACTCTTTCTCATGCCCTGTATATTGCCCCATTATGAAAGCACTCGCCATGAGGCATAGCTCCTTTTTAAGGCATCTTTATATGAGTGTATAGTGATAGATGCACTCCTATCCATGTCTCCTGACCTCGATAGGGTTGGCTGACCCAGGAGGGGTAACTCATGCGGAACGACAAGGTGTGGGGACACAGTTAATGCCCTCAGGTCTCTTCATTAAGGTTTTCAGACGTCATACTACTCCTTAACTCTTCATTTCTGTTCGTTTCATAGATCTAAAAGCTTCTTGGAAATGTATATTTGGTGTGATGAACACACAACTTCATACGTGGAAATTTTACAAATTCATTTTCTTAAACATCAATATGATTAAAAACTATTAGCTCAAAAATAACAGCCTCTTTTTCTATGCAGTTCATAGATCTAATATGGCTACTTGGAAATGTGTATACAGCGGGACGAACACACGACTTCATAAGTTACATTTTTTCAAATTCATTTTCTCAAACATTAAATTGATTCAAAGCCATGCACTGAAAAATATCCACTCAAGTTTATGTCAGATAGTGTACACATTCATATGTATTATTGTACAGATTATATTGAGTAGACCTAGGGTTAACTATTTGTCAGCTGTAAGTAAATGATATTGATGAATATCATTAATATACATAAATATGCCCCAACGGAACTGACCTTTTATTGCAAATCAAAGCTAAATAAAAATACAAAAATATCATGTTCTTCTGCATTCTCCCCTCTAATGCAAACCTACCAAAGGATCATGACGACAGATTGCAGCATGGTCTCTTTAAACACGACTCTATCCCTCCAAACCTCCCCCATTCCTGCCCTGATCTCCAAGGACTGTTGACACTACTTGTACCTTTTCCTGCTTCTCCATTTTCCCACCGACCCCCTTCCCCATTGCCTCTCCCTCTCCAACCTCTTCCTCCTCCGTCTTTTCGGTACAGCTGACCCTAAAATCCCTCTCCAAACCTCTCTGTATTGACAGTGCCCTACTGGTTGCAGAACCGAGTGCCCTTGTGGAGAGATTCTGTTTTCAAAGAGACTGTTCACTCAGTCTTGTTGGCTGTGTGATCACCTACTGGGGTGATTAATATGATTAAAACCAGGTATGCATTCCATAAAAATTTGGCAATAATTATCGCAAGTTAAAGCACTTCCATAAAAGATTGGCGATACTCAAAATATTATCGCCAAGGCCTCAAGTCAGTATCGCAGCGATAATTAAAAAATATCGCGGTTTTAAAATATATATTTCCACAAATATTAATATATCAAAATATTTGTATGCGACCAAGGAACAAGCCTGTAAAGTTTGAGTTTGATTGAAAAAAAAATTGAACCAAAAAAATGAACAACAAAAATGTCATGTGGCAATAACTTTTGTTGGTATCGTGGTATCTCTTCAACCTGGACTATCGCGAAAATTTTATGGAATGCCCCCAGTAGAGTGTGACCAGATGGTCATTGCTTACGTGGTCTTCTTTTGTGATTTTTATTCGAAGAAAATTTTAGATTTTTTTGTGATTTTTATGAAATGAAAACCTGTTGAGCAATGGACAGATAGAGGCCTTCTGAAACATAAACACATTTTCAAAAGATTCAGTCAACCCCCTTGGGCTAAAAGTAGATTGAATTTGGCGTTGGATTTGTACAGAGCATAAGTACAATCAGACCTTCATCCCATTTTATGCATACCTACTTACTGGAGGGTTAAGACACTGGCCCATGTCAATGTGAATGTGACGGGTAGAGCGAATCAAGGTCAATTTTATGTAATAAATGGTAGAAATTGGTGACTTCACGCATCAAGTTCCCTAGTGAAAGGCCCCTTACTGTAGACCCAAGAGTCAACCCCATCATAATCATACCAGAACCTAGGTGGTTCAGTAGTGAATGTTATCAGGAGGACCCCTGAATGCCCATCCTTCTTGTTCTAAGTTCTCTGCCCAGTGTCAATACAGCCAGGCATGCATCCCTATTGGGGACTGGGGCACTCCAGATTCCAGAAGATTCTAAGACCATCTGGGTTAGTCCCATCAAAATAAATTGCTTCAATATCGTTTTTGATAAATCTGAAGTATTATATAACCCTAACAAAAACTAAACCAACAAATGAACTCTAGCGAAATAGTAATTGGAATATGTAGCAGCATTTTTAGGGAAATTCAACTAGAAAACTTAAATATTGCTCTTAAACCGTGGCAAACACCTGCTGTAGTTATATTGAAACATTTTCAGCCCCTGTTGGCTAAAACTATCCCCCCGATATAAATATATATATTTTACGAAAATTTCATAATTAATGTTAACAAATATGAATGGTACAATAAACCAAATTACTTCATGTGGCACCCATGACATTTTTTCGCTTGTCATTCTTGTGAAATATATGGCATTAGCTACGGTTAAATATCACACATAACATCAAACTTTAATCATTTGGTAGTGAAAATACTTCTTAGAAAATTCGTCTTAGAAGATACTTCTTAGAAAATGTATGCTTAATTATCAATGGTTACAATATAATTACGGCTAGGTATAGACTGTTCTCAAGGTTATGTATACTGTAAACATATCATATTAATTTTATTGTTTTGGACTGAACTGTTTTCAGTTTGCTTACTGCACAACAATACTTGCCCGAAAATGGGTGTTATCGAAATGTAATAATCCTAATAATTGAGGCACAAAAAGTATCATATTCAGAAACTTTTGAAATGTTAATGACGCGCAAAATATTTTCTTTAGGGCCTATGCTTTAAATATCAAACTATCCAACAGATTCTAAAGATATTTACATTTACGAATAGTGTCAATTTTACTGGGGATATAGATCGAATCAGGTCACATAAATTCCCTATTTGAGACAAGTTTGTAACCAAACCTAAGGGTGTGACATTTAAGATGACACATTCATCATGTTCACCCACCAAACCGGGCAGGCATGCGTGTCCACAGAGGTATGTTACAATAATTGCTCTACTCTCACCCAAATATGTCAATTAGTTTTGAATAGTTTTTATGATTAATTATCAACAATAGTTGTAATACTATATCAATATGCATATTTTAGCTGAAAGAAACCTTAATGTAATGAAGCATAGTGATATGATTTGTACTTTTATAATTAAAATAGATAAGGGTCATCCCCCACAACTTTCTAACATAGGTATAGATCAATAAAGTTAACACGGTGACAGGGCTCTTTATTATATTCAAAAGGGCGACATAGGTTTTAGTGACATGCACGTGACATCATTTCTCGAAATCCACAAGGGACGTGAAAATTCCCTATCGACAATGGCATGCAACATGGGCATTTCTTATAATTTGACATTGAGACATGGACGGTCCCATTCTACACCACTTCTTTTGAAGATTTATTAGACAGGTACCAGGATAATTAAGTACTATACTTAGAGGACTCAACCCTTTAATCTATCTGTAATTGGACAGAAACATTTACAATCCTCGTATGAAATGAGTTTCTCATAAATTCACTGTTACCTCTAGTGCATGTAATTGGATCCCAAAAGGTCATTTAACCAAATGTATCACATGTCATATGAATTGCTAAAAGTTGAAAGGGGTTCTACATATCCTTACCTCATCTTGTGTAACCCACTTTTAAAAGACTGTTCTCCTGACTGTTATTAGTAATACACGCCACACTGCTCTACATATATAACAATCAGTTTTAACTCTTGATTTTAAAAGACATCTACTTGTATGGGAAATATATATAACAGTTGTGAAATGTTAATTTCTTTTGCTGTGGCAATAAATCCCCATACCCACTGGGAAGCTTTTATAAAATAAAAAACAAAAGTAAAATCGGCTGATTATACCCCAAAAATTGGCCGATTTTAGTGCCGATTCTGATTAAACATGTAGATTTTAATACAGCATACTAACAGGAAAACATAAGAATCAGCCAATTCTAGTCAATCACCAGTTGCCAGTCACTGGTAAAATCGCTTAGTGGGTATGGGGCTTAATCGTGTTGAGGTCAGCACTGAAAACGGTTAAACGTGAGGCCTGTCATGATATCCGTCATAGTGTCAGGTGAGACGGATTAACTGTAGACAGTTCACACCTGTTGGATTAACACTATAATATCCAGACAGGTGAGGTTAACAGGTGGCCAATGCAAGGTGTACACACACAGGGCTTTCGATGTTACCATTAAGGTAAATCTGACCCTCAATATTGGCCTTAAATGGCTTAATAATTAATTAAATGTTAAACTCTGAAAGACTGGGGTGACCCTCAATATTGGTCTTGATAACATATAAATGTTAAAATCTGAAAGACTGGGGTGACTCTCAATATTGGCCTTGATAATTCACAAGTGTTAACATCTGAAAGGCCGAGGGTGACCCTCAATATTGGCGGTAATATTTCATCAGGGTTTTTAATATGAAGGCGCCTTTATTGAAAAAGATTTAGAGGTTTATGTTTACAATAAAAGAAGATTATAAGTAGGCCTATGTGCGCAGATTTCTGTTTTGATGTGTGCTTATGTATAGAGGTGTTTAACATCCCGAGGATCCCATATAAACCCTTTTTATGTAAGGTGGGTGTACATATGTAAAACAAAGCCATTGTAGTGGCCTTGTGTTTATTATTCGATTCGTTGCATTACTATGCCTTGAAACATGCAACAGTACATGATGTCTTGGATGTAGGTATTTTTAATCTACTTTTTTGACAGAGGGCATTGACTCCCAAAAAGCCAACTGAATAAGCTTTACATCAAATAGCACAAGGCTTTCTATTGAAAAGGTTCAACCTCCTGGCAGAATCTGTATTTCATCCAGGTAGGACAGAGTGGAACGGTCTATATTTCACAGGTCTCTGGACCCCTTTAGGGGTGTAGATGGGGGTTCCTATATCGCATGTTGAATTTGAGAAATAAGAATAGTGCATGTCATTATAATATTATTTTTATTTTTCATGTTGATATTAAAAACCTGCCATGGCATATGTTGCGTTGCTTATGTTTCACCTTCTGTTACTAAGGTCCATGTCACAAGTCAAATTTAAGAAATGGTCATGTCGTCCCGTCGACTTTAAATGTTTACACCCATACCATTTTATATAAGTTTGTAATGACTCTGTTGTCAATAAAATACTTATTATTCAAAATCCTCGGTCGCACCCATACAATGAATATTCTCCATCACTCTCTGAGTATGAATGGGAGTGAGATCATTCATAAATGCTAAGCTATGACTGGTAACACATCTTCAGAGCCTCCTGACATGATTCAGCCTTAGACATGGAGCCAACAAGGCTTCTGGGACATATGACATGTTGTTGTGTTGTCTTTTATACCTTTTACCTAGGTCATGGGTCAACCACAACAAAAGAAGAACCCAAAGCACTGGGGCTTCTCTGTTCTGGCTGCCAAGAGAAACAGTTGGAGACAAGCCTGAGGATCCTAGCCACAGGGCTATGAGTTATTACAACAACTGAGAAGTGTTTACAGCTACTCCCTGCACCGATTCTTTAGACAAGCAAAGATATGTAACTCATAATGTTTCGGTATGAATGTCGCAATACTAGCGCCCTCTATGAGAGCCTGGGCAAACCGTTTCAAACACAACAACATTCACAACTACAACAATTTTCCGAAATGTAAACAAATGGCGATGATGTCACAAAAACGGTAAAACACACAACGCGTTATAACGGTTTGCACAGACGTTGATAGGAGGTGCTGTCATGTCGAAGTCATGGAAAACAATTAGGGGATGGTTCTAGTTACATATCTTAGTGTAGCTATAATGCTGTTGCTTCCTGGTAGTTCTAGTTCTTCAAGCTGACTATAAGACGAGTTAGGTGTCTAAATATTCCCATGGATACTCACTCCTTTCTTTGGATCTGGATGGTTTGAATTGGCTCAGTAATGAATGCATTAGAACTCGAAAATAGAAATACAATAGCTAAAATTCAAATGTTGTAATTTCATACTTTGCTCCTTTCTTTAACTATAGGCAGCATATGTCCATCTAAGAACAGAGATATATAAAGAATTAAAGAAATGTCAGACCAGAATGTGTGCTTATAGAAGTTCCCATCAAAGGACCATTATAAATCCAAGTTAATCACAGGGTTTACTCTGCAAATCAGGCCTTCACTAATAGAATAGGGGACACAATTAAGTTCTGGAGGAAGTGGGAATATGACCTCACTCAGGTCATACAGGCACGGTTCACCCATCACAAAACCTGAGGTTCACCAGAACTAAACCGAATGTGGTTGGATTTCTTGGAAATGCCATGCAGTTATAGTCAAATGCCTCACCGCTCTCTGTCCGCAATCCCTTCACCTGCCCAGACACCGGATAAGGTGCACACCGGTCAGATGGACATGGATCAGTTGACCGGTTAGGCAAAAAAAAAATTGTTGTGTTCAGGTAACATAGGTCGTAAAAAATAAGGTAGGTAGGTCGAATTTCCCTTTTTTTTCTTTTTTTTTACTTACCAAAGAGACCCAGGCAGTGTTGGAAATATAAAAAAAATCCAAATATCCTCTAAATGCATTTCTAACATCTGGAATACATGACTTGAGTATCTATGTGCTGTTTTATGGTTTTCCACGCTATTTTAGGTCAATTCTTTTCGATTTTGTAAAAAAAAATATATTAAATTTCTTTAAAAAAAAAGTAGGGCCAAAGATTTAGGGTAGGTAGGGTTACCTGAATACAACAATGTTTTTTTTTGGCCTTAGGTAGACATGGTTTGGATAGACTTGTTAGGTATATAATAACACCTTAATTTTAATTTCACACAGATGGTTGTAGGATTATGTCATTTGGAAAGTGCTGGTCTGCTAATCAGAGGGGTTCAGAATAGAAGGGTGTATTTACTCATCTTGTGTATAATATATCAATTCAAAACTGTTAGGTATCAGGCAAATAGAAAGATGAAAATTCTTCAAAATGATACCAATCAATAGTTTCTTTACAATAAGCACTTTATGAAAGTAAAGAACAGTATCAATAAACCTCTTTTGTGTAGCAAATACATCTTTTTTCATGGAATGAGATAAAGTAAGGCATTAGCCTTAGATGACTCATCTTGTTTATGAACTGAAGGCAATGGGATGCTTTTTGTAAACCAGAGGAATGATTTCAATGTCAACTATAGCTAGCTCATGTTATGTTCCCCATATATAATTAGATTCATAGTATTTTGTACTTAACCAAGATATATTTGTGTTTATTTATGATCTTCACAATACAAATGCCCTAGGAGACTGAGTAAGGGCTCCACCCTGAAGTCAGTCAGGTGTTGATGACATATGTTTCAGACCTGAGGGGGTATGTACCATGAATCAGGTGTGTTTGGGGTAGGCCTGAGGGGTAGGAGAGACCCTAAAGGGTGTATACATAGATAAGGGTTTAGAAGGTAAGGTTGTGATGAATAATGGGTGTGCCTTAAGGAAGAGAGAATAATATGATGGAACAACTGGTATTGTTCATAGAATTAGAGCATATCAAAGTAGGTTACCTGATAGTAAAGGTGGGTGGAAAATATGTACATTATCTGAAATGATTCAGTGTAGTCTTCAAGCAAAAATTTTTTTTTGAAAATATGGTATACAATTGCTTCTCATATTCTTATATTCTTTTGGGTTGCATTAAATGCATAGGCCAAATAAATGGCATATGTAGGTTACCCCATACAAATTGCATCTCCCTGAAAAGTACTTCTAATTGTAAAAATGTAATTTGTATGATTGCAGTACAGTTTGGGAAAATTTGCTACAAGTTTAATTGAGAATATAACAAAGGCAGATGAAAATATTTCAAATTATAATGAGAAGACACATCTATAAACCAATTGGTGGAGGATATGTTCTGAGCAGGGCCAGGTACGGGTAAAGGAGCAGTAAAAGTAGGGTGAGGGTTAAGACCGTGTACATAACATTGCCTATGGTATACATGCACCCTACCATGTCGTGAGGCAACTGTATAATGAAGATTCAGACCAAAGAAGCCGGCGTTTTTCTAGTTCTTTCTTCAAACATTTTTCTATTACTCTTTTTCTATTCTTTTAATTATTTTTTGAATAACTTTTTTCAACTATATTTGTGGGCAAAGAAAGCAACACAAAAGGACCTCCATGAGCTCTTTTCATGATCAACCAGAATTCTGCAGTGCAGGGTGCGCTATGCTGAACGTGCACATATGTTTGATAATGTTGAAAATAAAAGGTTGGAGAATGTCTTGGGTTCAAGTCAATAAAGGAAGGATGTGGATTGAAAATATTGGATTCAAAAGCAGTCGGTGCTATCTTAGGCTGTTGGGGTTGCTTTTAAATAACAATACAGTTCATTCTGTCAACAATATGAGTATTTTACCTTTCATCACATATGCATGTATCTCATACTGATGTCCATATAGCTTGTCATCAAGTGCGGTTACCATAATTGCTAATTCAAAGAGGCTTTTCAATTTCATCTTCGCCTACACCTTGATGGAAAGTTAAATCTATGAAGTATACCAAATGAAAATAAGCCCTTGAACCATACAGTCTTAATGAAGCATTCAAACATAGCAATTTTTGTAGTCCTGTGTCAAAATTGCCACTGCTAATTTCTGAGGAAATTGGTGGAAATGTTCTCTTTGTCTTGAAATAAACATGCATTGTCATCTGATCCTTTAGCTTATAAAAGTGAGCTTAATGAGGGCCCATTAGCGTAATTAAGTAAAATACTATGATAAATGATGATATTTCTGATGTATTCCACCAATTATTGTCAGGGTTTTACTAGAAGTGATGCAATTTCAATTCATGATCAGGAACTTCAACTTGAAAAAGCTTCAGACCAACTCTAAAACCCATAATATAGATTAGGAAGACAGTAAAATGAAAGAGATCTTTCCTACAACCTGTAGGGTCTATAGGGAGACCACAGCCTGGTTCCCAGCCCAACTCCTTATGTTTACCCACTGATATTTGATGCACAGACAATACCTGCAGCTCAATGTGTGGACGAAGGAACTCGGACAAAGAAAAACACCGATCGGCACGTGTCAATATTGACAATACCTGTAGGGATTACAGTGCTGAAGGGGTGTCTGTAGGGACTGCGATTACCCGAACGGGTACCGAAACCACTCCTTCTGGTACCTAGGATATTGGAGATAGGAACAATTGACAGGGGTGTAGAAACAGGAGTGCTGGGGATTAGAGTAGAGTTACACAATCAGGGGTTTCTCAGCTAAAATTGGATGGATTTATTTCTGTATAGTTAACCTAGCTGGGTTATATTTGGTGTCTTAAGCTAGCTGATTTATGGGACATTAGAAAGAAAAGTGCATGTGAAATTGCACTTGGGTAAACTAACCCAATAGTACTGAGTTCCATTAGAATCAATACTTTATTGACATTATGTTTTGAACATGGGGGAGTTCAATGTATGTATGGTTTTGAAAACCAATAATTATGATATTTCCCCAACTCTCCTTGATGTCCCATTTCTTGTGCATATATGTGTGTATAGCCTGTTATGTGTTCTTTCAGCTGCCTACATAAAAACCATTGGCATTTCCAAACTTGAAAAACATTCAGAAATATAAATCCAAGAAATCCAAGAAATGTTACTAGATCTCCAATATAACAGTATCAGCTATTTACCTCAAGACCCCACTGTCATGTGAAGATGTAAATAAACTTGTAACCTCAAAATTGAGAAAGATCACAAGAGCCTACTATCCATTACACAGACAAGGACAAATTGTGAAGGAAGACACTAATACCGCATTCCTCAAGTTAGGATAAATGCACGGGCATGACAATGCGAACCACTTGCGATAGAAGTGCAGATCTTCCATGAATGGGCAGTCGTGTCCCTGAAAACCGTCGGGTTATATATGATACTTTTGCAATTCTTTCACATGTTTTCCGTACGTTTTCCGTACATTTTGCCTTAGTTCACGGAAATATTACGTAATATAGGCTGGTTCCTAAAGTAATGATAGATTGATTCCTGAAATTGCGATTTTCTAACGAAAGTTTTCGCATCTATATATTAAAATATACAGGATACGGGACCTCAGGTGGTCCCGTAACTTTTGTACATGATATTTCTTCGTTTCTTGGTAATTTTTGCATTTTCCGTATTCTCAGGAATCAATAAGTACTAAAATCTAATGTATACTATCGTATCTGAAGCCACAATACTTTATCGCAATACTCACGATTTTTTATTTCGCATTTATAGGAATGTATTTTCAATTTCCGTATTTTTTGTTATATTTTTCGTACATTTTCTTCATTTGCGATAGCAAAGTGGCTCCGTAACGTACATTAGGAATTCGGTATAAGTCCATTCATGCCTGAGTAACTGCCAGTAGGTCTAAGCTGTGTGGGTATCAGATAGATAATCCTGGGCAGGGTAATCCCACCTGTTAAGTGGATTACCTTAATCTGTCTTAGTGGGTGTCCCTACACATAAGGCACACATGTAGACAAACACCTCTCCGTGTCAGACATACTATCACCCACTTACTGACAGTGGGTGCATACATGTCAAATGAAATGCCCAGAAATTAAGTTTATTTTATTCAGTGAAATTGTAAGCACTAGATGGCAATTGTTGTTATGATAATAGTATGTAGTTTTTGAGTGTATGTAAGTTTGTGTCTGTTTACACGTGTATAATGTATGAATGGAATGACTATTTTTACTATGTGCTTGCATGTGCCACTGTGATGGGCCTGTGTTTTTTTTATGGTTATATATCTATTCTTTGATTTGCTTGTGTGTGTGTGTGTGTGTGTGTGTGTGTGTGTGTGTGTCTGTGTGTGTGTGTGCGTGTGTGTGTTAAAGTCACTGTCCGTGAAACCATGAATGTAATTGGAAAATGGTTTTTAGAAGTGCAAAGAAACTTCAAGCAAAAAGACATAAATCTGAAGCATTGAGCCATTATAATGACCAAACATATAATTAGCAACTATCTACAACTATAAGGTAAGACGATGTATATCTAAGAAAACCTTAGGTTCAGAAGAAAGGACGCAGGAATCAGGAAGTGTGAAGAGTAACCTAGTTAACTGAAATTTGAGTCTTTGCCTGAAGCACGGACGAGTGAATCTCAACACGGACATACCCCTCCTCCTACCACCACCACCCACCCTGCACCACCAGCGCCCAACACCCCAACCAGCATTAAGCACACATTGGGCATTCTTTGACCCGACCAGGACAACTGTACTGACTAAAACAAGCCGCCATAGTAGGCCCGTAGCCAGTTTTTATGAGAGGGGGGTTCATTCTTCGACAAATAGTTGTTTCTTTCAGAGGGGTCAGGGTTCGTTTTTTTTAATTTTGGCGCTATGGTCCAAGGGGGGGAACCCCCCGAACCCCCCCCCCCCCCCGGCCAACGGGCCTGCATAATAATTATGATATTCAATGTTATGTGCCTAATCTATTATGTATTTGCATAAATAATACCGCCTTGTATGTTTGTGTGTACGTATGTATGTTTGTATGTATGTTTATGCTTGTATGTTTTGTCTATACCTGCCGTTTCATTATAAGTTTAATTTGAGATTGTTTTCTGAAATGTTACCTATTGCCATCTTGCCTATGATTGTTTCATGAGACAGTAACTAAAAATGTGTGAAAAGTATTCTACATGTATATATGTACTAAATAATACATTTGTGTTGTTGTTTTTTGTTGTTTGTATGTGTGTTGTGTGTTGTGTGTTGTGTGTGTGAGTCTCTGTCTGTCTGTCTGTTCATCTATATTAATTTTGCCTACACATGTGTCTGTGTCTATAGATGGCTGGGTTGTGCTATTCTCCATAAAGTTTCACATCCCATAAACTGAACATAACGTACGTCAGCATCACGAAACACATGACAGTCATGACGCATTAGTAATGCTCGCCAAATGAAAGTTAAGAATAAAGACATGAATTTTACTTCCCTCCTCACAATCGTGACGGTATTTTTTCCCATTAGCGTTACTTGGCAATGCACCTCCAGCTAATTATCAATAGAACTTGTAGATCCCTGCCAAACTCTTAGAGCAAGAGACAACCCTAGGCCTGGAAAGACTGATGGCTTGTCTCTACAAAAGTGGGCATTATATAACCTCCGGACTTAGTGAGAAACCAATCGACTGTTTTGGGCCTGACGTTCTCTATTAAATTTTATGATTCATGATTTAAATTCATTGATTTGGTTCTCCCATTATTGCCCATATCTTGACACATATTCAGCATCTTAAAGAAGTATGCATGGATAAAATCTCAACAACATGTAAATGGATTGGTTAATCCAGAAAAACCATTTTGAGCTAACCATCAACGAGGATAGATGGCAAAAGGGAGCTAACAGTAGTTTGAATTCGAAACATCGATTTCGCTCACGATCAAATACAAAACATCTTATTTTACCTTGTGGAACTTTTTGAACATCTTGTCATGGACCTAACTTCCTAATACCTAATTACGGGACACCTATCTAACCCCCCAAGGTCAACAAGGTCATCTGACACATTTAGAGTCATGTGAAAGAGGTCATGTGACTGAGTCAGGTTCATCTGAGGTCAAGGTCAGGGAAGCGTGACGGTTGACGTCTTTAGTCATAGCCAACCGAGTGTGGATTTCTTTGGTAGATGTGATAGAAATTTGTTTACACCTAACTGTTCGAATGAACTTTTCATATACTTGTTTGTTACGGATCTGTTGTTTGTAATCTACCCCTGGCCCTTAAAATGATTCTCTAATGAGTGTTCTTTTGTGAAATGCTGTATGTTCTCTACAAGGTAGGCTCAAAATGAGTATATCTGTTGACAATTCAAAATAGGCATACTGTGCATTCTGAGACGTATCTATACAATGCATTATATGCGTAAACACACTTGCACAAAATGCGCATCTTATGAGGTTCAACCATATGCAAAAATGAGGCATTCTGAGGCCTTGTTTGTGAAAGGCCTAGGTACGGTATGAGGCTACAAATCTACCAGTCGTTGTTGAACTGTAATGATATCCTACAAACCAAATATTGCACATGTGCGAACAATTGCATTGGCACCAATCTTTCTTATCAAAATCCATGATCTTCAACCAGCCAACAATTGCAAGTATGGCATAAACTTTCACGAGTGAGGGTTTGGACAATTGATTCAGATTTCCTTGAAAGTGGGCTCTGGCTAGGTAATTGTTGAACAAATACTTTAAACGTGTAACATAAAATTTCAAGATAATATACTATGGAGACAAACAGTAGTGCATCTAAGTGGAAGTAGGTCGCTCGGCAACTTTGCAAATTACTCTTGGCATTATGTGTCCCTAAAAACGCAGTACAGTTGGTTTTAGCTCCTCGCAGTTTGGACTGGTGCCCAGATCCAAATTGCCTTTACCTCAACAGTGTACAAATAGTAAATAAACAACTCCACAGAGCAAGTTCACCTCACTGGGGACACATGGGGCCTGTTGCACAATAGAATTTCGTTGTGAGGATCAACGAAAGCATAACAAACTTTTGCTTAACAGGGAAATGTTTCTTTGTTACGAAAATTTGCCCTTGTTACGAAAATAGTAAAAATCTTTGGTTCTAATGAATGAAATTGAATTCTGTAAATTGATATAAAAAGGGAAGAAATTAGAGAAAAACCAGAAAAAGTTACAGCTCTTTGAGGGCATTCTAAATATAGGGAAAAAATTGTTGAAAAAAAATTACATTGTTAGGAAAGTATCTGCAAATAATTTATTAAGCAACAATGAAATCTTTTGCTAATTATTATATTTTCGTTGTTATGAAGCCCATTGTGCAACGGGCCAATGGGGATGTTGTGTTTTGGTTGTAAACAGCTGTAAGATATCTATGTTTTAACATTGCAAGACTTTCATGAGACACGTATACCCTTTACAGACTAGCATTAGAATGCACAAAGTTCAACACAGTCAATATGCGCATTCTGAGGCTAGTTCGTAAAGGTTTTATACACTTTATACCCTTTATGGACTAGCCTCAAAATATGCTCATAATGGCAGTTTAATACAGACAGAATGCGCATTCAGGGGTTAGTCTGTAAAGGGTTTTACAGGCTACAACCAGAATGTTCACATCTTGACAGTTCAATACAGGCATAATGCACATCCTGAGGATAGTCTACAAATGTATGATACTCTTTACAGACTAGCCTCAAACTGTGCTTTTAATGACACTTCAATACAAGCATAATCTGATAATGCGCTTTATGGTCTGGCAATTTCCATTATATGGCAAAACAAAGCAAACTGCACTGGTCATTTTGAATTGTCAAGTTTGTACTTGAAGTATTTATCAAAAAAAGCCATTATGAGATTGCAATATACATGACAGTGCATAGGTCACATCCTGAGCAACTGATTGTTCACCGACATCACTGCACGAAAGGATGGGGTGGTACACTCAATATACACAACGGACAGTTCAAGAACGTATTAATGGTTCTACACTGGTTCTAATGCAGACAAACCATGCATTATTTCTCTTCAACCCGGATCCAAAGAACAGTAAGCAGAGCAACCCTGGATAGATCGTACAATTTACATGTATACATTATTTAATAATGGATGGGCAAATTTGTGAATGGAATGGCTGGCTTTTACATTAAAATAAACCCACAAGTGAGGGTGTATTATGATGGCTATGCACTCTAAAAGCATAACAACAAGGTAGCGATTCCGAAAATCCGAAATTTTGATAAAACAGTGCACGCTCATGTTGCAGAAGGTACAAAAATGCACAGGTATGGTATATTGTTCTTACAAAATATGGTATCGTTTGAGGGTTAAACCAGCATAAAACAGGGGGAGATTTTTAGGCACTCCCGTCACCTTTCTAGAATTCCTGAATCCGCACCTAAAGTCTAGTAAAATTCATCTGTGGATATTAGTCGATATAATATTTGTGACCTTGGCTACATTACATTTTGAGTCGTATTACATATAATGTATCAAATCTAAAGGATAGGATCAGTTCCAATGTCCATCCCCACTGTCACCTCCTCAATATAAAAGATATCCTATTTCCATTTGAAAACTGCTACATAAAATTTCCTAATGGATACAATTTCCTAATTTTCCTAATTGATAATTGGTATCGATGCATCGTTCCGCATCCAAGGATGTGCGCAATTAGAAATAATCACATGCTTATTGTCAGCATAAATTACGAAAGTAGGTGGGTCTTTTAATTACATAACATCTTATACAATTTATTAGCCCAATTAGAATAAATGAAACGACAGTCAAAGGGGTTTTGCTATACAAATTCTAACTATCTATTTCAGCTTGAAAGGATCAGAAGCGTCCATGAAAACAAATTGGAAAAAGTGGTTATCTATGGTGAATCGTCAATAATCCTGGTTGAATGAGGCAGTTGTACCTCTGAAATATTCAAAATGAAAATGTGTCCTTTAAGAGTTCATCAATGCCCCCGATCATGGGTACACACCAACTAACAAAGCAAGGCCAGACTAAAAACTATTTGGTTCTGGCTGACGGTCCGACTGGCCATGTAAGTGCCAAATGGGATTTCTTTTCTTTTTTTTTACCTTTTTAAAAATATTATCTATATTTCCCTTCTATAACCGAAAGATTGTTAAAAATAACAATTTCCGACCACCTAACTGGCTGTGTTAAATGCCAGTCGGCCCACTGGAAACAAAATTTTTAGCTTGGCCTCAAGTGCTTATTTTGCAGATTTTGAACAGTTCTACAGGTGAGTCTGTATGGACCTATAATGAGCTCTGTCCTATTTTGTATTCTACGTACTCCCAGGGGTACTTTTACTGCGCATTTCAGCCTGGATTGTCAGTGGAATGAAATGATTCAATATACATGGAGGTATATTCATGGAAGTTTAGTGAATGACCTGCGAAATGGTTCACTTTCACGCCAGCTGTTTTCTAGGTGTGTGTTAAAATGTTCAGATTGAAATCTGTCTGGCGGCCTCATATAGAAATACATTACGTAAAAGAATAATGATATAAGGCCAAGCAAAATTGCTTCACCTTTCTCATTTTCATCAAGAATAGTTGTATCATATTGGTAAATATGAAATGACATGTATTACAAAAGTTTTTACTAGGTGATACTATATTTCTAAAACCTTCCATAATTGTTTTCTTAAACCTTTCTTTCCTATCAATAAACAGAGGTAAGTACTTGACATGATATTGGGATATTATTATCACACAAAAATCACATAATTCACATTTTATATCTTGCATTTTTGATTCCTTTCAAGTTGTTGGATCTTAGTTGTGTACTCATAAAGGTATACATTGTTACAGGAACTAATTTTCTTGTATTTTAATTCCACTCATATCAGCGACATACCTTTCTTTTTTTGATAACGGTTTGTGTGTGTTAAACACCGTTTTCCACTCCTTGTTTATGCAATGCAAGTGCTCCTATCATGTAAAACATGTTGCACGTCAAAGGGGCACCCATAGAATGGGACGGATAGATTCACAGCAGTATGGCATACATGAGGCACAAAGGACTTAATAGGAACTCATGAATCTGACATAAGAACGTTTCAATAACAACTTTCATTGAGTGAGTCACCCTGCAACTCCACTTTCACAACTTTAGATGATTAATGCATCAATAAAGACTTGAATACACCAATGTGAGGTGACCAGGTAAATACGCTGTCCTGAAAAAACGAGAGAGGGTTCAATGAACTTCAACTGCTGATCCAGGATTTTTTAATGCAGAGTCTGGGAGGATTTACAAGGGGGGGGGGGGTATGCCAGGCGGACGCCCCCACCTCCTCATTTTGGCCAAAATATGAAATTTCTAAAAATATAGAATTCTTGCGCCTGGATGAGGAGGGCAAAATTTCGCCATAGCGCACACACACCCTTTCGGAGATCTCTTGATCCACCCATAACTGGCCTGTATATTAACTACTGAGAGATCGACCAATAAATATTGTGTCAGGTACGTACAGTGCACACATTATGGCATTTATACCCATTGTGTACTTAAAGTCCCTACCAAAATGGCGGGGGCGGGGGAAATCCCCCTGGGTCCTGTCCATTTGAATCCCCCCTGAATCTGTCTGTCCTATCAAAACAAGTGAATGGGGTGATATATGATTTAAGGGCCATTGATACAGTCATACGCCCGCTCCTGCCCTATGCCTCATTCGTTTATATTTCAGGGTGAATATTATTTCTATACAAAACCTGACCCGTTAATGGACTTGTAAGTGTATAAAATGACAGATTTCCCACCATGTGGCAATGTTGCTCCCTTCATATAGAGTTACTGATGCATACACCCACTCCTACCTCAATCTTCACCCAATTATATTCCAGCCATCCAGCCATATTTCAGGGTTGTAGGTCTTTCTATATAAAACCATAACATGTTTATGAACTTATAAGTGTATAAAATGGCAGATGTCTAAACATGTGGCAACTTTGCCCCCTTCATACACAGGTATTAATACTCATAGCCCATGCTGCCCCCAGCCTAAACGCTTCAGGTTTTAGGGTTGTATATCTTTCTATATAGACTAAAATACCAAAAGTAGACTTATACGGTTAACAAATGGCAGATTTCACACCATGTGGCAATCTTTCCCCCTTCTACAGAGGTATTGCTACATATAACCCCTGCTGCCCAATCCCTTGAGGGCAGACATTGGCTGAAGGAGATGGAGTGCAGGCTCTACATTGTTTGATGTGGGTTTCAAATAACCAAGTGGACCCAGGCATGTTTGAGGACACACACTGGCCTTATTTTCAGGTCACCTTCTTGTACCCTTCACCTCACCCCCTCCACCCCTCAATCCTCACCCCCTCCACCCCCTCAAACCCCTAAACCCCCTAAACCCCTTTCCACCCCACTCCCCTGCTTCCCACAAAGTACTTCCATGCATGTTGGTTTGTTGATGGGGTTTAATAGGTTATCACCATATGAGGTTATTTCACAGAAAGAAGTTTTGATTTTATCTGTCATTTTTCTGATTTAATCTATGATGATCGAACCTATTAGACACCATATACTTACATGGTTTGTTTCTTTACTGATGATGATGAACTGGTTGGTTTGTTATATTGGTTGCTTTTCACCTTAATTAATTGCCAGGGTCATACTAAGGGTGGTGATGCATGGTGATCAAATCTAAGGGAAGGTACAGACCATACCCATATACTTTTGACAAGGCAGGTGTACTTTAATGTGCGTGGTCCCATAGACAGGGCCACACACACAGCTAATGGTCCACTAGAGTGATGATGGAATGTAGTAGCCCGAGTTGCAATTATCAATATTCCAGCTATTGCAGGGCCAATTTAAGATTCGGAGGTGTGGAGCATAAAATGATCAAATCTACATGGTTGGGCCAGAATTTTCAAAGATTTTCGAACTAAGGGCCTTGAATCTACATCTATTTACAGAATAAAGAAAGCAAAGTAGAACAGCTACAAATCAATAGCAATAATAGTGATATCATTGCAACAAGATATTGTTTTGCTTCATCACTGTTATGAAAATTGTTATGCGATGGGCTACAGCTTGCAGGTATGAGAACTGACAGGGCTAACCACCAGACCACCCACACCCCTTGTTCAGTGAGGTGTTAACTGCATGTGATCATTAGTTATAGGAAATCACACTATCTTATCCAATTTAGTGTTAATTAGTCTGTAGGGTTATCTATCAAAACCGCTTTGATTTGTTTTCATGATCAAAGAATGTACCTGCTTTTGGGAATTTCTTTTTCTTTAGATGTTTAGGTGTGGGCTCTTGAACACATATATATCTATCAATCTTCATTACCCTTCATGATAAGGGAATATCGTTGATCATACTAATTATTGATTTCCTACCTTCGATTCAAAACCGCTGGTTTTGTGAACCACTTAGTATAGATCACTAAATTCAGAGAATATAATCGTTGGTTAGATTCTTCACATAAAAGAAATAGGTTTCTGAATTTATGGTCTTTCCATATCAGTTGAACACAATTTTCAATGAAAATAAGGAAAAAGTTCTATACACAATTATTATTATATAGAATATTTACAATTCAGGTTATTATAATTTTTGTATGTTTCTTATGAATATCATCTCTAAGTGCAGCTGGAAGAACATGTATAACTATTGTGAAGTTGATAGAAAAAAAAAGTTTATTTAAATAAAAATAAGTTTAAAAATAAGTTCCACACCAATACTATATACATAACATCATCCCAAACCGTACCCAACTGATCCCTCCCCTCCGATGCCCCTACATTGGGCCATACACAGAGGGTCCAGAAAAGCTGTCCCCAAACCTCTATAACCACAACGTTCAGGGTCATGAAATACACTGGTACTGCGACACCTCAATGGAGTTCAACACCTTGTCGCGTGATAAACTGGACCTAAGCTTAAACCTGGGTCAACTTAACACATTGACGGGGAAGACTAAGCCAAATACGTTTTCTTGAAATAATTGTTTTTGAGCATATTATCTATTCTGTGTTAACCAATTGTATAATCTGAAGCATTTAGAAAGGATGCATTATATGGTATTTTTTTGTACATATTTTTTTTTGTACATTTCTTTTTCCCCACAAAGTATCAGAAGTATATTAAAGGACCACTGTACAAGTATAGAATATAAGATATGTTGAGAACAGAGAAAAGGAAGCATATTATATTGCATTCTTCGCCTCCCTAAAGATAACATCTTTATTACGCGATAAGATTTATAGGCTATTTTTACAGCATTAGATTTGCGATTCTAAGATCGGCCTATTGTTAAGGTAGGCCTGTTTCCATGTCTCACCTCCCTCTATAATGAGCAGAAACAGAGGGTGACCACCTGAACCTAGAAAAGGTGCATGAGGCCAACAATAGGTATGACTTTTTATGACATGTAGTCGCATGTTACCCTTTCCCATTTTTTACCACAGAGTTGAAGAACACAGACCCAGAAATTCCTGAATTTAGCAAGGAATATCTATTCTACTCTACTGATTATATTGCTGCCCAAGGTTGCTGGAAAACAGACTATAAATCTAAAGATTCTGAAATTTTTAAAAATTATGGATCCGCCACTGTCCAACATTAAAGATAATGGCATTGCTCTAGAATGCTTTGAACTGATTTCTGACTACAAAACCCTTTTCATTTATAAAACTTGACTTCATTCAAATTAAAGAAAATGACCTTGAGAACATGCTACGATTCTGTTACTTAAGACACGACATGTCACTTTGAGTGTTTTAAGTGGCATTTTTATGTGTCATGGTCTATAGACTGCACCTAGCCCTTAGCCCATGACATATGGTACCCTTGTATTACCCTAGGGACGTATGAGTCATGTTATTGCATGTCTAGGACTACATGCTAACAGATACCCCGGACGTACCCAGCTGATATAGGCATTGTCTTTTTATACCCTGCTCAGTACAGATACTTAAGCCTGTATTCCACTTACTAATTTCCTAATTCTTTGATGTTCTATGAAAATATGGCATGAAACCTTACATCCTAATATGTACCATTCGAAAGAGAATTGTAGGACCAGAATTTATAGGCCTCATATGGTCTCTATTCCCACTGCCGACTTTTGCAGCAAATTCAGTTTGTGGAATATAATTATGCTCTAAGTTTAGCAGCAACCATAAAAAGCAAGTGCGTCCAACTGAAATAAGGTCATCATTTTCCAATAAAATGATATCCCATTATAACACCAGAAATTTAACTTAGTTGATTATAACACAAATGCATCGTTATAATAATTTCAACGTGAACCTTATTTCGAAATTGTATCTTTAATTTTGAAGACAGATGTCGCTTATTCACTATTAACCTAATACAGTTATGGGCCCAAATCACTCTACACCTGTTTCTGACAGGTAAACTCCTGTTAGTTAGCTTATTAGGCTAATGGAAAATGCCATAATGAGGCCTCGTAGTTTTCACCTAATTAACATACATTTAGGCCTTAATAAGACCGTTGGTACCCATTATATTCCAGTTCTGCTATCATGCAAACTGAACAAAAACTGACTTTTACTTATTACTAAATGGAGTGCATCTAGCTAGGAAAACACAGGCCTGATCTGTTTATAATTTCACATTTGATGCATATAGTTAGGATTTCATTGAGGATTTTATGGATATGATTAGACATTAGTAAAACCCATGGCATATGAGTCAACGGTAGAATAAAACATCCTTTTTTTTGTACTGGAAGAGCTCGAGGTATTATTGAGATCGATGTAAAAGATTTTTTGTAGGCCCTGTGGGGGACTTAAATAAATTTGCTCCATATTATTCAGATGTACCCTTAATAATAGAAAAAATAATCATATGGAAAGAAATTGGCAAAATGAAAGAAAATCAACCTTACCTGTATGTGTCCTAAGGTGTGCCTTAAGGTGTGAACTTTTGGTGTACACTTTTTTACATCCACTGTATGGGCACTTGTGTATCCGCCGCTTGCTATCAGGACTCGAGTCCGATCGCCGACCCAATGGGGACTTGGGTGGCGAATAACTGTGTCGTTGTCGAGGCGAAAAGAGGCTGAAGCCTGATGAAGAAGAGGAGCTGGAGGAAGGGGAGGAAGAGGAGGAAGGGGGTGTCTTCTCTGTGTTGTTGTTGTTGTTACTGTGGTGGTGGTGGGGGTGGGGGTGGTAGATTGGTGGGGGACTGTTGCCCCCACTTCCACTGCTGCTTCCACTACTATTGCACCCACTGCTGCCTCCAATGTGAGTGCCATTTCCAAGATGGCTGCTTCCACCATGATTGTGGAGTCCATGATATCCAGCAGGGCTGGTGCAACCAGCTGACACTTGTATTGTTGTTGTGCGACCGGGCTGTGCGACCAATCGCAACGCGAATGGGTCATTTGATTTGGGTTCGATCGGAGTGCCCGGCGATGCCGGATCACTTAGTGTGGAGTCCCACGAAACTGCTGAGGAGGCTGAACTGTGAGAGCTGAAACTTTGGACACTTACAGTGTCTGAGAACTTGTCGCTTAAGTTTAGCTTAGCGAGTCGTTCGACTGCTCGAACATCGTCTCTTTTGCGCAGGCTGGAGCAGGGGGAGGAGGCGTTGGACGGAGGACTTGGGGATGAAGAGGCAAGGGATTCTCGAAGACTTTGGTCCTCGTGAATGCTAAATTTGTTCCAGGGGTTATCCAGGTCAGTGCCAAGTTTTCTGTAGGACGTCAACTTGGGCTCGTTCTTCAGGTAACGCTCCATCTCCAGGCAGTTCTGCAAGTAACAAGTAAAATAACAAGGTATCAGAACAAGTAAAATAACAAGGTATCAGAAACTTGGACTCAGTAACAAGGAAAGTATAGCAAGGTATCAGAAACTTGGATTTAGTAACCAGGAAAGTATAGAAAGGTATCAGAAACTTGGATTTAGTAACCAGGAAAGTAGCAAGGTACTAGAAGCACATGCATAACTGCACCATATACTATTGATATATTAAATAAAGTTCAGTACTTGAAAAAAAAAAGATTTAAAAGTGAACTATTTGCGTTCTAAAAACCACTTTTTAACGCTCTCTTTAAATCACAGCAACCCCATGTGCACTGCTTCTTTTATTATATGGTTCTCATGTAGAATAACATCATGCCATTTAGAAATGTTGCGGTATTTTCTTTTTTCAATACAGGACAACATTTCATAAATCCTTTTACACCTGAATGACCGTGTTCTTTTCTTTTCATAGAGCCTGCATATTTCAAGATGCACATCCAGCAGGGTAACCTTGTCAGCTAGAACTGTATAACACTATACACTTGTTAATCAATACTGCACACATCCTTACTCATTGATAGGGAGACAATGTTCGCTTGTTTACATCTTGCCACCTTTACAAACAGTAGATTCAACATCCACTATGTAACTGTGAGACACCATAGTCCCGATGCTAGTAGATAAACCATATGACAAAGCAAAACCGATGAGCGATAATAAGTGGAAATAGAGAGGTGACCTTCTGACCTCTATGACAATGTTATAAAGGACTGCTTCACCTGCCAATTTTCATCTTTCCCTCATGAAAAATTCAATGTAAGACTGCTCATATGCATGTTTAGTAAAGTCTGATCTGTATGTACATGCATGATTTGTCTATGGCATTAGAAGGATTAGTAATGAGAAACTAATTTGATATCTATTTCACTAACGTCTAATCATTACTAAAGGCCATATTCCATATACCGAAAGTGCGGGCTGTCGATATTGACCCTCACCATGGCAACTTTCTATACCGGCGGCCCATACTTTTGGTGTGATTTCAGCGGCTGAAAGTGCATAATTGGCAGCCAAAAGTGCATTATCGGCGGCCGAAAAAACGTCATCGGCGGCCAGTCCAAAATTGGCAGATAATAATTACCAATATGTTAGTAAATTTTATTGGCAGTACCGCCGATTGTACATTGGCACTGTCGAAAGTACATTGGCAGCAAATGGTTAGTACACTTTCGGTATGTGGATTACGGCTTTAAGTTCCACCGTTAATCTGTATCATAGACATATTATATATATATATATATATATATATATAAATATATGTATCGATAGTATGCATATATAATATAAGAACACCTACGATATAGTTGCTGACAACATCGTGCGCGCCACTACTGTCAATCACTTGAGTTACCAAACCAAATTATAGGCACTGCCTAGTAGTATAAAGAGAGGGTGACTTTATCATGGCACGGTATCCTGCGGTTATTGACATCTTGTACTCTCTTATCAAACACAAGCCGCAATTTAACTAAATGTTACAAGGTATTGGTGGATGTTTTTTGTGACAACTGAGTATGATTTTCACTCTGATCAAATCACAGTTCTTATTTTCTATCGTGATACATAACATGTTAACAATACCGTGATGATGAACCTTGATGATAAATTATACCTTTTATAAGCTACAGTTGCCGTTAAAATTTTGCTACGTGTCTACTGGTCAAATTCGCTTACAAATATGGTAAATTCCTGTTTTAAATCTCATCCTGTCATATGATTATATGATTTACCACGAAAATGCGCTAAATGAGTTACTGCAATATAACTTGATAACTTGGCATTTTCAGATATCTTGCAATTGCGTGGCTAGTGCTCTTTCTTAGAGTTGGGTTTTTCCAAAACTACAGGTGGAGGACTTGCACCTGCTGTGACAAGTAAAATGAAAATATGATATTAAACTAATCCTTGGAACTTTAGGCTAATTTGGTCTTCCAATTGACAAATTAGATCTGATCACTTATTGGCATTGCAAACTAAAAGGTGTTGTTGAATTAAATAGCCTGTCAATGGGTAGTTCGTAGTTCTCTTCTATTTTGATTGATTGTTTCATAAATTCTAAAACGTTAGAAAACTTTTGTTGATATCTATGCAAATTTGAATTGTCAAACAAGTGTTACAATGCTATTCAAATGTCATAAATCGGCAGAGGACAGTGGACTTATCATTTACATGTTATACATCTTTAAAAAGGGTTATAATTCTTATTCAAATGATTATGTTGGATGTATGATCTTTTGCTATATCACTGGTAAAAAAAATCATGAACCACAAAAATATTGGTAATTAAAAGTCGCCTAGTGGTATACCGGCTTTACTTAGGACAACGAGAATAGACTCGTTACTTAGGAAAAGAGATAGGAAGGTTGCGTACAAAGGGATATATGTACTGGATGGGTGTGGTCGGACTGCGACACAATGGCGCCACTCAGATAAGATAACAGGTGCTATATAATACATATATATTATATGTATACATTTATATGTATATACATATAAATATATATACGTGTATATGAAAACGTCTTAAGATGCATGTGCACAGTTTTGTTTCCCCTAGACCTGTGCGTAAGCCGTTTACTTTAGGTTTAGTGATATTTCACATTACATTTTGTGTAACATATATTATAGCGTTAATTGTATGTACGTTTATACTGAAAGCTATATGCTTACTTCCCGTTTATTGGATTTGATAGGAGACTATCACATTTGTCAGATAATTCCATACAGGTGCCTCTTTGCAGATTACGTTCAAGTGCGACCATCTTTCTATTCCACTGTAATAATTTAAAATGAATTTGACCTTGAAGATGTTCAACGTAGAGGTTTCTGGATAAACTATTTAACATTGATAATGATGATTAGACACACCTTCACTATGGGGTGCCTATGAAAACCCATCCCATCAAAATGGGTTATGTTTCATATAAACTGATGGTATCGTAAATGGGACTCTCTCCGATTCCCTGGTGACCCTTCACATTATGGTTCTTAACAGTGTGCGATGGTTTTGTCAAATCATGCACTACATGTATTGTGCAAAGGTCCGCGTCAAATTTCACCAAATTCTAATTATGTTTTCGCCTGGAAACTTCAGGATTTTTAGATCCAAATACATAATATTATATCTGCACAATTAAAATCAGCCCAGTAGAACAGCCACAATTCAACAGTGGGACCCGTCACAATAGTCCTTGTTGCGAGACATTGAATCGTTTCACTTTTTCATTATATGACAGGCCACGTCACATACATCCGACGACACTGACAGATCCTTTTCATGCCAAGGTTACAATGATAGAAGGTCAATGAGATGTGCTACCATCAGCCTTTTATTAATAAGGTCAAGGGTATTGCTTATTAATAAGACGGTTGTAAATTGATGGACCCCAATGCCAAAATGATCACCAATAACACGGCCAAAGCTGGTCATCGAGCCATGTTTTGGAGACAGGGTAATGAATAATGACTTTATTTATGACACCTACAAGGATTCTCCCACCTGTTAATCAAGGTGTAAAATTAATTAATGGGAGTGATACATGCTAAGGGTGTGCACCTTGGTTCGTAAACACCTTCAGATTATTGCCTATTAATCTCTAAGGGCAATGCTGATAGATATGACATAATTTAATAGAATTTAAACAGTACTTCACTACTTATGATATATGTATGCCAAAATAATCAAAAGATATTCATACCGAACCTTGGTTAGGTTTCATAGGGTAACCTTAGACATTATAACGGAAAATTGTCATCAATAATTGTTGTAGGGAATATAGGAAACTGACTCATAGAAACTTTTGGCAATGTGTGTTCCTAGTTTCTCACTTTGTATGATATCCTTACGAATTCATCATACACATTCATCACTCAATAGTTAATTCCTAATTCTCATCCCATTTAGTTTTAGTAAAGTGAGGTAGCACTGCACCAGTACACTATGTACTGCAAAACTGTACTAACTGATGTAGTTTTCTACAGCGTCCCATTGACCCAAATAGCAGAGAATGTAAGAGTTGGCAAGGGGCAGACAGATCCCTACTAAATAGATGCATCCCAACTATGGCCGGCTGCCAACGTTATCACTATGTCAGTGTCATCATATGTGATAAAAGCGAAAAACATTAACTCATTTCTGACATTCTAAGTACACTTTTGTGAGCAGTTTTGTATATCTTGCTCCATCATATGGTCCAGGTTGGTATATGTTGTTACTTTACAAATTAAGATTTGCTTGGACTTAGCTAGAATTAAGACGTGTGTTATTAGATGTGTTGTCAAAATGAAATGAATTATAAATACGAGGAAAGGTATTTATTTTTATATATTCCTTATTGTGAGAAACTTGTTGGATTTTTGGTTTTACAATAAATCCATTGTAAACAACAATTAGGCCCTTATAATCTCACAATAATTAGTTTTTCGTTAACTGTACCTCACATGCCGGAGAAAATGATAAACTTTTTTTCAAGTATTATTCTTTTGTAATTTCGGTGCAAAAAAAAGTATATTCACTGGAAAAAGAAACAGAACATTATGTTTGAAATATTGGGTCATCAGGTCTTTCAATGGAGTGAAACATTCCAGGATGACTATCAATTACACGGGGAATATCCAAATAGCTAGAAACCCAGTGTGGCAAAAGGTAATCCCATAACTTCAATGTCATACTATTATTAAGTATTAAAGAACACGGTGCCACAAGGTCAAAAGCTCTATTATCGCTCGCTCACAGCGACTAATGGCGAACGGTGTCTGACGCCTGTTGCAACCCAGACCTTTATGGGGGTTATCATTCACTGGACACAGATCACACGGCGCCCCCACTTCGGGGTGTCCCTCAGGGCATTGTGGGTAATACACCATGTGGTGGTATATTGTGTTGTGAGTGCATCCACCTCTATACATTACACACTGCCGCCCTCTCACCCACCGACCCAATCAGTCAGACATTCAGTGGGACTGACCCACCAATGGTGTATAAACAACCCACAGAATCCCACAGACTGCCATCAGCACCTGGTGTATGTGCATGGGACAGGGGCACATATATGGGGGTTCAAAGGGGTTCTTACCCCTAATCCCGTCCCCAATTTTCAGTCACGGATTTAGTTTATACCAAAAAAGGCACACCCCCCCCCCCTTTTTTTCCCCAAATATTACTTTTTTTAATGTAAAATTGTTGCGCCCAAATGTAAAATTGTTGCGCCCAGATAGAGGGCGCGTGCCAGAATTCTACTATAGCATGTATGTCCCCCACCCCTTTTTTTTTCAAATTCCTGGATCTTCCCTGATTTTGGTTCCAAGAGAGTCCTAACCACCACCCCCATTTTGGATCCAAGGGGTCCTGACCACCACCCCCATTTTGGTTCAAGGGGGTCCTGACTCCCAACCTCCATTTCTGTTCCAAGAGCTCCTGACCCCCAACTCCCTTTTGGTTCATAACTATAAAACCAGGAAAAAAAGGGAAAACACTGCTTGACAATGCCCCGTTTTGGTCCTTAGCCAAGATATCGATGTTGGCTCTATTAGATACGCCCCTAAAGGTTAAATACAGGAGGGAGGAGATGGTCTCCCATCTCCCAGTGCTCAAAGATGGTATATGACGTGCACTTCCATGCAAATGCAAAATATCTAAATACACACCCTTCCCCCTCCGTACCCTTTTCTTTAAATACCAGGGGTGACGACCAAAGAAATTTCACGCATCTTATGCTCACGATTCTTAAATTTGGATTCGTGAAAATACACAAAATTTGTGATTCATGACATTCAAATCACTCTAATGAAATTGCAATTTTTTCTAATAGATATAATGAAGTATTTTACATAAATATTTGTACCCTACACACATTTTTACATGGACATTTTACTCCACGAATCCGTCACGCATCCTTTTTACATTTTCACGCATCATTTTTTAGATGCATGATCATTTTCTGGACAAGTTTGTGGACACGTTTAGATGCGTGAAATTTCTTTGGTCGGCACTCCGGCTCTAGAATTTTTAAAAAGGCGAATGTTCCGGAATTTTCTGTTGTTAATGGCTTTGACTTTCATTTGTATGAAAACGTTACGTTTCCAGAAAGAGGGACTTAGACCCTGCTTGACCACTAAAGTCTCTTAGAGCATACCGGTTTTTAAAAGTTTCATTTTTTTATCAAACACATGATTTAAAAGCCAATGATAATAAGACAGTGATGAGGAAGAATGGTGGACTATCGTTTTCAGATTATCCAAGGAAAGGTATATCTGAGATGAACAGGGATAATAAGTATACTGATGAAAAGGTTTATTGTTATCCTTTCAATATGAATTGTGAATGCCCATCTATAAAAGGATGTACCGAATAACACCCTGTATAAGTGTGCTGGCTCTATGGAGGGTACAACTCTCTCAATTTGGTGTATTCCACTTCCCTACTTATAGATCAAACAGGATCTTTTGCGTGTATTATAATTATGCAAGTGCAGAAGCAACTCTTCCTTTTTGGAGTGACCGATCTTCCTTTGTGGCCATCCAGTTTTCGAGCACCCATTCTTAACGAAGTAGGTATGGCTTGAGCACTCATTCATAACACAGTAGGCATGTAGATAGTTATGCACCTGGGTTCTTAGTGTGAATAGATAAGGCTCTATAGTCCCAGAGAACGCTGGTTTGTTGCATGTGAAGGAGATAATGGATGGTTTTGTGTATGGTTCTGTGAAATTATTGTGTAAGGGTAATTGTATTTGTACTCCACGACTGCGTCAAAGGAAAGAAAGTAAAACTATTCCAAAAGCTATATAGATATCAAAAGAATGAACAACTTCTTGTGCAGAGCAGTTATTGCACAACTGACTCTTCCTTACGGATGCATGAATATATGCCAACAAGAGAATTAAAGCTGAAATTACTGTAATATACCTGACCAACTCGTTTTATCGGGCTGTCAAGCAAACTATGTCAAAAATAAAAATTAACTATGAGCTTTAGTAAAAATACCTTTTCAAACCTCAACTATATGTTTCCTACTATATGAATCTCCATTCCTGCAGATATTTATTCGCAACTCAGGCCACAGTATGTCCTTAATACACACGTTGTACGACTGTTATAAACGTAGGCTGCATGTTGGTGGTCAATATCGGGGACAATACCACATGTGTGCAGTTAATCTGGGCTTATTTATTGCTGTCGGTTTAATCTGCACATCCCCCTTATAAAATGAGATAACCTTACTTATAGACTGAGCAGTTTCTTAATAAAATAACTTATAAAATGCTTATAAACTGAGCGGTTTCTTAATGTAATGAAATAACTTTATTTAAAAACTGAGCAGTTTATCAACATGATGAGATGACATCAATTATAACCTGAGTGATTTATTACTTCATATTTCTATTTAGTCGTCATTCAAAAGGTATTAATTGCTATTGTTCTGTATAACTTTGTGATTCTATTTGCTGAGATGTCGCATTTTGCGGTGTCTATTTTAAACATCATTATTCGTGATTATGATACAGCATGATTAAATTAAACACTTTTATTGAATTTTAAATAGTATAATATAAAGGCATACATCCAAGACGTTCTATTCAACTAGCCCAGATACTGGATATGATACATACGCAGTTTGAGACTTTCTACTTGTGTGACAACTTAATTTATATGAGCAATAAGTTTAATCTAAGCTACTTATAGATACACGTAAGATATCCTGAATAATCCGGTCTGTCTGCGAATGTCATTTGCTAGGTAGTGCTAAATATCAGGTCTACAGATAAGGAAACTACGAAATTCATACAACTGTAGATGCAAGTATATAAAATGCCTACCCATTTGAAACTAAAAATGAATAATAACATTAAAAACAATGATCATCCATTAGAATTTTATATTGAAATTTGGACAATGCTCCCATAGTACTTATGAAAAAAGTGTATAGAGACTTTATTCAGACAATAAAACTCGATTGTATGAATCGCCTATTTTGTATTCTTCTTCAATAACAAAGCCCCTAAAATGCAATTTTATTTAATGAATGGTATGAATTAAATTCCCTAATGCATCAACTGGCATTTGCCAGAAGTTGATTTTTAGAAAGGGCAGTAATAAGATTGAAATGCAGGCTAAAGCCCCATACCCACTAGTCGATTTTACCGTCGCCGGGCGACGGGCGACTGGGTGAATCGTCATCATCCTCACCAGATGACAGTAATATATCAAACATTTTTGATATTTTATCCATGATTTTACTGTCGATCCAGTCGCTCATCGCCCATCGACCAGAATCCGCACCATACCCACACAGTGTCGCCCAGTGATATTATTTGCCAGACGACGATTCACACAGTCGCCCGTCGCTGGCCAATGGTAAAATCGCCTAGTGGGTACGGAAGTGTGTTGACTCAGTGTCAGAATACTGGAATGGCAAGTATCAACAGTGGAGCCTTGAAGAGATGAGGGGTTATTGTAAGTGATGGGAACTAGATCTATATTTATCATTGACAGTTAAGCCTCATACCCACTTGGGCGATTCTCACCTCGAAGACCGTTAGTAACACAAACATCCAGCGATTTGCCCGCGAAATCCACTAATGTTTCTGCTGGCAGTTCAAATACCCACTGGGCAATTCAACGAATGATGTGGATTGAAGATGATTCAGTTAGAAACAGTGTATGAATATCGCTCCTATTTTTTGATTGCTAAAATAATCCCCTGGCAATTCAGTGCTTTTTCCAGAGTGATTGCCAAGTGTATCGCCATGGATTTTCCACTGTTATTTACATGTTTTAAATGACCCAAAGTATACAGGTCTAAAGATGGTATTCTAAGCAGTATGCTCCCAGGCTATTTCTTTGCATATACCCTATCTCTATGGCTAGGTAAAAGATATCGCAAATGAAAAATTTCACTTCTCCATATGCCTCAGTTTAAAGCACTCACATACGTGATGACACCATAATGAAAAGGTAAGTTTGAAGAACGTTAGAAGTTCTCCCTACGTTCAAACACCTTATTCGAGTTGGTATAGTAATCTGATATAGTCTAGAATAATCTACTGACTAAGACTTCCACGACAGGAAGAGTTGACTATAACAGGAGTTTCAATATAGACCCAGTGAAAAGAGAAGGCTCGCCAAGTCTTACAATCTCTGCCCAGTCTGTCAGTTCTGTCAATAGAACTGGTAACAGCTCTCTCTATATCATTGTACCTCTGAAAGGTTCTGCGGTGAAAATAAGCCAATTACTCTAGAAAGAAGTGGACAATTACGGCTAACTTTTTCACAAACTGATAATGGGGAAGGTTTGTGTAGGCCCATCAAAGTATCAGATTTATTTGCATTTTTGGAACTGAAACTTATCATGCGGCAACTGAACAGATGTTTGAAAGTGTCAAGTGTAAATCTTTTTCAATTATTAGTATGAAATACACATATGAGTAGCTATGGTTCTTGGGAAATTCCCGATGCCGTGACGAGACATATAAGAGGGCTGTCAAAGGGGTTGCCCAAATAAAGATGAAGACGGCATGTCTATAGGGACCGGTAGAAAGAAAAAGAAAAAGAAAATCTGTTATAACATCCCTCTTGAGTCAACTTCCGGATACAACGCTAATATAAACCCTTTGCCAAAGTCCCAGCTGCATAGAATTTATGTTAAAGCATTCAAGTGACTAGATATTTTCCCAAAAATGTGAAAATGTACAAAATACTATTTTGTACATTTTGTACAATTTATTTTATTATTTAATTTATTATTAAGATCTAGGGCTGCAGAATGTAGAATTATGGCTTTCAGTGTGACTGCGGGTACAACAGATGAGAATATTATAGACATGTACAAAATTAATTGTAACTCCGGTAAAGAAAATCGGAAAAATTCAATTAAACCCAACTTATACTGAAGATATGTTAAGGCCCATCACCACTGGACTGAATCGATGCAGAATTCTGCCAAAATTTGCACCGATTCTGATAAAACATGTACATTTCAATAGTGTATATTGATAGATCATAGGCAATGATTCAAAAATATTATAAGTGAGTCAAATACCCCTAGTGCGAAAGGGGCCTTAAAGCTAAATAGAAATCTGTCTGAGCTTGTATATGTAACAGATTTCCAAAAGTAGCTTTATTTCAATGAGAGTTCAAGTGCACCGAAATCTCAAAATATTGATTTTCACTCCTAGTGAAAAGACAGACTTTTCCAGATCCCCTTGAGTTTTATCAGCTTACTCCTGCATGATGAGATATGGTTTGAGCAGGCTTAGATAACATTCAGATGACATGGTATCAGAGATAGGGCAGGTTATCAGTACCCAGGGCACATTGGTATCTGTGTTTTGTTATTGGGATGGGTATCTGTGGTATCTGAGGGGTCACTCAGGGTGAAGTGCAAGTCACTGAGAAAAGCATTGTTGAGATAACCTTTCTTAAACGAAGGGTAAGTTCTACCAACAAGTAATCAATGCAGTTGTACCCTGAAAGTTGTATCTCCGTATAATATGTGTGGAGATCCGCTAACAATTAGGTAAATTCTACCATAAAAGTAATCACTGCAGTTGTACCCAGAAAGGTGTATACCTGTATATAAATATAAAGCAAAGTGTTGATAACACCCGCAAAGTCTCACTGTAATAAGAATGCAACGTTTTCAATGATTCAATGACAAGTCTCTTGGGTGTCTAATTCCACTCAAAGGTTCAACGTTCAATTGCAAGAACGGGATACTCTTAGGTTTGTTTTAACAGAACCTTGTGCTTTTTTTACGAATCATGGCTCTCCCTGGTTGAAAAAACATAAAATATTTGCTTTGTATATTTGAAATACAGGGGGATCGTCACCCTGGTCAACAAAGATATAGAATAATACATCTCCCAGCTAAGTTTGACACTTTGTGAATAGAGAATTGCATAACTACTTCCCGTTTGTTGTGACTTAGAAATAATACCTTGAATTGTCCATTCTAGTGTATCATCGTGCCCACTGAGATGGAATCTCTCTGTCCATGAGGGCCTATAGTGTCCATTGTTAAGGTGACAATAGTATCTTTGAGATTTAAAATTAAATCTTGGTATTAACTGGGGCAAAATAACGTATACTTTTTATGTAAAATAAAATATTATTCATGCATTTCTTAGAAGGAAATACAACAGTCGTATATACATTGGGTCTATCCTTCAACTTTTCTTGGTTACACTTTGTTATCCCTTGGTTTTAAACAAAAGTATTAAGACACATGTGTTTTATCATAATATTTAAAAAGACTTTTTCCTTTCTGCCTAAATTATTTTTTCGAATTTTATATACGTAGGCTTTACCTTGGTATTTGAAATTTCCTTCCGTTAGAATAAAATAAACAAGATGCTAATTTATTGGTAATATAACTCGACTTCAGAAAACGTGCTGTTAGATCACAAACAAACTAATGATTGCCACAATTATATTAATTCTTCCACTATTTTGCTAAGCTAAGCATCTTTGACAGTTGCCAATTGTGTAATAAGACTCTATCTACTGGGCACCACGCCCTACTTGATAGCACATATTGGTAACTTTCATTAGTACCCTCTCAGAGAAAACCAAACAATCATGTGTTATATGAAATCACACCAATCAAATGGTTATATAAAGGCAATTAGCTTCTGCGTAAGTCTAGATAAATTGATGACACAAAGAAAATTATATTCTATACATCTAAATGTAAAACGTTTCTTGTCTGCACTACATGATCGTTGCATGTTATATACCACAATAAAATACTATAGACTCATGCATATAAATGGTGTACCATATTCTTCATGGGCCAAAATTTGATTGTGGCATATAAAATGTGTTTGTTATTTTGGTTTATGATAAACTTTTTGTAATTAATTTAGCTAATCAGCAGTCTGGTAATTGGAGCTTCACAGTCAATAATTCCACCAATAATTGCCATGTAAAAGAATTTAGAGCTAATTATTCCCTTTTTGGGTAATTACACAATTAACCATTTTTGTGTAATATGGAATCACTTATAATCGGGTGCTAATCATAAAATGCCCGATTAGCCTAATAAGAGAAAAACATATGGAGCTTGGTATGTTGAAACATGCTATATTTGTCAGCTGAATTTTGATTAGTTCTGTTGGCTTGCTAAGAAAAGTGTATCTAAGTTATTGGTTCTGTCTTCCTTAGATTATCATTTTTATTGTATCTGAATCACCTGATGCTTTATAATAAAAGAAGTGATAAAAGACGAAGCCCTGTTGTTCTACATTTTCGAACGTTATCATGTAGATTCATTGTATGGACTGAGCCTCAATGTGTCTCAAAGTTTATGAGATAACAATATATTTTTCAGAAAAAAAAAAGAAGTTGACTTTAAAACACAAAGCCTGTCTTGATAATGCCTTATTTAGAAGCTCTTTGTGGGAGTAATATGCCAAAACTTGTCTTAACTTTTGCCAGCCAGTGGATAAACTTCAGAAACAGAAGATTTCTCAATGGTCCAAGTAAATGGACCTTACCAAGGACAAATTTGCATGAACTGAAATAAGTGAATTATTCACACCTGTAAATTTCTTTTGTGACTTTCAGTATTTTTTTCATGCTTACGGAACTTTGTAAAACTCAAGTGCATCACTAATAGCTTCCGTTTGGCCCAGACAAACACATTGTCTGGCCCCGGACTGGTTTCTGGCGAGACTAAGTTTTGCTGCCATGTACTGTCCATCATGGCTTTGTTGTAAAACAAAAGACTTCCACAAAAGAGTAGGCCTTCTGTGGACCTTCCCAGAAGCAAGCTATCCCACCAGCAGTAGATCTTTGTTTGAAATAGACAGAACAGCAATGACTTTATAACACTATAACATTTGAAATCATTTAGCTTGGTTTCAAATGTTCGCCTCATGTGTTTGTGTCTGGTCTCATTTTCTGCATTTAAAGGGATTAAGAGGTGTTTCACTAAAAGTGGAAATCCATTAGAGATGTCTGAATCAAGTTTAAATGGGTACACTAGACCAAGAAGGACATAATAAAACAAAAAAGCAGATGTCACCAAGCTTATTTCTGAATAAATGCCAGAGGAAGAGGGTGGCCTTAAATATTGAAGTCTATGGGAATTACCAAATTTGCCACATATAAACATCTCTATGAGACTCAATATCCATTAGAGCCCAACCAAAATTGGTCAGAATGTGCCCTAGGACTTCCCCAAAACTTAGAGACCAGAAAAGGTATGGGTTACCAGTGAAATAAAATAACTAAAGCCTCTTGAATCATTGTGTCTGGCTGATTTCAGTACATTCAATTTTAAATAATTTCTTTCTGGCCTTGTTAGTTTTTCATCCAGAGGAGTGATGTTTCATATTCTGAGTGGTCTGAGGCCCCTGCCAATGCATAATAGTCAATTTTGAAATTTTGAGAAATTTCATTTTTCTTACCAGGTGACGCTAGTGAACAAAGACTAACATACCTTTTCATTTGTTGTGTCATTGAATATGTTTGTTTTAACACTGACTTAAGTTCTAACCTAAGCAATGCTCTGGGCTAAAAAATATTTTTGAAAATTGAAGGAATTGAAATTTTCACACCAGGGGGCGATTGTGCAGACGCCTCTTAAACATCTTTGAGCCATAAGAAAACTTTAAGATTAAATGGCAATCCTGTCTTAACACAAAAGACAAGTCTTTACATGATGGGTCACAGATTATTTAAACTGATGCAGCCGCCATGGAATACTAATAACAAGGAAAACCACCCATCTTATTTAGAACCGTACCCTAAAGAGTGTCAGCACCAACAAGATTACCTTATTCCTAAGAAACCAGAGTGGTAATTCGATGTTTAATAAAATACCACCCCTATAATTAATCCTTTTTATGCCCAATGATGATGTTGCCACCATTTGCAGTACAATTTGCTGGGCAGTTTAACAGTTGAATAGAGATTTATGTACCATCATAGGTTGAATCAGCAGCTAAATTATTGACTGAATAACAGACCAATGACCAACAAGCTGTGAATCATTCTAGCGTTAATCTTGATTGTCAAGGCACAGAATCCTGAAGTGAGTAGAAACATCACTTTGATTTTTATTCATGAACATATGAAACATACTGGTGTTTTCCATTTGATATCATATCTCCTTGGAATGCTGAGGGCTCACATGTATGACACTTAATCCAGATTTATCAGAACGATCTCAGCGGGTATGCAGGAATGTCCCCTATGCACAAAAAGATCCCAGATTCCCATAAGAGAAGGGGGCGACCCTGGAAATCCTCATCTCTTGTCTTTGCCATAAATGGTAGTATAATAGCCAGGACCGGGGTGGAGCCAGGGTGTCGGGGGGGGAGGGGGGCTAGCCCCCCCCCCCGGCCCACCCCTACCGTTAGTCTTGAATATAATTGGAGCTAGAATTCAGAAGAAAATGTAAGCAAGTCATTTAACAGTATATATAATATCATGTATAAAATATGTGCCTTTATAAATCAAATCATGAATGTATATAGATATCCAATAAATTGACCAGTTCCATTCTAGTCACAGTAACATTTGTCTTATGTGTGACAGCAGGGCATACATCCATATGCCCTTCTCTACAACTCGTTGTGTCTATTATATTGATTATTGATGAACGATGAACGATGGACCACATCGCACATTATCGCATCAATGAATTACAAATATCAATAAACTGGTATTTCTAGGAGCATAGATTTGTATGGGTATAAATCAATGTTGTATAGATTAAACATTGAATTTTCATTTGAATACAAAATAATTTGATTATAAATGATATAGGAAACTGTGGATTTATGTCGAATTAATTCAAAAACCTGATCAGTGAGACAAAATGGTTATTCGTTTTCATATGCCTTTCATTTCAAAATGTACCCTGGGCCAAATATTTGGTTCCTAGAAATGGAAACAGCCTTCTCTGTAAACCCAGTAACAGTATAACTGTTTACACTAAAACCACATAAAAATGTAGAAACCATTCAGCATCTGGATTCCTCTTTCAAATGGTATATAAGGCATATGATGCTTTTTAAACTATCAGAAATCAAATCAAACTTATATATAAAAATCGCCAGCATCAAAATTGACGTGTGGAATACAGGCTTAATTTAGACATGTATCCTAGTGTTTAGAATCCTTGGTTCAAATACCCCTGGCTGTAGGTTACATCAGTGTAAAGTCTGAGAGGTCAGTGCTAGGGCTGTCTGGGGTTCCCATGTGAAAGGCCATGTGTCACATACTGTAATACAACAACTTTGTAGACATAGCAGGTAGAGGTATTGTGCATAGCCAAAGGTCAATACAGTAGTCTGACCCCCCAAGGGATGGCCCTTGACCCTTAAGCCCCATACCCACTAGACAATTTTCACACAATCGGCTGACCGATCGGTGCTAATATCAGCCGATTCTAGGGGTAGAATCAACAGATTTTGGCACCGATTCATAATAAACATGCACTTTTCAATATACTATACTAACAGGCAATTGTAAAAATGGGCGACAAGGACGATGATCCTGCCAGTCGCTTATCGCTCATCGCCCATCACCGGTAAAATTGCCTAGTAGGTATGGCGCTTTAAGGTCTACTCCCATAGGCCGATCTTTACAGAGTTGGTTAACTAATCAGCACTAAAATCAGCCGATTCTACCCAAATAATTGGACGATTGAGATCAAATATGTACATTTCAATACCACATAAAAAATACTGAAGGGTGATCTGCACTCCAAACTAAGAGTGGGTATTTGGCCTGATTCTTTTTTTATCAACGAGTTCGCCCAACCTTTGTTTTCCTCCGTTTGATAAAAATTTTAAATTTCCCACCAAAATGATTGTAGGATCAATATAGAAAGATGACCCTCTCCCCTGTTCTCTTTCAAATTTATTGCTCATTAATTCTGCCTTCACCATGCCTGATTCCAACCACTAACGAATTGGGTCGAGCTATAAAATGAATGGATATGCCTCATTAACAGTAACTCTTCAAGTTTCAATTATGATTATGTGTTACTGGAATAATTATTCTGAATCAGTCAGCCAAGGACAAGGATACCTTTCAAGAACCATACTGTTGAAGGTCTTCTTGACTTCAAAGAAATTATATTTTGGTTTGGCGCTCAATGTTTGGGTGTGATCTGTTTAGAAGGCATTTATGATTAATAATCATAAAATGTGACCAGTCAGAGGGATATTAGTCATTTTGCTCTAAGTCCATTTTTAAGTGAGTTATCGATGAAAACAAGCTAATAATGCATATTTCCCTTTAACATGTGATCAAGGCAGAATTTTCCATAGATTAAGATTATGAACAAAAAACATTCTTTTCATTTATGAAAGTTGCATTTTGGGTAATTTTGCAAGGAATGTCCTTTATAAAAAGGGTATAACAATAAGGAATGTTCTCATGTTACCATGGCAACAGAAAAAGGAATATTCAGATTGCATAGAATATTTTTGTCAAGTTTATTGATAAAAGCCCTTCACTTTGCAGTGGTAAAAACTGTTATTTGAATGGAGATCTGTGTGAAAAGTTATTCTATTTTAAGTAATTGTATAATTAAGAAAATTGTATTTTGTTAACTAAATACGGTTTGGTTCAGGGAGCTATAATATGGAAATGAAGCACAAATGCTAAAACAGGGGTGTGCCAGTGTGTACCGCATAGGGGATTTCAAATGCCCATATATCAGCCTACAATAGGAATATTTTAAAATGGTTTACATTGTCTGAAAGGTGGGATTGTAAATTAATTTTCATACTTTCCCCCTCTAGGACAGCAATTCCCACGATTGGTCACAAATACAAAACACTTGTAAGGCTAAACCCAGTGTTGCTGTCATATTTCCCTAAATGTTCTGGAGGGCCCTTAATCATTGCCAGTCCCCTTTTGGTAAAGATGAGAAAAATGTAGACAACTAAATAGAGGGGAAAAGAACTTAAACTGTTACATTGAGATATTTCACAAGGCAGCTATTAATATTCGGTTAATCAGTTGTACCACCAGGGGTAGTATACTACCTTCCATTGTGGAAGCAAGAGACCAATATTCCTGGAGTTGCCTGTCTATTATTATTAATTGAAATAGGAATCTTTTTCTTTTTACATAGGGTACATATTACAATGCACCTACAGCTTTGGTAAGTTGTAAACCTATCCAAAAGTAGAATTACCACCTACCAATGATACCACCAAGCTTTCCTCCCTTCGAATGATATAGAAGGTTGTAATTCTCAAGCCGTATGCAAATCCGTATGCACCTTTAGAAATCTTACATAGGCCCAATGTCTCTAACAGTACCAGTAAGAATGGGTTTTAATTGCTCACGTAAAACACTGATTGTTTTTAAATGATGTACCTTACCTTCTGCACATATCACAGATTTATGAGACATGCACATACATACACAGCAGTGTTCAGGATCTTAAAATGGACCAGAACCTCACCTGTAAAAGAGGTAAGAAAAAATATTATAGCACGTATTAAGTTTGACAATTTATTTTCAATACATCATAAGCTTGTTTTTGCCATATAGGTTTCCTTAAATGGTATATATACATGGGTGTGTGCCTGTGTTTATGTAGTGCGCGTGTATTTTAAAATTTGTGTGTAAGTTTAAAAATTATCAACTTACAGTGTAAGTACAGTTCTGATCACAAGGCTGTAAACTACTAGTGAGTGGCATTTATTATGAATGATATAAACAAAAGTGAAACATCAATTTGCAATTTGTGATCGCATGGTTTATTTCACATTTATGTTGGTAGTCTTGGAAGACAATGTATGCCTCCAGTTCCCAGAAAACAGACCAGATATATTCACAATTTGGATTCGAATCCACTTTGATTTCATCATTCAAAATAAGTGTTTATTCATATTGCACAATGGAATTTTCCAGCTCATGAATGAAGTCCCCGGAAGAGTTTAGCATATATAGCAAGATAAATGGATGAATATAATGATTTATATTTAGGAGTGAAGATTGATAAAGTTCTTAATGTTCATTTATTGATTTTAAAGATAATTATTTAGAGGCAGGATGATTGATATTAATAGATTGATATATATGTAGCAAGTCTATGCCTATGTCTGCACTGTGAAACACTCAATAAGGTTGTGAAATACCTTGCAGTTATCAGGTTTAATCGATTGCATTGAAACTTTTATCTGTTTGTTTAATCAATAAGAGCTCTTGACCGTCTTTTATGAAAGAATGCGAAGCTGTGTGGAACTCATTCATCATGATTTATTACGTTCTATAATCTATAGACTGCGGTGAATTAATTTCAATCTGTGTAATTCATTTAGATTAGAAAACATATATATTTTACACATTTTACACATTTTACAGAGAACAATTACAAGTGAAATACAAAAGTAAAATTACATGTTTTTATATATTCATAGATATAAAATATTTGTCTATCTTTGACTCAATCAGTTTCAACCTTTTCATTAATCATCATTTTCATGTGGAACCTCACACAAGTATGACTTTTCAAATATCCCATGTCAACTTCGCAACCGATGTTCAAAACATGTTTCCAATGCATTAATGCTTACGCGAGAACTTTTGTGCCCCCAACCCTAAACCATCTCAAAGTAAAAACAGCCATGGTATTTATCATTTAAACACAGATCTTGCATGACCCATACACTGGAAACATTTACTCTGAGTAATAAACTAAAATACATCAACTTCACAGTATAAAAGGGTTGATTGTATAGGTCTGCTGAGCAAGAAAGGACTGGAAAACTTAAAACTTAAAGTGGTTTATGACCTATAACAAAAGCTGATTGCAATGTCATAATATGTTTCTTTGCATGTCTAATCTATATCTGATAATTTTCAAACATATTTTCCTCGTGACATTTTGTCCCGGTTGTATATTTAAGTGCTCATAGTTTTATGATCAGATCCCTTTGATTATTTACAAAATAAAGTCACATGAGCAAAATCGGCCCTTTTTTAACCAGAGGACCTGTAGGATAAATTGACTAAAGGTGAAATATGTAACACATCATTGCTACCCTCTTTGAAGTGGCTTAATGTGTGCAATGTCTAAAGTGTGTTTGCTTGTCTTACTGTTGGCTGGTATACAGTGAGGGACTGAGTGGTTAAGTACAAACGTGAGGGGGTCAAGTAGAGGCCAAAGCAGGGCCAAATTATCCTACCACAACATGGGCCGATTTTATTGAGAAGGCTCAGGAATTAAAGGAAGATAAAAAGAGCTTTGCATACCTCTTTCTCATCTATGAATGCATAAGATGGGTCACATTTTGACATTGTTATCTTAATCTTGATTGATCAGGAAGGTATTCTGATATTTTTGAGAGACATGGAACAAAAATGAATTAAATGCCACGAGGTGAAGGGCATACTTTCAGAGTATCTGAGGAATTAACTGTGGTTTTTAAAGGACGTATATTTCTTAGAAACAATAATTAGTGATCATTGAATGTTGAGGGATAAAACTCTATGATTTTTGGATAGGGGGCTAATGTAGTTCTGTAAGGTTTTATCGTTGATATACACATTTTAATGATAAGTGCTGTTCAACGGCTAAGATATTCAAAAAAGACTCAATGTAATGTGAACCTTATCCTCATTATATATGTGCAAAATAACATATTTTCTTCTTGGCTATATATATAGTCCAAATGGTTAATATGTCAATACTTGTATTGCCCCTGTGCTGGTTTTCAGACATATTTATTTTAGTGAAGGTGCTACAGTACTGTTGTTAGCAATACATTATAATCACCGAGTAAAAACATCAAGAGCTAAAAGTATAGTATCTGATACACAAAGATCCCATTAAGATAGCTCGGTGTTATGGTAAATAAATTAAACTTGGTTTTATCCAGGTAAACTATATAGTGTGCTGGCATGTATGTTTGATTTCTAAGTATGTCAGAAAGGACCTTCACCTCCCACAAATAGGCAGCAGTAAGCCATTATAGTGAATGTCATTTATGGCACCTTCGGATTTCAGTCTTGTAACAATTTGTCTATGTCTGTGTCCTGACCACTTTGAGTCACAGCAATTGGCTAGGCATTGAACCTTGATTTTCTAGTTCTTTTTTTTTTCTAATCAATTGGTAGATTGTATACCTTTATCATCATCAAATTTTGGTGGTTTTCTGCATGCTCTCCCTCTTTGTGTTCTTGTAGAAAGCGCAAAGACAACTAATAACTGTCCCTTACAATTTTAATCATTATGGTAAGACTGTTAAAATGTTTGTGTGTGTCTGTGTGTATACAAGTACATGTATGTAAGTGTATGTCTGTGAGTGTCTTTGTATGTATGTTTGTGTATGTATGAATTTGTGTTTGTTTCCGTGTGTGTTTTACAAGTGGCGTTTGACTATTGGTGTGACCTGAGAGTGTTTTCTCAAATTGATAGCGCTTTCTCAAATGTTAACTGCCGTTCTCTAACCTATGATTGTTTCATACGAAACTAGAAACGAAGCCTGAACTTCTTTACTTTACTCTGCTCTTGTCACAATTCCTCGCAGCCACAACACTACCTAAATGATATGAGCTTTTCATAGGCTTAACCTCTATGATAAACCCCTTGTGTTATCACCCTCTTATCAGTGTTTACGGTAAGCATAGAGATAGTGATAACCTGGACCACATTCCAAACGATTGGATCCTAAATGTGAAACTTCAGGGGGACCGTTCGGTTAGATATTAAATTAGGTGCTGACCCTTGATGTCGGATATAAATACCTCAGCAAAATTACATTCCAACAGTTCATGTATGTGTCAGCTATTATGAATTGTTCAAATGGATCACGTTTTATACCTATCACACATCAAGTTATGAATGGTTCATGCTCGAATATTCTTTTAATATGGGGCATAGGGGACATACTTATTTGTTCCGCTATATATCGTACAGGTGGCATAAAGAATAGAAGAAAACTATACTAGATATGATAAATCAAAACTTTTTTTTTTTAAATAAATATGCATTTGTTTATGAAGACGCCTTTTATAGAGGTAACACCTGTGGACGAAAGACTTTATACAGGAAGCTGAATGCATCAACACAAAATAAGGATTGGCCTTGCATACGAAACTTGGGCTTAAGTTTCAAATCGTTCAGTTTGAGAAACTTAGTATCGAAAGATGGAGTGTCAATTTGCGACCCCTTTCGCATTATTTTCTTAGATTCTGGGAAAGAAATAGGTTGTGTATACAGGAGATTATGATTCAAGTTTGCTCACCACATACAATGTAATAGAAAAACATCCAAAGCTATTATCTTTAATTTACATTTCATTTGCGTAGTTTACCTTACAGAAGTCATGCAGATTATGGAGGGCAGTGTATTGAATTACAGGAAGAAAAGATGTAGAAAGTCAGAAAGGAAAAACTCTATGAAATAATTGACAACTCGATTGAAATCTCAGAAGGCTACGTGACTTCAACCACACTGGTGGCCTACAAAAATAAAAATCCTGACAGAAAAGAAGGAAGCCCAGAGGGTGCAAAACATTATCCGTTCATCTCTGCTCAAGAGCATAAAGTATCTTTAGCTGCCCGTACTCTCACCTCTTCTTAAAGTCTAGACATACCTGGCTGAGGTTATGTCAAGTAGGGAGGTATTTCTGAGGTGGGTTTTCAATGTGGGTCTTTTTATAGGAGTCTATCTGGGGTTCTACCACCCCTGGACCACCAACACAGACCATAACAACTTTGACCTCTATTTGTGACTGGGGGTCATGGCCAAGATCATTGACTTTTGTTAGGATTAGTATGTCTGGTATGAAGAGGGGGAAATGTCACTTCTTTTGTTGTGGGTAAATTCCGTTAGATGCTGTTATATTCAGCACCAGTGCTTGGTGATAATATTTATTCCCTAAATGACAACTATTAATGGGATCCCTTAAAAAGATTGAAATATCCTCTCGGTGTATAATAATTGTCCATACCGTTGCTTTATAGTTTATATTTAGATAAAACCCGAACTATATAGTTTTGTTACTAGCTTAATTACTACAAGTAATAACCTATTTGAATATTTATATAAATATTCAAGACTTAATTTTTTGTAACAAGTTTTATTATTGGTACAAAACTAATCATAGAAGTCTGTTGACCGAAATGCCTCGATTTCAATTGAGGACTTAGTTTCAGACTACCCCGTAGGCTAAATGTATACAAGAATTCTACAGAAATATGACTTCCTGCTACGTTCAAAACTTCACAGGGACTGTTGCTGAATCAGACCTTATCCCCTTTGCACAATAATAAACCCGCATTTTTATTTGATATGAGTAAACAATCAAATTGAAATTCAAAATGAATAATAAAACACTACCCTGAAAAAAATTGATGTTGGGTGCTCATAGACTGGTTTCTTTTATGTAACGCCTTTTTAAAACCTAGGTTACAATAACGTTAAACACATCATAGTTTTTTTTTTATTAGAGGACGCTTTACGTAACAGGCACCTTGGATTTTATCTGATCGTGCTAAGCATCAGAAACCTAAGTAAATTAGTAAAAGGGATGGAATTCACAAATCGATTGAAACCTGTGTAATTCTTAAGAGAATTGATCATCAGTGGGTGTGGCAGTTTGGCTTTCCATTTCTTTGACGCTGTCTACCTTATACCTGTATTCCACTAAGTGACTCCGAATGCTGGGATATCTTTTTCCTTTTTTAAAGAATATTACATTATAGGACCCCTTGTATGATCAAAAACATTTGAGAGCTGATTTGACATCTTTTTATGACATAGATCATGTCTGTAAATATCCCTTATTCCAACTGCAATTTTCTGAAATCGCGAATAACTAGAAATCGGGTCATGGAATACAGGCCCAAGCATGGCATACCAGGGTACTAAGAGAACAAGAATCTAGAACTGGAAAAATAATCGCTCTCATGATATAATGGTTTATAATCTGGGTGGCACCATGATCAAGACTGGGTAAACCATGGACTAGACACAGTTCATTATATTTGAGGCCAATTTTTCAAGACTCCGAAAGTACTTACACACAAAAAAAAGACCAATATAATTATAGGGGCCGTGCATTTAGTACGTATGCACATTATCAAACAGACCCCCCCCCCCTCGTGGTCCGTACATACTTAATGGAAGACCCCGTAGTCAACATTATCTTTTTTTGATAATATCATCATCCAGGGAAGTGATCCATATCCCCAGAGACAGAGTGAACATTCTCTATAAAGATGAGATGAGATCTTTGGCACGCAGTAACAGGTGTGCACAGAGGTCTGGAGAAAGGTGTGTAGTTGTGAACCCATGGAGTGGCACGGTTTGGCTAGGCTTTCACAAATGGTATATATTACTGCATAGGCTGCAATATATATCTAGTCCAATTTGGGCACTATCTGCAACATTATAGGTGTATTTGACATCGCCATACCTATGTCACTTGTGAGTAAACCTGGCTATATAGTATATAACTATTTGTGCTCCTCCAATAGCCAATATATATATATATATATATATATATATATATATATATGGGTTATTGGAAGACCACACATAGTTGGTGACACAGCTTTGACTCAATAACAAATACATAAACAAGGCTCACTCATTACAATTAGTATGGAACTAGTCCAGAATTACATTAATATTAGACATATTTATATCAAAGTTGAGCATTTGATTGTGTTCTGATATTCATATTGTTCTAAGCCTGGTAGATTCATTGCTACTCAGCGATTCAATGGTATAAAACACCTAAATATAAAGGCACTTTTTTCCAGAACTTTCAATACATCACCATGATATCATGCTATGAAAAAGAATCTATGTAGCAATGTTATCAGTAGATTGGATGTGTGGGCCCCTTCATCAAAATAATATCTATGCACCAGATGTTAGCTGCTGCAATGAATTTGCCACACTCGGAATCTGACATATAACTTTTGAATATCCGCATAACAGTGCTTTAGCCTTGGGCTGTCTCTAATCATTAAACAGTATAACTGTGCTACAAGCTTAAGTCTGTATAATATCAATTAGTCAGATACCCTGTTGTAAGTTCATCATGTTTTAGGTACTACTTGCTTCATGGTTATGCAAATTGCAATAGGCTTGATTAACAACCATCAGGGGTATCTATAAAACATACAACTAATCATTATTTATTTTTAAACTGTGAACGAAATGCAAAGTTAAGGTATTTTCCCTGTCATTTCTGCGGAAAACCCAATTTCTGACCTTTTGACTTTCCTCTTTCTTTTCGCCATTTACTCAGAATTAATATGAACCACCATGAGCCTAATCCATGATCTATAAGATTAACAGGTGGATATGTGTGAGACGTCACAGATGTTAATCTCATCATGTGACCTTGACTGCTCCATTCTGTAGACTGGTGAGGCAGTGGGATGAGAGGTAGGCAGGAACATGTAATGATTAGATCGCACAAGTCCCTACAAGATCCAGACCCATTACATAGGTGTATAGAGAGGGGTTGCCAACCCTTATACTATGAAGCCACATAGAGGATGAGAGAGTAATTGATAATATTTGTATGTCATGACCCAATTTGTTGGTTCCCACAGGTCCTTTAGAAAGCCTTAGCATCATCAAATGTCAAATCACCATAAGAACAAGCTTTTGACTTATTCAGTCTTTGGTGAGTATACATATGATGGTTTATTAATAAGGAGGTAGAAACTCTACCCCTAGACATTTACTGAGGCAACAGGTACAGTGCTTCCAAGATGGAATAGATACAGTAAGAGAAGGAAGGGCCTTTGTTTTAGCAGCATGGCAGCACCACTGGGAAAAAGGAAAATGAGCCGTCAGCAATAAGATCTGTAAATTTCCTTCACACAAATCTTAGATCATTACATAGAGTTCCTTCATAAAACTAGTATAAAGATGATGCTCACAACCTCTATTGTTAAACCTAAAAGCTTTGTTGGGAAACCAAACCCTTATATAGCTACCAACACTGTTTTTTGGTCTATATGTTAACTTATGAAATGTAAACTTCCATTAATATCTCCGAGTGAAACCTACCGCAGATCTGGAAAATTGGGGAGGTAAACATCATCAAAAGAATGGGGGAAGGGGGCGCTCGTTCCCACAAAAAAAGGTACCAACCTTCAAAGAGTAAGTACTCCCAATTAGAACTCTATCCCATCCCATTTCTATAAGTGCTCCTACACCCTTTGGGAGTAAGGTCGTGGTGGGCAGTTAGCAGGACGCTGAGGTGATTAGGGAGTGAGTGAGTGTTGGGTGTTTTACGCCGTACCGACAGCCAGGGTCATTTTCACGTCGAAAACCAGTTGGGATGAATTCTGTCTTTGGTGATCGAATCTATGAGATGAAGGTGACAGGGCGGGCAAACAGCAGGGGATCAAAACCTGGACATCATTTTTGCTGTACCTCATCCCTTAGTGAACCACAGCACAAACCAGGAATTGAACCCAAAAACCACTTGGTCAGTGCTGCATGTGTCCCCCCTATCGTCGCTTTCTTTGATCAGGGGGGGCTACAGGGGGCTATTCTTACCCGGAACCACCCAAAGGGTGAGGTGATTAGGGTCAGGTGAGTGACAGGTGAGGCAAGGGGAGGTAGGTCTGGCACCTGGTCAACAATACTGACCACCACCTAGTCAACAATACTGTCCACCACCTAGTCAACAATAGAGACCACCACCTAGTCAACAATACTGACCACCACCTAGTCAACAATACTGTCCACCACCTAGTCAACAATAGAGACCACCCGCTGGTCATCTCCCTACAGGGGGGGTGATTCTTTAAAAGTAACAACGTCTTAGTGTCTTCCAAATATCAATATTTTTTTAAGCCTGATGCATTATTGTATCATCTGTAAACTTTATATGAATTAATTTAAAACCTAAATAGTCGTAAAAACATGGCAAATCTTGCTGATATATATATACATCCACTTTGGTTTTCTGTTGATTTTTTAACCATATTATGTATACATGTATAGGTATGAAATAAATTTATTCATATCAGAGGAAAATGTCTAAAGACAGCATGAACCTATCACATAGGGCTAATTCTGGTATATCCCTGAGGCTATAAATATAGTGACATGTGTTGTCTTAAATGGCGTCAGGAAAGGGTTAAAATGTGTCGAAAGTGTCAAGAGCTTAAGTAACAATCCTAGATGCAATCTTTCCTTACTTTCTTTCCCTACCCCCTCCCCTTTATCCATATATACATACATCCCCATTCGTTTCCTCAATCCCATACCGTCATGCCTCCATACCCCTATATACCCCCTCCCCCAGCCCTGTATCGCCAATATACAGACATCCCCTCAATCCCCATACCCCCATACCGTTATACCCCTGTACCCCATACTCCTTAGTCGCGTCGGATTCCACATGTAATACTCGCTCCGACTATAGCCTTTTTTCGTCATGCACTTTTACTGTAGTTCTGCGCGACCGCATCACGCATGTGGCCTGCCGCGAAAAAGTAGTTCTTATAGAAGGTGTTAAGTTAGGCTGGTAACAAGTCCCAGCGAAAAGTAGTTCCGGCACTCCCCAGAATGCTATAGTCGGAGCGATGATTACAAGGGAATCTGAAGCGAGAAAGGAGTTTGCCCTGTACCCGTGACTTAGGTCATCGACTGTCCAGTCACTGACCACCCACTGACCACCTGCAGGGCACTGACCACTGTTATACAAGCGTTGGGGGGTGGTCAAGGGTAACAGGTCAAGGGTAAGCGGCTGGGGGAGGTAAGGATCGGATGGGAACTAGGGGATTAGAGAAATAGTGAAGGACTTAGGAGAGAATAGAGTAAATGGGTGATGTGGGAAGGAAGGATATAGGGATTGGGGTCAAGGATTCCTTTGGTGAAGCGCTGGATTGGCCGTTCACCTATATCTATATGCAGGTCTATAGCTAGCTCGTTGCTGCATTAGTCATCACATCTCAAGTTTACTATTCTAGTGAGTTGAATTTTATATAGCTTTACACTCAATAATTTTAATCAATTATGTGCTATACATACCGATGGTGTAACGCATTTAGAATCAGCCCCCATCCCCAGGTCACTTAATCACGTTTAAACCATGCAAAGCATGTAATATTATCATCAGCCAACTTGATTTGTTCATATGGATCATACTTATGTTTTGCACTAACAGACTACATATGCAATGATGTTACGAACAAAGTCCCAACTCGATTTACCTCTGAAGTGTGACGAATGTTTGACTCTGACATAAAGTTTACTAAAACCCAGGTGCAAAGAGTTATCTAAGCTGTCTCATACACCAGGGAGATTTATCCCTAATCAGAAAATTGCCAGCAGCCCTAGGGATTAGGGGAGCAATTATATATCTGATTTTTTCAGGAATGCTTGCCGACATCTTGCAATTTTCTTTGAATGGATTATCCCTCCTAGGAATGTATGGATATATGACTGGATATATGTGAAATTACTATGTAAGGCAATTAATCTTATAATTAATCTATAATTTCAGGTGAATGGCGGTGTATGTCAGTGTTTGTGAAGGGAGTAGTGGTTGTGTGTGACCTAGTTCATGGAGTGATGTACTGGTTTCCTTTACAGAACGTACCATTATCTCCAGAGAATAGATCATTTTACATGGCGTATGAGGGTAGATATATAATGCACATGCTACCATTCCAGATGTACACTTTGACTGAATACCAGGTGGAACTTATCATTATTTTCAGCAGTATCACATTAAATAGGATTGTATTTAGGATATAGGATTTCGGAAAGGGGGTCTGCATATAGGCAGAGTAATGAAATATAAGTCATTTATATTTATATTCGTGTGTGCGTGTGCGACGTTTTTCCCCCTCTTATTGGTCGACGCTTAAGTGGTAACAAAAAAGGGAGTGAGAACCCCCTGGACCCGCTGGAACCCCTGGACCGTCGATCCACCCCTACCAAATCGTTGATATAAACTCAAATATAGATAGAGTCATCCCTATTTCTTCTTTTTCTTATACATGTAATAGTTTACTTGTGATCCAAAAGGAGGTGTCCCTATTCCCCTTCCTTGATCTACCATTATTAAATATGTTACTACAAGCACGAACCAAATGTAACGGAACAAAAAAGAGGAGGGAGAAAAGAATCATTGGGTGGAATTGTAACCTCAACAGAAACACGACGCTTGGGATGGTAAAACGACTCTTGGGATCCAATTGTGAAACGACCCTTTGGATACAATGGTGAAACGACCCTATGGGATCCAATGGTAAGGGTAGGATGTTAGGCCTGTGTGACCCTTTGGATCTAATGTTAAAGGTGGGGTGTTAGGCCTGCAGTGACCCTTTGGATCCAATGGTAAAGATGGGGTGTTAAACTCACTGTGAGTCTGAAGTCAACATCCCTATTCAGGCTTAATGACTTAATAAGGGGAAGTGCGTCCAGCCGATTAATTGTAACAGTAGGGGCACATGGCGGGCCTACGAGGCGCCCCCGTGTGGTAATTACCATAATTAAACAGGTGTATTTATAACCTGAAAGACGGAAAGATCTACCTGTCTGGGGTCCACTCTCCATGCGGATGTATGGTTGGATGATGGACCAGATATAGGTATGGGTGCCCAGCTTGGAGAGTGGAAGGGAAGATGAATAGGGAGTTTGGGGAAGACAGGGAGAGGAAATGGGGGAATAATTACATAAGAATGTGTCAATTTAAGGAAGAGAAGATTTAGGGGACTTATGTACTTTTTTTTTTGTATCATGTTTTACCTGTGCCGAAGTGGTTGAACCACTGTTGATTCGTATATTCTATGATTCTAAGTCCATTCGAAAGTCAGCCATGGAAAAGAGGATATACAAAGCACTGGAAGCCTGTCTGTTTGGTTCAGGCATGATGAATAAACTATGTCCAGAAAGAGGATAGCTGTCTTGGTCTAAGAAATCTATCCTTGAAGATTGCAGTTAATCCTTACACATCGGTATAGTTTTCTTGTAAAACTGCGTCTACGTTTTTTTTCTAAATGCTATAAGTTTTCCCCTTTCTCTCCCAATAAGCTTATCATTGCTCATTTTAACTTCTCCTAGACTAGACGTGGTAACAGCCAGTGCCTACCTAACCAATGGCTGAATACATGACCTTCTGAAACTGCATAATGCCTATAGCTAATAGTAACATGTCAGTGTCCTAATAATAGGCTACAGCTTTTCTTTAGACAAGTTTACCCTTCTGCGGCCTTCTGCGGCATTTTTTTCACGTTTTTTTTTTTTTTTTACTTCTTTTATACAAACGACATCTCATTTGGTCCGTCTCCTAAATGCTCGACATGCTTGGCTGCGTCTGCCTACATGCTAACACACTCGTTTGTACTATAAGAAAATGCTGAGTCGGCATTTTTAGAGTCCATAAGAAATGGAGAGAATTGCGTCACACGTCTACGCGGGTCACGACGTTCAGCAATACAAGTTATGAAGACCATTTTAATCTAACATGAATATTATGCCATACGTCAATTAAGATCAAACTAAGGTACAGTCAGGAACATCGAACCACATACACCCTTGGCGATTCTGTACCTCGCACTCAAACTTGCTTAACATTTCCTATTTTTTAACTTGGTAGGCCTTTGAAGGTCATCAAACCAACTGGTAAGTATTTTCGAAAAAGAAGAGGAGGTTGGAGGTTCTTAAGAGGTGTTTAGGGCAGGATCAGATACCAGGCATTCTCACCTACTGCTAATGGTATGTGTTGGATTGAGGGTAATTTCCACCATTTACCCAGGGTAAATACCATTGTGTTACCTTGGGGATAATTACCATCTTATCAGGTAACCATGGTAACGGATCATAGGCTTGAGAGCCGCCTATAGGTAGGGTAGGTAATTAGATCTGAGTCTAGAGATGCGTTGTAGTGGGTAGATTGTTAAGGCTGCATCTTTTACCCTGCAGCTGGTTGTGCTCCTATAGTCAGTCATGGGATCCAGTATGAAGAGTAAAAGATGTAATAATGTCGTTGTAAGAAGGTATTTGTTTGTTTATCATTAGTTAAACATATTTCATTATAATGAACTAATATCATTATGCATAATATATTACACACATACATATGTGTATACACCGTACTGAAATAGAAATAAGTAAACTGTATGTGTTTCTAAAGGCCATGATCCACGTTGTGATTTTGGCCTGATTTTGAACCGATTTTGAAAATCGGTTTGTTAAATAATCATTTTTCTTATATATGTACAACATACACTTTTTCAAAGAATTTAGAATAATGCATATCAGAAAAATTGTATTTTCATCAGGAAAATTGATTCAAAATATGTTGAAAATGCTTGAGAAGAAAATCGGTTGGCCCAAAATCGCAATGTGGATCATGGCCCTTAGTGTCTGTATGTAGATATGTCAGTGTGTGTTTGTGTTTATATTTGTTTGTATATATATCTGTCTATGTATATGTGTCATTCGAAGGTGGTTGCAATATTAGTGAAACCTCACTTAATTCATCTGACCAGAAGTAGCAATTTACGAATGCCCCCCATGCATACAGAAATAATACACCCCGCTGATAAGGTTGATAAAGAGTGGAACGCTCTAATACGTATACCTGACTTCTCATACAATAGGTGGCTCCAATAATGCCTGTCTGCCTCATGAATTATAAAATGGCTCACATACTTCATACCCTAGGGTTCCACCAGCTCACCGCCCCTACTTTAAAAGCGCATTGGATATTATGAACAAGGCAGCAATGGGTCGTAATACAACTGTGTTATGCATTGTGACTGGGGGGCGGGGATCCTGACTAAAATTTAGGATTTCATTGTTAAAAGAGCAGTCGGATTTGCATGGAGAGTATGGATAATATTGTTCTCGGTTAGTTCTTATTAAATATTAATTGAGCATTCTGCATTGCCATGCTTTTGCAGGTACAAATGAACCGTCGTTTCATTTGCATGTGTTCTGTCTGTATCATATAGAAAATTTCCGTGCATTATACACGTATAATATATTATATTGGATTTAACGCCCATGGGATAAATGATGGAATTTTGATTGGGGGGGGGGGGGTAAAGGAAGAAAATGCTAAAAATAATTATGTCGTTTTTAACTTTAAAAGGACACAGACTGGGCCTGTACATGGTTCCTCGCCAACGATAATGTGACTTCCAATATCTTTGATTCATAGTTCTAGACATATTCCAACCTTCAGTAGTTCACTGAACCCACCTTGGATCCAGTCCCTTGTGGGTCCCTACCCCTGTTTGGTCCCAGTAAACTCGGCCCGTGTTGACATATACCTGGTAATGAGATAGATCGGCACGTACCCTCGGCCCCTATACCTATACCTAACGTAAACCTCATAAATATAGGAAGCTACACCTATGTACTGTTTACTGTATAATAGATATAAAGCAACGTAAATCTATCTCCTGTAAACCTCATAAATAACGCAACCCACACATACCTAGATTTTACTTTATAGATATTTTGGAAACTATACCTACTTAACATAAACCTATTCTATATATAGATAAGGCAACCTATTCCTTACTATTATAAAGCTGAAAAGTAAATTGTCTGATTTTTAGAAATTGCCCTTCGTTTATATCTTCTTTAATGTGAATTCAGATATAGAACCATTACATATCTCCACATTAGAGCTGGTTATCTTGAATAGATAATTGACATTGGTGCAAAAACGATACTACAGTAGAAAAAAAGGTGCAATAGTCAAAGAATAAAACCTGATATACATGTAAAATGAAAATATATATCACCATAAGACTTATATGAAAAGTCGTTTAATAATGCACGAGCAGAAATACATAATATATTTCGATTGTCAGTTTGCGGAATGTGCAGGGATTGTGTAGCACAGTTGAGACAAAAATGTTGTGATTTGCAACATTGTCACTGGAGTAAAAATGGCAAAAAGGACCTAGATCACCACATACCAGAGAGGTGGGCGGACTAACGACTCAAAGCGACTGACATCCTTTGAATTTGTTCTTTAAAAAGTAACTGTTTACTCTATTTAATTAAAACAAGGGCAGGCTGTGGTTGAACATAGGAAAAAGTCAGGTATCTGGCGGACCTTTTTGTCTTTACCTTGAAACTATATTGCACATACAGATTTTGATTGGTTACGAATTTGAAAAGAATCACGATCATTTTAACGTCCCTTTTACAAAGATAGTATGAAACTTTTGTAAAGTTTCCCCGACACAGACTTTCACAGAATTACATTGTGAACTTTGGTGTAGCAAATTATATTGTTAATATAGAGTATATCTTTTAATCACCTGAAAGAGAAGACTAATAATTATTCGAACTTAACTTGTTCTAGCTTTTATTGAACGTCGTATTAAAAAACAACGTTTCACAGATTTACTTTTTGAAGTTTGTAATTGCCATTCTATGTTTGAAACTGTCCAAGATTATGTAGATTTTTATTATAAACTCTGCAATCTCCGAAAATGTAATTAAGATATTAAAGAAATGCGAATGAGATATGAGAGGTCGTAATACACATAGATCAAGGATGATTCAGAATGTCTAAATTCTGTAGATGTTAGTATGATTGCTACATGTATCAGATGTGCACCATATGGTATGCTATAGTGTTTTGTACAGTATACCAGAGGTATAATAAATGCATGTTTTGAGCTTCTCAAAATATTCTACATTCTTTTTGCTATGAGGTCAACTGAAAAGCAGCATGTGATACATGCTATCAGCTCATAAATCGACAGCTCTTTTTAACATGGCATGCAAGGCACGCATAACCCACATCTATTGTGATTAGAACAATTAAGCATGTTCTCAGTGCATTCTGTGAAGAAGAGTGAATACTTTTTATATTTTATAGTGTTCGTCTCGTGTTAAAGACATGCATTGCCTTCATCATGTGATACGTAAAAATTAGTAATGATGTATCAAATATCTCCATCCCTTTGGGACACCTGACATATCAATCCTCAAATTCAAGTATTTACTAAATCTAGTCTACAATTTGTTTTGAATATTATATGTAATAAGTTCATTTTAGGGTACTTGAAACAAGCTTTATTCTGGAGAATTTGGCAGAACAATTTTTCCAACGTCTATATTTGTTGCCATACTTTGAAATGTAAATTTACGCAGAAATAAGAATAAGGATGAGATTTAGAATGGCAGTAACTTAAGTCAGGAAAGAAATGTTTGAATGGGTAACTACCTTTATAAATTACTTAAGTGCATGGTACTTCTCCGAGGATCTTTGCATACTGACAGGTGTAGACTCTAATTTCTTTACAACGTATATTTTTTCCTTCCCAGCTACTTCTGTGATTCTGTTCGTTCTAACCTTCACCGTGTTGGATGACATCCATGCGTTACACCTTTTAACCTGTCTCTTGGTTACTGCGTGTTTAATGCAAATGCTTTCACTGCATATGATAATATTATTGTATTTATTATAAGGTTTTCTGTAATATGTTATGATTATACTTGAATTGCTCGAGTTCAGTCGAGCATTCAATATCTAAAACAGGATTTGGGTCATATATTGGCTGTATATATGTTTGAATAAATGAATATATTGATTTTTTCAAACATAATAAATAAATCAAATGTATTTATTATGTTTGAATAAATGAATATATATTCATTTATTCAATATACTCAAGAAAGTAACGATGAATAATATATTTTTACTTTCTTGAGTATATTAAGTATCATCCGTCGATTATTGTTAGTAGACACAAGAAAAAGAATGTACAACTATTCCTCAGTATGAATATTCTAAAAATAGTTATACGCGTTTTTCCTTTGCCTAGCTGGCCAGTCTCCATCAGTGCAACACTTCAGTGATTCTTTCCAGCCCTCCTTTTAGAGAGAGTTCAGTGTTGAAAAGATGCTGAGTCATGAATGCTTGTCCCAGTGCAGTACTGACCTACTATTTCGGACAATGCCTTTTTGGCAAAGTCCTTACGATAACACTGGTCTTTTCACCCTCTCTACAGTTCAGTAGTTTATGTGAATGTGTTCTTGGGACACCGAATAGTTTATGTTAGTGTTCGGATGGCACTTAATGATTTATGGCTGGTTTAAAATTAACAGAAGATATGGCGACCAAAAAAAATCACGAATATTTGTGGTAATAATTTTATGTTTAACGAACCTTGTGCATGTCCAGAAAACATTCACGAACCGTTGTGAGTGTTCACGAACCTTCTAAAACATGCAAAATAACCTCTATAATGTATTTATCTGTACGTAAAATACTTTGTTTTATCTCTGTGAAGAACATTAGAGTATAAGAAAAATAGTTTGGAAATGGAAAAAATGGAAAAAGTGGAAAAAAACATTATACATGAGATTTGTGACCACAAATCCATCGCGAACCCAAATTTGGAATCGTGACTATTTATTGAATTTGAGATTCGTGAAACCTTTTTGGTCCCCCCCCCATAAGGTTTTCAGTTTGGTTTGTTGTGGTTGGAGCAATGGTAAAGGAGAGAAGGCATATTAAAATATCTATATATTTGGCGTAAAATGACAGACTTTGTCAACCAAGTGGGGAAAAACTTGAGTTTGAAAAACATCTTAATTTTTAACCTAAGATCTTCTAGTTGTATCCTTAAGTGAGTGTTCAGTCTCGTTACATAGAAAGTTTTTTACTATAAGATGATAACTACACAGTAACCAAACTCTACATGGGAGTGTAGTGTGCATAGTTGTGGTTTATGTGGTCGTGGCTTATGATGGCCAAATACCAGAGCATCCACACTCCAATAAAGCCTGAGGCCAGGTGCAAAAGCCACAAGTCTTTTTTTTTTTAGAGTGAATGACGCTTCCTAAAATATGCCACTATGTTAGAGATATCAATTGCAGGATATTTCTTTTTATGAAAAGATCCAGGATTTTGAAAGTGGGAAGCTTCAAATACGTAATCACCGAAACATAGCCTCATTCCATAGAGATACATTTTTCTAAGATCATTTGGGGCTCGTTCCCATACACGTGCATGCCTCTTGTCTTAAGTTTTTTTTTCCATGAGAAGGAGATTTCCTTGTACACACACCCTATCATCATGTGCCAACGCACTTTAGGTTATGATTGTTCAAAGCCTGAGTGATTCAGTCAAAGGCAATTCGCATTGGATCCCACCAAATCCATAGCTCAAAAAGTAGGATTCCATCTCCAGTTCGGAATTTGACCTTCATAATTTGGTAATGTTCCAGACTGGAGAACTTTTCCCCATTCCATTGCTATTTTCAACCAGTTCTCGTCTTTTTGCACTTGCCATTTTAAGTTCCTAACCCTGGACCAGCATATCATAGGGGCAAAGGTCGACCTGATGAATACACCACCTTTCCTAATTCAATGAATGCCACTACAAATAGCAGCACAATAAATACAACCTCAAAATAGGTCTATGCAAAAGCCCATTGAATAGTTGAACATATTTCCCAGTAATCCTTAAGTATAAGTAAACAGCACCCCCTCCCCCCACAACCCACTACTTAGCCCACTACCTTGCTTTCCACCCCCCCCCCCCAATCCATTGGTATACATAACTGTGATATGCATGCACACATAATATATAATAACGATCTATATCTATCTTTACAAATATTATATATATATATATATATATATATATAATGATGATTGTTATTGCAGTTTATAGCAATTTACAAGCTAAATCGAGAACAACTTACTATTTTTCAGTTGTTCAAAGTACTTGTGATCTAATCTATTGGGGTGGAAACGACGGGAATTAAGGTGAGGTGGCTAACCGTCATCACCAAGGATTGAATCTGGGCCGGCCGCGTCCGACACCAAGACGCTAACCACTAGACCACCCCACCTCCCTCATATTTATATATAATTATCATGAGTACATTATATAAATCATATATATATATTCATTTCAAACTAGATGCACAACTATACATGGTGACTATAAAATTACATTATTTTCTATCAGCTATTCAGTTTTAGTAGTTCAGGGGTCCACCAAAGGGGGAGGGGAGGGGTCAGGACCCCCTAGACCCCCTAGACCCCCTGGAACCCCCTACCCCTGGATCCGCACCAGCCTTTGCCAACCAGGGTCTCCCACGAGAGGTCATCTGTACTTAAGGCAGGGTTCTAGTGCCCCGTGGAGTCTTTCTTAAGGGCCCTTTAGGCCCGTCAATGGTCAATGACAAAGGGGTGCTTAGAGGGCCATGGGAACAAGGGGAGGTGGGAAAGCCAGCAAGGACCATACGTTTTATGGACCAGTGGAGTATAGGACAGAGTCGTTAGCGGGGGCTGAGGTGTTGGAGAGGGGTGCGGAGGAGGAGAGGGGTTAGTGCTTGGGAGATGTGAGGGTCAAGGGTTTGAGGGAAGGGGGAAGGGGGAAGGGGAAGGGGGGGAGGGTTAGACTCAAAGTTCGTAGTAATTGGGGGAGTGTGTGTGTTGGGGGGGAGCAGAGGAAGTAATGTAGACTGAAGGGGCGGATCAAAAAGAGTGGGGGGGAATCCAGGGGGGCCTGACTCCCCCCTCCTTTTGGTGGAGAGTTAAACTTGACAAAAAAAAAACGTTGAGCGTGTGCACCGAATGCACGACGTTTTGGTACTTAGATAACGTGTGGGTTAGCTCCAGAGTAGCACGAGGCAACGGATCCAGGATAGGGGGCAGTGGATCCCACAGCTGACCCTGCTGGTGGTCACATCAAATAGAGAAGCAGAGGGTCGAATCATAAGGAGTTCAAAGAATATCCCAAAATGTGTAGCATTTCTGTACTTAGCCTATGTAGGCTATGGACGTTCCCCATCACTTTTTGGAATCATGTATCAGCGAAAATCACTGAAAATATGTCTTAAATTAAATGCAAATAAGAATAAGAATGAAAATTCATTCCATTATTGCAAGTGAACAATATCGAAATGTGGAATATGACCTCAAAAGTCACTACCGTTATGCCCCACCTCTAACTTAAAGCCTTAGGGCAAGAGGCGTCTGGGGGGCAAAGGTAGGGTAACAGGGTGGGGAGGGGGTGGGGAATGGGGTGGGGGATAGGGTGGGGAAGGGGTGGGGAATAGGAGGGTTGGGGGTTGGTGAGTGGGTGCTAATGGTCATCGGTGACCTTATGTGTGGTTGTGGTCAGTGTAATTACAGGTGGACACAGTGGTCAAGGGGGTCAGCCTCAGGGTTTTGGCTTGGAGTGGTAAGAGGTCTGATGATAAATGACATGGGCGGATCTAGGATTGTTGAAAAGGGGGAAATCCGTATTATATATATACATTTATACATACACACACGTACAGACACACACACACACACACACACACACACACACACACACACTGTTTTGAATGCTTTAAATCTCGACCCTAGAGGATCCTGTAAATCCCATCCCTAGATCCCCCTGGACTAGAATATAACGTTGTTGACCTAATGCTGTTGCTCGGTCTATACAATGTATCGACAAAGAAAAACGAGAGAATAGATTATTCATATTCATGACCATAGTATTTCCCGTCAGTCGTTTTCTCTAAATGACATCAATATCTTTAGGCTTATAGGATGAACTTACCAATGCATCATAACGAAAATAATGCAAGTTATGATCACCTAATTGGCTATTTCCACTTAATTGTCACGAACTATTGGTAGCACTCATTATCAAATTGTTAGCTATGGCTACCTGTGACGTCACAGGATTGTGTGGTCACGTACTGCGTGACTTCATGACGTCATAATTGCAGCGTCGCGAGCATACTATTTCAATGGGATTATTTACGAGGCGATTTCTGTAACAACAAAATATTTTTATAGAATATGTAAGTTCGTTGAATAAAAAATCTGAGTAGAAATTCTATTCTGATTTAAAGAAAAATATAAAAGGCAAATCCGTCGGTGCTCTCTCGCATCATGGATCACCAGCTTTAGAACCAAGTTCATGGCCCAAGTGTATTAAAACATTATGGTATATATTTGCCCCGTCGTTTTATCCACAATTTCTCGCCCATTGGTCAATCGATGATTAACCATAGAATTAAACGTTCTTCACTGAGAAACAGATACAAAACCTTAAAGGCAAATGCCCGAGGGCAAATTTTACTATTCGGGAGTTTCAAATATATCAATGCTACAATCATGAACATGCCCTTACACACTTGGAATAGCAGTGACTGTATAAATACCACCTACGTTGGAAGTTGATGGAAAGTTTTTGTACTGTTTGCGTCAGTTATCACCACCTTAAATAGGCGAGAAATGTTAAAAAGAGCCCCCCTTTCTCATCAAAACAGACCAGTTAGTTATTCAGCCTTTATTCTTCCTTGCAATTGTGGTTGCAATTATCCCACATAATACGTAAACAAACTTCTGTGTCAAGAGATGATGTCCCAGATATATTCAGGAGGGCACAGCCTTTTTAACCAAACTATTTGGAACATAAAACATACACAAACGTTCTGCGAAGAGGCGACCTCCATGTTGTGTATAAGAAAACACACTATCTCCTGAGATGGCATTTGATGGCATCAGAGAAGTGTTAATACATGCTTGATTCGCAAAAAAAAACATTATAAATTTTTACTGATTGGACTGTGTAATTAACTGATTAAGAGGTGGCTTAGCATACATCCTTTCAATATTATTCTTAGCAGATGAGAGTTGGTGGGTACTGTAACATCTTCTGCGCAGATTCATTACTGCTTTTTCTAGTTTTTGCTATTTCTCTCATTCTTGCCACGTTCCTAAGGTATTTGAAGCGTCTAGATACCTTATTTTTACCTGAGTGACTTGGCCTACGGTTGGCCCTAAGGTCTTGCTGAATAAAACCTCTTAGTAATGTGGAAAAAAACTTTTATTGGGACAAAATGCGTAGCAAAGCAATCACTTGCTGCAGGGGTTAGTGAAGTTGAGAATCTAGGATGTTTTGATGTGTATGATTTCAAAATTTTGATGCGCGTTGGTTGTGATGCAATTTAAATATCGGGATACTTTATTGTGAGAAAACTTGATTACACGGCACCTGTGGCCGTTGCACAATAGAATTTCGTTGTTAGGATTAAACAAAGATATCTTTGTTAAAGATATCTTTGTTACGATTATACAAACATAGTAATATCTCTGGTTTTAATGAATGAAATTGAATTCTGTAAATTGATGTAAAAAAGAAAAAAATTAAGGACAAATCAGTAAAAGTTACAGCTCTCTGGCTGCATTCTAAATATAGAAAACCAATGTGTATAAACCATCCTTGTTACGAAAATATAATTTTTTTTCAAAACAATTATTTTCCTTGTTATGAACCCATTGTGCAACGGGCCACAGATGACATTTATTTACCAAGCAAGACAAAATGCTTGAGGTCGTTAGGCCGATCGTCAAGTTCTTTAAGCTCACTTCCTGAAGGTTCGCTCCTATGCGTAGACAAAAAGATCCATTGCCATGCATATATCAATTTAGAAACTATGCTAGCTATAAAATCACAATAGGCCATATCTAGGTGCAATTGTACTCTGTGCTCTATGATGCGTGTTAAGGGGAAGTTTATAAGGGACGCAGAGTGCAAGGCATTGTGGGAAGGAAGTTATCATCCGGGCATCTGCCACCGTTGCGCCACCTGGTGACACAGATGGAAGTTACACACTCGCTGACAAATCTGCTGCCATTCTGTTCCCAGATATATGTCTACCTGACCAGATTTTTTTGTATTTTATTTATGCCATCTTCATTCGTTTATGAAAAAGTCCTCCTTGTATAGGCCTAATGCCTAGAAAAGGCAGATTTTCTCACCAGTAGGCATGTACGGCTTTTTATAAGCTGCCGCAAGTGTCCATGTGAACTGGTATTTTTATAATTTATTGAGAGGTTGAACTGTTAGTGAAATGATTACCTTTGACTACCTTTTACTCTTTCTCCTTTTAGCTTTTGGTTTTAGAAAGTTTTAGGAAGTTAATTTGTTACTTTTTCAAAGGGAGTACACAGAATATTATGGCCTAATTTGATTGCTTTATATACATTTTGAATATAAAGCCTATTTTGAAAAGGTACCTAAAACACATCATTGCTCTAAAATGAATAGAACTGAGAAAGCATTATCCTCAAATCATAGGCAAATTGTATACTTCAAGTAAAATCACTGATATAAGGCAAGAGACATTTCAAGTACCAAGACAAATTAACTTAGGCCTATATTGCAACTGACTGGCATAATACAGATCAAATATCATCCAATCTGGTTTTGGTGTGTTTCATCAACATTTTGGCCAAATATCTGGATTGAATTCACTTTAATTCATATGCATTGAATGTTCCCTGGGTGTAAGAAGCGTGTCTACTGAGGATCTCTATAGGTGGTATGTGAGAACTGTGAATTTATCACTTGGCATTGGGAACCACTGAAAAGAAAATTTATACATGAAGTAATTTGAGAAGTCTAACGTAATGGGGCCTGTCATTGTAGCCTGGATTAAGGCATTCATCTGTTGACTAAAGACATTCACATTCTGAGAGCATTTCTCTACTTAATCTTTAAGTATATATTTTCTTTTAGTAATCTTATTTAAATCGGAACGAGCTACGCGTATAGATTGGTAAATATATTGGTTTCATATCAGTGTTCCTATCTAAACAAGAGGCATGATTCAGTCATTTCTTTATTATACTGTTGTCATTCTTCGTTAAAATCAATTGTGCAGTTTCCGATGGAACAGCTTCATCTTTTGATTATGGTAATAGGGAAGACCCAGGAGGGAAGACACATGGATCGCCATTTGTAGTTATCTGCCAAAGATCTGTTAACTGATCGATCGTTTATTTTAGATACTTAAGATTTCCTTCATCATTTACTTTATTTCTCTCAAATAACTGTTAGTGTCCGTATTCATGGACAAGAATCGAGACCTACAGCGAACATCGACGTCATATGTAGCTACGGCATGTTTACAGAGTGCTTGGTCATTGACCAAAAAGGTTGGGGAAAAGAATGATAAAAGACGAAAGTCGTCTGCGTTACTCCCCAGGCGAAACCTATCCATTTCTGTCTGGTTACAAAGAGAAACATCCTCTTCTATGAACGCTTCAGCAAACCTCAGGATTTATCATTGGCTTTTTTCCAACAATTTCTTTTTACAATTATTTATAGCCTATTGGGGAAAATTGGAATGTAAGCCACGAGACCTGCGAACGTTTACTTGTAACCATCTCTCTAAGTTCAAGAACTGTCTTCCATTTTTTGTCCAACTATTTTTCAGATGTGAAGTGCCTCTGAGCTAACAATACAGGATTCGTACTTACGTCAGAAATCCGGAATACCAAATATAGTTGTTAAAGACTCACCTGTTAAAAAGAAAAGAGGAATAATTAGTTATGCAGCATAGTTGATACAAATTTATCTCAAAACATATTGATATTGTAAGACAGAACCAGGGAGTTAGCTTTCCATTAAATAGATGTATTTGACTCACCTTTTAAATAGTAATTGCAATTTCACCTCATAACTTTCCTTCGTAATCACTTTAATTAATCTAGTTGGCTAATTATCCTAATAAATTTGAACACTTTTCTCAACTAGGCCAAATAACGCCATTAATACATGCTGAAATAAAGACAGGAAGTCATGGATTCCAATAAGATTATCTGATTGGGGGACAAGACTCTAATTAGTAGATAGGTAGATAATCATCGGCGGGAAGACTTAATTATGACCAAGATCTAGACTGCGTTAGTTCTTCTCTACATTCATGAAACAGCCTCATACTAGGGAATGCTAACCCTCAGAGCTTTAAAAGACTGCCTTTTAATCAGTGGCGTACCCAGTGGGTTCCGAGGGTGTCTGGAACTCCTCAGATTTCTCAAAATTTTAATTACAAAATTAATATAGTAATATGTTATCAAAATAACTGGCCAGAACCCTTCAGTTTTGCATGGAACCCCTTGATTTACCTGTAATCTCCTGAGATTTTAGGACTGGGTACGCCCCTGTTACTGTTGATATGAGACTTATTAAAAAGTGACATGGGAAGGTAATGAACCTGTACTGACAGGGGACTGAATTGGTAATAAAGTTACAGGGTAATAAACTAATGATAAAATGACAGGAGAATGAACTGTTGATAAAGTGACAGGTAAAGTAAAGGATATCAAATTGCAGTTTCAACCTTTCTTGAATCAGTAAACTGGACTGTTTCTGAATTAACAGGTTGCTGTTCTAACTTTTAAACGAGAGGGAAATGCAAGGATGTAAAAGTTACCAATTAGTCCTAAATGGGTGTGATATTGGACAATACTCTAATGCACTGAATCTAAAGAATTTGAACTGATGCTGAAAAGATGTAATACAGGACTAACCTGAGCGAGATTTAATACTGCAAGGAGTATAGCTAGACTTATATATGTACCCTTGGTCTACCATACAGGGCAAAGAAATTCTTTATTATATAAGAAGTCCTTGGCAAAATAAACTCTTTTTTAATTCAATGTCTCCCTGCTTTTCATCCTTGTTTTTGGCCAAGATCTACTCGTACTGAATACAGATCTCACCCTACCCAGAGGTCATTAATGTTATCTATAAATAAAAGCCTCCATCACGACTTGGAGCGAGCAGCCGACATTTTACATGACATTGCTGGGTCCCGAGAGACTGCTATGATAATGATAAGGCACGCAGGTGACCAGCGTGTGATGGTTTAAGGTATGACAGGAGGCACACTTGGGGAGCAAGGGTAACTGGTTTGATCATACGACTTTCTTCATTTCTAGTTTCAGTTTATGTTATTAATTTGTACTAACAGTTCGTGTCATGCATGACTTCCAAGTAGTCAAGATAAAGTTTATCAGACAAGTTTAGGTCATGGAAAGAATACTTAGCTATAGATTACATGTTCAGCCATGATACAAAGACTATGTTATAGTACATGTTTAGTCAGTTGGTTACGACGCAGCTTTATAATTTATTTGTTCCGGAAATGTTTAGAGATGCATTGGATAAACAGATCACTTTTTTCTTAATTACTTAATTATTGCAAGTGGAATGCCGATATACCTTTCAACAATAAATTTATGGATTTGATTCAATATTTAGAAGTCTTACCTGAATCTAGTCAACAGAATTTAGCCAAAAATTGCAAGAATCGTTTCTTATTTCTATCATCATGGCCCGTGACCAAGCTCCAATTCTCCTACCTAGGCTCTTACAACTTCAGAAGCCACGACTGTCAAGTTGAGTTGAGCTCGTATATTATGCTGACTTAAGATGTAACTATATAACGACCTAACTTACTTTTTACTTGGCACCTTCTCCATCTACGTTATACAATTTGCCCATCCCTGTTCTTTTTCACACCAGCCCTTGACATTTTTTTTTTTATATATTTTATTGGTCGTTCTTCACGCAAAATTAAATGGCTGACATAGAAGTGCAAGTCACTGCAAGAAGGAAGACACGCTGATCGTCGTGTATGTGGAAAAGTAAGGCAATTAACCTTCTAAAACAAATAACTTTAGTTATTTCTGCCGTGTATGCTTATGAGCAAAGGCCCTTTCCCTGTTGCAATGCAACTGTTGATCGCTCTATTTAAGAAGTCTTTTGCATATGTTTACATGAAAACGGTATTAAAGCTCTGCGATTATCTTGTTGACGACAATATATCTTCTGATACAGGTAAACATACTGATTGGTTGGTTATTGGGATTTAACGCCGTAGCAACATCTAAGGTCATATCACAGTGAGAACAAGGTTTGAGAATTCTGTCATTGATGATCGTATCTATGGAATGAACAAATCTATGAGAAGATAGAGACCATACCCCTACACATTTACCGAGGCAGGTGTTCTTTATAATTAATGTGCAAGGTCCCATAGGCAGGGCCTGGTAAACATACTGTATGTGGCTAATTATGATTGGCCCTTTCCAGTCTGCAAAATCGGAGAAAGTTAATTCAGCATGTTGGAAATGACAGTTATTCAATATTTTAACATTTAATTCAGACTATGCTCAACATAACGTAATCTGAATGTGTTATGACATAGTTAAAAACTGCCTTTTTATTACAGCACAGGTAGAATAGGCCCATATAAATGCCATGTGTCTGATAAACATATATGCACCAAACACCATAAATTATACAGTTGCTAACAGATCCAGGAAAACAACTCTATACGAGGGGTCAGGGAGAGTATTAAATTCAGGTGAACGTTGACCACTGCGCAGTAACCATGTAATAGAAGGTAATCCTGGGAGTGAAACCTAAATGCATTTCTCTTGGGGGTTAACACCAGAAAACAATGGATTAGGAAGTGACCCGACAGCCCTTAACCCTTTCCAACCACAAAGATAGGATCTTAAAGGCAGCTTTTTAACAGTTTACGAAAGACATAAAATCTTTTTAACAACTGATCATTTTAATGATAACAAAAATCTTAGCAGCATTTCCTTACAATGTATCCTGGATTACACTTTTTCAAAACTATCCTATCATCATATTTGAACATTAAGACTGCACTTCCTTTTAAACACCTCCTATCCAAAGCAACCCGTCAGTAAAGGGTTAAGGGCTCCAATGCTTATCCCTTGAGGCACCCCCAACACTAGATACGGCGGGGGGTGAGAAGAGGGACAAAGGTGACCTGGAGAGATCTGACCAATCAAAGCCCCTGTAATGAGGGGGGATTAAGGGGGATTTAACCACCCTAAAACTACACTCATAAACCCCTCCTATTCAGTGAAAACCATTAAATGTCTGTGCTGTTAATAATTTTACACAACAAAGGTAGAGTAAAAATATACAATATATCTAGAGGAAAATATTCAAATATAGTCACTCATGGCTTTTGCTGCAGTATTGGAGCATGCGAAAAATCATTTCTTTTGAGTTTGCATACAGATTAACTCATACGAAAATATCAATGTTTACAGTAATCTCCGTAAAATCGTCAGGGTGTCCACTGGGTCCTGTATCTGGGGATCTGTGAGAGATTTCACTGGTCATAAAGGTACGGGTGGACAAACTAGGGGTCCTCAGTGTGGTAGTCTCGATGTTGCATGTCAAATTAAAGAATTGGCAATGTTGTATCTTAGTCGCTTCTTTTTCTAAGTGTCAAACGATGATTTAAGAAATAGTGATATCACCTGTCATTGTAATATATTGATATAACAAATGATTTTAATTTTTGTCATGTCATTAAGGCCCATGTCACCATGTCGACCTTAAAATCCCTATGTCGCCATGTCGATTTTAAGGGTGTAGGTCCATACTCTATGTTCCCCTTTTTCTGTGTGTGACTTTACACCATTGTTCAGCTCTTGTTAGGAGACCCTATCTTTCACCTTGAGTACACTTGGTTACCCTTGAAATAATATCCCTCTATCTGGTTTCCTTAAGAGACTGAACCTTTGCCAACTACGGCTCCAATTTTTTATGGCTGAACATGCCCTGCATTACCCAAATCTCACACGATCCATCTTTATTTGGAGATTTGTATCTTAGCTGAAAAGCATTGACATTACATCCTTGATCTGTTTTTGATCTAATTATCAGAAACAAATTGATCCAATATTATATATTTATATTAATTCCTACTCGATCTGGGAGACCAGTTTGTAAACTCTGAAGACTGTGATTTGATAAATGAAAAATGAAAAAAAAACAATAGATCGTAAGGCTTAGAACCACACTTCAAACCTTTTCTAATTGGATACTATTAGTAGGACCATAAAGAAGTTCGGGTTTTTAGTGTTTATTTTCAAAATGTATAGACAACAAGGTAGTGCTGTAGACATAACAAGTTTTCATTCAACGAATGACTTAGAGAAGAAATACAGGCACATACAAATTGCCAGCCATGATCAAGAACACAACTATAGTTTTTTTTCCCTTTTTTTTCAAAATGTACTGGATCTAGTACTTTAGGGGCATCTCTGTAAAACGGTTCTGAAATATGTCCGAGCCCTGTTAATAGGAATGTCCTTGGGCAGAGAGTGACAGATGACTCCGTTAACCTTGGGCGCCATGACTAGGGTTGGGGTGGTGTTGATGGCTGTGTGAGAGGTGATATGTGTGAGCTCATGGGTCGACAAGGGTAAACTTCGAATGGAATACAGGATTTCGGAAAGGGGGGGTCCGCATATAGACCTTGTGCAGACGTGGTCACTTGACCAGATTTTGGTGATCACCACGTGGTGATCAGGACCATGTGGCTACAGAAAACAAGGAACTTTTATGATTCTGAATGATGATATTATTACATGTAACTATTTATCATTTGCAGCATAAATCTTGACTTTAAATTCTTCAGAATTGTAAATAAAATTATCTGAACTGATCACCAATACGTCATCTGCACAACGTCATTAGGCTAAGTACTAACATGGTGTGCATTCGTGCTCATGTGCATGACGTTTTTTTATCTTTGGCAAGCTGTTTGATGGGGACTTCACTTGGAATGAGTAGAGGATCAAGTTGGCCAGGTGCCAGATAGTTTTCCGTTGTCTGAGATACAAAAGGAGTTGAAAATTGCATTGCATACATAACATGTGCCAATACAATTAACCCAAACCGAAGAACATAATCCAGGATTTTTGGAAGGGGTATGGTAAACAAAAAAAGCTAAATACTAAAGCATTATAATTATTATATTTACGAGCCCCAGCCCTTTGGATCCGACCTGTCATCCTATCCCTATTATTCTGAATTCTATAGATCTGCATGTGTCTGTGTCTGTATGCATGTGTGTGTTTATGTGAGTATTGGTGTGAGTGTGTGCCTGCCTGTATGCGTTTAATTTATGTGGAAGTGTATACATGTATGCAAACTAAGTGCATGTGCATAAAAGAGTGCCTACATGTATGTATGTGTACGTGTGTGAGTGAATGTCTTTCCATGTGTATGCATGTGTGTCGGTGCTAGTATCTCTGCCTGTTTAACCAAAACCCAACCCTCATTTCATAGTTGTACACTTGGCTCTCTGTAAATATAACAGGAGACAGGGGAAACAGAGTGCAGAGAGACAGCCTGACACGGGAGAGGACACAGAGAGTGTTCCTGGCCCACCGATGGGGCTGAGTGCTCCTACCTTACATAAGGTAATAAGTCATTGTAGCCAAAGCATGTGGGCTGGTATGGGGCCTTCCATTAAGTATGTACGCACCAAGGGGGGGTGGGGGGGTCTGAGATTTTTGAAAATTTGCGTACATTCCTGTACAATTCCAATGCGTATTTTAGTCCAGTGGGGGGTGGGGGGGTCTAGAATTTATGAAAATTTGCGTACATACTAAATGGAAGGCCCCTATGTAAACATAAGGGACATCCATCCCCTTTTTTCTTTTCCTTTTAGATTTGTGATATTTGTCATTTACTTTTCTTCTTTTCTTTATTCCCTTTCAGGACTACTGTAGTAAACTTAAAAGCAACTGTGCCCTAAAGATTTGTTCTCTATCTCCCTATTTTGCCTTTATTCGCATTCTCATTCAGCATGATAATTATGGAAATGCAGGTAAATTCTACCAATCATGTGGTGCCTTTTATTTGAATAAAAGCTATATGTTTCTAAAAGCAATTAAAAGGACACATCCATATCGACTTCAGGGGTTGAATCTCATACCACTATACTTACGGATAATCACAACCTTTTAAGATAATTGTAATTTTAAAGCAGATGCATGAGCTTGAGTCCCCCCCCCCAACCTAATCTAACCTATGGATCTTGGTCATAGAAGATCACCTAACCAGATTTTGGTGATAACCATCTAAATGTGGTCTTTACCACAGAAATGCATAAGGAATTTATATACCCATCTTACATATTAAATGATATTCAGATGCATGTAGAAAAGTAAAACACATTTAACTAGGACTATATTCCGGTAAAATTTAAATGATCAACTGTTCAACAATATGGCGCCCAGGCGGTTATCAAGTGCTGTGACGTCATCTGCTGCACCGTGTCTCGTAGTAAAAGTTATGGAACTTGACTCCATTTATGACTTAAACATTCCATAACTGCACATAGCGTGTTGGCCATAGCACCTACTCCTTTCCCTACATCACTAGAGTACACCCCTCATCCCACCGTATACAAATATCTCACATGACAAGGTAATTGGCAGGTTTTCCCTCTCCCAGAGACATTCCTTTGGCCCATTTCCCACTAGACGATTTTCACAACAAGAATTATGTAATTTCGGGGGGGGGGGGGGGCACCAAAAAAGGTGTACGAAAAATCACGTCCCACGAAAAGTTTGATACCCACGATAGGGCCATTGTTCTATCGTGGGTTTTAAGAATGAAAATTTTCGTGGATTTTTCCCATTTTTTAAAAAAAATTTCACACTCCCAAATTGTCCCAATGTATTTCATACATACATTAAACAGTATTTTAGGTGAATTTACATATAATTATTATGAATGGTTTTAATATGATTATCACTGAATTTTAATGTCCACGAAATTTACGTACATTTTTTCTGGGGAGAATTTTCTATCGTGGCCACGAAAAATCTGTAAAAACGCCTCTACGAAATTTCGTTACTTTTTTTGGACACCCCGGCCCCCCCTGATTCTGAATACATTCAGAACCTAATGCATGTTACATATCGTTTTAAATAGATTTCAAAATCCTTTCTAATAATATGTAACAATTTCTTTAAGCCCGTGTTTCTACTGCCGATTTCCAAAATCAGGGGTTTGCAGTATTCCTACTTGTATCATAACCATACAGACCTCCAGGGATGCATAAAGCACAAAATTAATAGAATTCCTTCTCTAATTTGGCAGATAGCGCCTTAGGAAGGTCATACCCTAGTAACATCCAACCAAACATTATCTATAATGGCTTCAATATTAGGGGCCTTCCATTAAGTATGTACGCACCAAGGGGGGGTGGGGGGGTCTGAGATTTTTGAAAATTTGCGTACATTCCTGTACAATTCCAATGCGTATTTTAGTCCAGTGGGGGGTGGGGGGGTCTAGAATTTATGAAAATTTGCGTACATACTAAATGGAAGGCCCCTTAGGGTTTCCAAGCATAAAGGTAATTTACTGGGGAGAACATTAGGGTTTCCAAGTAGTTTATGGATTAGAGCCAACTGTTTACTATGTCTCAGTGCGCATTATAGGCCCTTGCCACATTGGGTATTGTTTGTGATTTTTCAACACATTTCACACATTCATTATTGTTATAGCTGGAATTGAAACTGTAAATAAATGTATCACATTTTAAAGTAAATCTAAAAACAATAGTTTTAAATTCTGTGAGTTCTCATTGCATGGATAAAAGCGGATGGCTTGTAACGCACACGACTATATTTTACAAATTCCTTGACTTTAATACGAAAATTGTCATGCAATTTTTAGAGATATTATGCTGAAAAAAAAGAAACAACTTCAGATGAACAAAATCAACTGTGAATGTAATGGTAAAACTAAATGTCTATAAAAGCAATTTAGTTTTTTCATTCATTTCTTAACATTCTTAGTTCATTAATTAGTCTGAATATGGCACGTGTTTGGCATATTTTGTAACCCCACATAGACAATATCATAAATGGACAGAAAGTCATAAAACTGTTATTCAATTAGTACAATAGTACCACCGATTAATAAGGCAGGTAAGAAGACTAATAGTATACAGTTAGCATACTTAATTTCTCCACCCGCCGATAATTGACAAGTAATTAAATAAACTGCCTTGTGATTAACAGGAAACATTAGGTGAATCAATTAGATGATATTCAACCACTAATTGTTCACATGTTAACTCTATGTACGTATATACATTCCTTAATCTTGAAATATTAAACCTTGAATTTTCGCCGTATGTCTAATTTACCAAAGATGCCAGATAACTCTGACTTAGATAAGTAGACAAAAGCAAGAGTTTTGAATTGCCAGATGAATTTAGGCATGTAATTTTGGGGTTATGCAATCGTTTTGAGATCATTCATGTAATTTCCCGTTGACAAAGTAGAACTCAACGATCACGTTTTTCATACTGAGGTCAATCAGAGATAATGCGTAGCTCTCATGAACTATTATCCTGGACCAAGGTATCATACATTATGTTTTGTAAAGAGATGTCCTTTTGTTTGGTATTTTTTATCACATTAATTTTATTGTTAAGGCTGCTACCTGTTGTCCATTCCAGGAAATTGAAACAAACCCTGCATTTTTTCATTAATTTTCAGTGGACCACGTTAGAGTCACTTCCCAGACTGATGGAACATGACATTTTTTTTTTTTTTTTTTTTTTTTTTGAGGGGGGGTCACTTTCCAGACAATAAGTCTACTAAAGATATGGTGGTGTTTTTACATGTATACATGTACATTTGTAGCGATGATTAATTGTGGACCTAATAGAGTAAATATGTGTAAATTACTAGTCCGGATTAATAAAATTGACTAGAATTGATTTTCTTGAGAGTGACTCTTTCATGTCCTAGTAGAATCAATCATTTTATGCAAAATATAACCATGCTTTACCTTCTACCATTATTTATGTCCATGTCCTAAGCCATTGAAACGTTCGAATTTGATTTTTTGTTGGTTTTTGTTGTTTTGTTGTTGTTTATTTGACTTTGATGATTGGTACATATCTAAGGATGTACTTGGTCATTTGAATATATTATGTAACATTTTGGATATACCAATTTAGGCTATGGACAATGCAAGAGCATTAGAAATTTCCCATAATGAGCATCGATTTAGGTCATTTGTAGGTACTTTCTCATGTGAACGGGCCATTTGAAAGGTTATGCGTCCATACCATACATTAATCTGAAAACCATGTTACTGAATTTCAGAGGCAGCATCTTTATATCCTCATCTGTATACTATGAAGAAGTATTCTGTTTGAGGAAACCTATTACCAATTTGGATTTATTATGGTAGCTCTAGGTTTTTCTGGCTCTTGATAAGACATGTGAAATGTAGCTGATATGAATATTGATTTTGGTGGTGTAAAAGCTGAAAGGAAGAACTTGTGTAAACAGGATTTGGGCTAAATAATAAAAACAAAAAATTATGAAAAAAAAATCAACAGTAAAATCGGGATAATCATACTTAAGCACCTTCATTGCAGGGTGGGATTTAAACCTGTAACCCTTGTATTAGCAGATAAGAGATCTACCACTGAGCTAACTTTCGTTTTTGAGTTTATCATTAAGTTTTTCCATACAATCCTGTACAACACAGGACTAAAGGCCATATTCCACTTTGCGGCGTTTTGCTTGCGATGGGGATTTTACTAGCGCTGATTGGCCCCACCACACGTAAAAACAAGCAACGCAAGGTGGAATATAGACATAACTTGCGGTGGTACTTGCGGTGGTGCTTGAAGGGGACCACTGCAAGTACCACCACAAATGATTTTATATTCTTTTATATGAGCTTTACAATTTTGGGGGGGACTTTTCTATGATCTTATTATGATTTTTATAACATTTTTGTGATTTTGTATGTATAGTTTACAAAGATATTATAAAGTTTTCTATTTACTACGTGCGGTGGCAGAAACGAACATGTTTGTTTCTGAAATGCAAATTGCTTGCGGTGGTCAAGAGAATCGCCGCTAGTGGTCACCCACCGCATAGTGGAATATGGCCTTAAGTTTATCATCAGCATCTGTTTGGCCAGCCTAAACTACATTGAGCCAGCAGCAAGGTGGCAAAACAGTAGATAATGATATCTCCCCCTGGCTATCCCTTCCTGTTCGTATGAGATCTGTTATGTATGTACATGTTTAGCCGCTTACACCGAAAAGCATTTTCGGCATAGAAGCACTACTAACCTCCGAATGGGTGACCTCAGCTTTACCTTACATATCTGTCCACATTTCCGCATCACATATCAGGCATAGTAATACATGATAATTAGACCTTAGACTTCCTGTGACCTCTGACCTAGAACTTGGTGACCTGTGACCTATTTAGGCATCTGTATTGGTTGACTGGTACTAAGAAGCCCCACCACCAGAGCTTTTTCTCCCAAACCACATGGGTGGAAAAAACCTGCATAGTGGTTTACCTCACTGACTGAGTTTATCATTGAAATATCAATGCCTTCTTGTATTTGTGGGTACTGTTGGGTTGTTGACTTGTTTATAAGCCAAAAGTGCACTCAGGTCCCTAGTGGATGATATTGATGAGGAATTTGAAAAGCCCAAACAGGTGTATGAACAAAAAGGTTTCATATTTCCACTCTCATCTTCAATGCGTAAAACGCGAATACAATTTAAACAATTTTTTTTCTGAAAGAGCTGGTAATGGTTATACTGTGGCTATTGAATGTTTTGTCAAGAGCTCACAAAAAGAGAGGATTCTGTTTGATTTATTTTTGATCATAAAGACATTTTTACATCTTGTATTTATTACAACCAGCCTATTTTTAGGAAGAAACTGAGTTCATATGCCATTTTGATTTCACTCCACGTTTATCCGATTGAATTTGATTGAACCATTCTTGTTGAGACAAAAATTCAGATCTTTTATTTTTTATTGTTTATTTACCCTTTATCAGTTGCAGGTTAACCCCTGGTCTTCCAATTAGATTTGCCCTCAAGTCACCTTAAAGTCAAAAGCCTTATTGTATGCTCACAAAAAGTCCCAAAAAGTTATCTATTCTGATTTCATTGGCAAGAAATGATTGATATGTCCCTTTTATAAGGAAATAGCCATTGGTGAGCTGAAGGCATTGCCTTAACGCCTTTCACATTCTCAAAACACCCTCAAGTCATTGGGATAGACTAGTTGTATGCCAATAGCGCTATCCACACTGAATAACTAGAAATAGAGACGTGCTAAGTGCCAACGGCTGCTAACACTAGATGTAAACACATAAAAAGAAACATTGTTATATTATGCAGAGCGAACTTTTGCCAAAACAGATCATAATAATCTTTAATTTTGAACTCAAAGTACATTAACGAATAAGCGTTGGAAAAACGCATTGACTCGTTTAGGAACAGACTTGATTCAGAATTATCAACTGATGTATTTTGATGTCATACATCATGTTCTGTATGCGTTTTCTTTTCTCCTAATATGATACTTTCCTTAGACTCAACTATCTTATAATACAGTATCTAATGATAATCAACCATCCTCTTTTTTCTGTCTAATTGTAAATAATTATTACCTTCACTGATAAAATAATTATGATTAGCAACAGATACAAAAATATCACAAATTGCTCTCCTAATGTGTATTATTAAATCTGTAATTTATTAGGCGAAGGTATATCATTATAGAGTATGTTGATTATCCACTTTTTTCATCAGGTATCAAAATAGATACATAGATATCATTTTGTATCATTATGGAAATTGTCAATCTTATCATGTCGTTAATCTGTCTGTTTGTGTGAGTGTGTGTAAGTGTGTGAGTGTGTCTGTGTCTGTGTCTGTGTGTCAATGGTGTGAGAATAGTACTTCTAAAGGATAGATCTTTTCTGCAGTTCATTGCTGGGAGCGTCACCCTGGGCAATGTGCCAGTTCTAACTACAGTCAGCTCTATGCTCCAGTTCCTTTCCCAGAAATAACTACTATTTACTTCCTACTGAGTCTAGGGCTGTAATGTCCCTGTGGCTCATCACAAGTAGCCCGTCGCATAAGGAAATTGTGAAACAATTCAATGTATCCCAATAAGGACGTTGGTATTGCGACAGGTTCCACTGTAGAATTGTGGCTGTTCTACTGGGTTGATTCTAATTTTGTAAAAAGTTCTAAAAAATAAATATTTGGATCTAACAATCCTGAGATTTCCAGCAAAATTGTTATAAGTAGGTGAAATTTTATTCTGGATTTTTTGCACAACAGCGATTTGACAAAACCATCGTTTTTTCTGTTTTATGTACCATTATGCAATGGGCCACTCTTGGTCCTCATATGAGCAACATCATCATCAACTAACAGCAAAAATATCTTTGTTCCAAACGTCCTTGTCTTCATGGATTTTTAAACATAATTGCCTCCATTTTATAGATATTTAGGGATCGAAATGGCAGTTCAACAAGAAGCCTCGTCCCAACAAGTGTCCCTCTAGCAAGACACTCTTTTTCTCATCGCTGTATGTATACGAATGATTCTGAGATGGGCCACAGGAAAATTCATAGCCAGCAGAAACTGTCAGAATTGTAAAGATGATTAGATTAAAATTCAACAAATGAATGACAATTTCTTCCTTAAATGAGCAAAATCCATTTTAATTGGAATAGACTGAAAGTAAGATATGGTTTTGCAAGACCTGAAAATAACCTCAGAACCGTTACAATCACTATAAGATAATTACCTTGGCCTAATTGCTTGTTTCTGTTTTCTTCAGAAACACAGGTAAAGGACCGATTTTATTCTGTCAAATTCCAAGTAATAGGAATGATTAACTTCTAAAAATATATCGTAAATGATTCTACGTCTCATGCAAATATGTACTGATTCTCAAGTCCCTCAGGTAACAGGAGAGGACCAACACTCTCCAAAGTTCCACTTTTCCATGTTACAGTTGTGTTATACCTGAAACCATTGTCTCAGATTGTGGGCTTAGGATGGGGAATAACAAGTTGCATATTGATTTTGATAAATACAAATTTCCTAACTGTTATTGCTAGCGCTGCTTTTGTCCCTGTCTCATACTGAGTTTAAAGGGCCATACCCACTAGGTGATTTTACCATTGCGGGGCGACTCTCAAAATACAGATATTACCGGCGATCCCTTGGCTGGTCGTCTGTTGCCTAGAACACACGCCCTACCAACAGGGACTTTCTTGGTGCAATCGCCCAGTGATTACAATCGCTGGACTTTCCTGGTACAATCACCCAGTGATGGTGATCGCTGAGCAATTCCCCGGTGGTATGGTGTGCATTCTAGTTGATGGGCAATGGGCAACAGAATTACCATCAAAATTGGCGGTAAAATTGCGGGTAAATGATGTTACTTTCGCCCGGCCATGACAACGGCCATCCTCCCAGTCGCCCATTACCCGGCAACAGTAAATTCGCCAAGTGGGTATGGGGCTTAAGAAATTTTCATGCCCTCTGTCATCTCACCCCTAATATAGCATGGTAATATCTCTTGCCCATTCTACGATATCTTCATATATCAATGTCAAAGTCTAGACCCATTTCTTAGCCACTTTTGATGTTGATTTTTCCTTTTTGGTGAGACTAGCATAGAACCAATGGAAAATACCCAATCGCCAAGTGGGTATGGGGCTTAAGAAATTGTCATGCCCTCTGTCATCTCACCCCTAATATAGCATGGTAATATCTCATGTCCATTTTACGATATCTCCATTTATCAATATCAAAGTCTAAACCCAATTGTTGGCCACTTTTGATGCTTTTTTTCTTTTTTTGTGAGACAAGCATGGAACCAATGGAAAATACCCAGTGTGAAAATGTCTGCAGTACACAATGAATATCAAGTGGCAACACACATCTTCTCCCCCAGGATAAGCTCGCCTGAAGTTAATAACATGTCTAGGAGCCATGTAGGACTAGGAATACACCAGAGGAAACAAAAAGGTGAAAAATATCACAGTTGACATGTGGCCAAAGTATGCCAGGAATCCAATGTATTCCCCAGCCACATTGAGACTCTACACTACTTCAGAGTCACAGAAATAGACTATATCAACTACTTGTGCGTCATAGAAATAGTCTATATAAATACAATTAGAACTTGAAACCTCTGGTTAGGTTTCATTACATTTAGAAGTGGTTGTATGTAATTTCTTATAGGGGTGAGTGTTGCAAGTGTTGATTGAATCTTGACATAAATGTAAACAGTTGGTGTGAAGGATACCGAGGTATATGCAGGATGTCAACGCTCAAGTGCCCGAGGGAAAATGGGGAATTTTGCAAGGATAGGCGCTTCAGAAGAGGGAGGCTCAAGTGCCTGGGGGAAAATCAGACTTCCTGAGAGGTATGGGGGCTAGTAATCTTTTATTTACCTGTTTACACACATATATCTGGCTAATTATAACTACTCCCTATGCCCTATCCCCGTATATTGAACTCTCTCATACGTTAAATGTATTTGAGGAATATATATGATATAAATATACTTCTTGACCAAATCTGGGATAGATAGGATTCACAGAGGACCTTCCTTTCTAAATCTTTCCTCATATCCTAGATGTGCACTGATGGACATTTAACTCAAGCATTCAAACATATATACACCAATCAGATCATTATTAGGAATGTGGATAGCGTTCTAGTGGAGTGAAAATTGTAATGAATAATTTCATTTTTTCTACATATATATACTTCTTGAAATCCTGATAATGAATCCAAATTCATCTAATTCTGGATAGAAGGGAAAAAAGATTCCAGAAGCACATGTAGTATGGTATAATGCCCTTCTCCAAACATATACTTTTGCCATAACCCACTGTATTTATCACCCATCCTCTGTTTGGAGAGTGTGGGTGCCAGCCGTTACTTACGCTGGTACCTAGGTCACATAGCGGTACTCTGTCAACTAAACAAGGGAACCAGCGATGGCCCAGATCCCCATGTCAAGGTCAAGGTCACCTGCCACTCTGACAGGGGGGCCCATGTGGTCACATGATCAACATGTGGTCACATGATTAACACAGAGTCACATGATTACCATGGAGCATGTCAGTTGAACATGTCTCTCACAGATGTCTTGGTACAACACTGAAGCATCCAGACACATTTTCATGGTGTTCTTGTTCTTTTTATCACTTTTGTGAGGTATTTGCCCATCGTCTGTTGATTTTTCTCCTGCTTTTCTGTTTGTCTGTCTGTATCCAAGGCAATCCAGATCTAGATATGCCCTTTTTAAATCACAGAGTCTTTGGTTCCTCTTTGGCATATCTAGGGCTCCAGGCACCCTCAGGGGAAAAGCAACAACTGCTTCAAAGCTTCACAATCCCATGGGATTTGCTTTCATAGTTTTATTATTGTATTTGATATTAGATGAAGCACTTGGTAAATAAGGATGGGAATTCATATAATATTTGGATTTCTTTTAACAAAAAGATATGCTTGACTGTTAAATAGTTGAAATCAAAAAGTGTGTCATTTTTAAGAATGATAACAGATCTGTGAAATATAAAGTACAACAAGTATATATCCTGTGGCTCACCGCACACAGTTATAAATACGTATTACTATTGGGATATGTTTTACCCGTAGGTATCGAAACCCTGACACCACTGGTCCATATATATTGCAGCTTGTTTTACAAGACAATAATTAGATTCATATAAAGTACAAACTTGAAATGTTACAAACACATTTAGAACGTTTTATTATAGGAGTGTTAGGTTATTGCTTTTATTTTGAACAACGTTTGCTTTAGACTATAATTGTTGTGATGGTTTGCTCATGCAATGGGCCACTGTGGATAAAGATCTATTTGTCAGGCACAGTCTTTGTAGGGCAGAGTATCATGATAGGAAAGAGGTTAATAAACCAATTTACTATAAGGACTACATGTAAATACAGTTGCACATATACACTTTCAGAACTTATTAAGGTACTTTGGATCATAATACGGCTATAATGTATCATTTATGTTGGCAAAATGTACTATCATTATATATATACGCACACTTATCAGGGAAAAAAGGGGTAATGTGATGACTGGATCCATGGCAACCTCTGTAGACTCAATAGTAGGACTATAGAGCTTTTCCATATATATTCAAGGTTGATAGTACCAATTTCTTTTATCGTTCTATAAAACATATATAGTGTGTGTCCAGTAGTATAAGATGTGATTAGCAATAAACCCCTCTGTTTCTATCTTAATACCCATGTGAAATTACATGTTAATACAACGCCAAAACTCATCCCAACATAACTGCCAAGACTATATAACATGCTCATATCACCTCATTTGCACATGGTCTATAGGATTAGTTATTCGCCATGGGAAATGGTCCACGGCTATTCTGGGGTACATAAAATCCCAAGGACAACGCGGTGACATCTGTACTATGATGAGGGTGTTTTTTCTCATGGCTGCGGATTTTGTGGATGATAATGTTGACCATAATGAGCCAGATGTGGGCGAGACTGCGGTCTCTGACATGGTGATATGGTAAATACTAGAACTGCTACTGTAACTCTAGCTTCTGCTCCAATTCTAAACTTAAGGCTGTATTTCACATACCGAAAGTATGCACTGCTGAAATTGAACCTGTCCATGGCAACATTCTATATCAGCGGCCCACACTTTCGATGCATTTACGGCAACTGAAAGTGCAATATCGGCCGCCAAAAGTGTAATATCGGCAACCAGTCCAAAATCGACAAGAGATATTTACCAACATGTACTAGATGGAAAGCCCCTGAGTCACCTAGTGTTCAGCTCATTTCACCTGATTCTGTACACTCTTCTTGTGTACTTCACTCTCATCTTTTGATGAAATTAAAAGAGGGATCCGTTCTACCTGGATTGCTTTCGATTCCCATCGATCTATATAGGATTATATCTAAGCATAAACACCTAAACCCAGTAAGCTGCAGACCACTCTAGAAGTAGGATGCAAGATACACTGACCCCTGTGTAAAACTAGTGATCTAGTAGAGAATTTGCTTTCCTCGTGGTAAAATAATATAATTGTGGTTATGTGAGTCAGGGAGCGTTTACTCATATGGTGAGATGTAGGCAGGAATATGCATTACAAGACTCCAACTGTCAAGATGCCAAGGATGACACACCGCAGAGTACTATATCAGCTAAGGGAATGTATATGGGCCACTACAAAAGCCCATACTCACTGCGATAACTTTCAGATGGCTGACTGATTTTTTTATCATGAGATAACTGCATGTACGTCTACAAATTTCTGTATATTTCAGTATGATAAAAATATTATATGTATAGTGCTTTAATTAAGTACTTTATGACACCCATCTAATAGTATACTTGGCAGAACTAAAGAGACGTAGATCTCCCAATTAAAACAACCGGAAACCGTATTGGATGGTTTCCATTGACTCTATATAAGAAATTAAAGTGTAACCATAGGTATGATTAAGTCTAATTTCCAATTCAATGGCTCAAAATTGGTTCTTTTATTGAGCATTTTATACGACTACTTATTATCTAGTTCAAATAATTTACCTGTATAATTAATAAGCTCCATTTAGATTGATAAGGGTTTTCGTTTTCCCCGCAAAAATACTCAAATGGCGACAATCTTGCTTGGAAGATAATAACATGGCAATTAAATAACTTAAGATACTTAATTTGTAATTGACTGACGATAGAAGAAGTTCAAATAGTCGATTGGGAATGCAACCTACAAGGAAATGCCATTTAAGATTGTTTATACAGTTACATTTCCTTTTGTTAGCTCTAACCCTTGCCAGAAAGAGATATCATATCGACAGTATCCCGAGAGTATTGTATTGTTGGTACCAAGAGGAAAAACAATGGTCTTTCATAATTATATAGAAGATGCCACATGCTGTGACTGTATAGAATCCCCCCGCATGCATAGACTGATACGGCATTGTTTCCCAAGAGAAACTACCCTTTTGGGACGCCACACGCATGCATTGCAATTGACCGCTAATTACAATAAGGGATAAACCACATGGTGTTTCATTTTCAAAGATACTTATCAATAATAGATATCTTTATTCGAGTGATGAAAGGGCATACAATTAGACTAATTTGAAGTTCTTACGTAGCCCTTACAGGCTAGATATTATCACAATCTCAAGGTTAGGTGTATTTGTGTATTATGTAAGAATACCAAAAGAGAAAGTTTTTAATTGGGTGTAGAATAGTCACGTGAGAAAATACCAGAATGTATATAAAAGGTCAATTGTAGGGAGGGGCCAAGCTTAAGCTTAATTCAATAAGTTGAAATAATGTAATCACTACAAGAACAATTAAATGGGATCATAGACATACATCTTGTATATATGTCTATGATGGGATGTAGAATTTCAGACGGACAATTATTTTTCAGTATCCAACTATGCCTTCAATACCTATCAAGGCATACTTTGGTAGTAATATTTCTGATTAATCCAAGGAACCCTGATCAAGAATCAAGAGTCTGTAATCAAAATCCAATGGAATGAATCAAGGACTTTGCTTTGGGTTGATCAAAGGAAAAGGAAACCATTGTTTACACACGTAACTCCCACCACGCCCACGGGGGGCGCTGTGAGGTCCGAGGGCGGGAAATAATGAGAGTCGAACCAATTGTCGTCTGCTACTTGTCCTTTTGTGTGTAATCGGTGAATAGAAGATGATACAGTGACCACACCCTCAGTATCCACAATACTAGGATGAAAAGGATACACATATATGACAGATGAGGAGGGCACACTTGTGTGTGGGGAAAGAAATGCGACACTTCAAGTTCTTAGGTCACAAATAGGGCATATTTCTTGCTGTGATGAAACAGATGCAATGTAATGGAAGGGGGATATGGGAATTAGTTTATTGCGTTTAATTTGGTCGCATCTAACTCGACTAGAAAAAAGTATAAGATCCCTAAAATTTAATATTTTTGTTACCAATCTGTTTTACTAGTGAGTTTGCATTTGGAAAAGGAACAAGTAATTCACATACACGTGCATAAATAACACATTGACAGATCAGGGGAAGTTCCAGAATCTTTCTAGACAGTTATCCTCAAACTGTCACTGTAGCATACGAGTGGTACCTTTAAGAAACTCGGCCATGTGATGATAATGAACGACAGATACCGGGATCTTTGGTCTGACCTTAAATGAACTGTATACATGTATATATGCCGTGTTGGGTACACGAAGGGGCCTATGTTACATACCGAATGGCGTTACCCCAACGGTCCGACATGCAAATCATGGCCTCATTAGGACACACGCATGCGCACTGAACCCGGAACGCGCTTCCTGGGTGAGTGAACCGCTAGAAATCAGGGTAATGGTTTTACAGGAAATTTGTACCTACTAACAGGTGAGAATGGTGTCAGTTAATATTGTCCTCCGTAGCTTTTCTTACTATAAGTTTGAAAATCCTTAGGATAGACATGCCCTTTTCTCATTAAGCAGGGAGGCCACGGAAAAAGATTTCCTTAATGGTTTTTTTTTTCGAATTTCACAGTAAAAAACGCTAAATCTTTCGGGAAAAAAAGAAGGGGTGCACGCCCCCTCCCCCCTCTGGATCCGCCACTGGAGGCATGAATCTTCTAACACAAGTTACAATAAGAATGGAACAAATGCTTATTTAAATATTTCTATTTCTTTCAGAAATAGATGTTGCTTGTTTCAACCTGTCTCATTTTTTTGCATTTTTCTGTATGCAAAGCCTGGCCCAGTGAAGTATAATATTGGATAAAAAAAAAATCGATGCAAATGCTGATAAAGGCAGTATCACAAGTGTTAATAATTTACTTTGCCACCTAACACCATTGCACAAATTCTATCCTCCCCTAACCCTTATCATCCAGTATATGGACATAGCTAACCCTCATTCTCCTATCCCCATGGGATTATGTGCAGTTGTCTGTGGGGTCATTTCGGTTGAGCATTCTTCCCCTTTCCCTATTACCTATGTCATTAGGGTGTCATTCGCTCCGTTATTTATTACACTTGGACCCTATTGTCTCTGGGGCGTGAAGGGGACATTGACATATTATATGTATCCTGTAGTGGGTCTAGCCATGAACTGTGTCAGAAGGAACTCGATAACATGGTTCGTGTGTGTGTGTGGGGGGGGGGGGGGGGGTGTGCGTGTGTGTGTGTAGTGTGTGTGTGTGTGTGTGTGTGTGTGTGTGTGTGTGTGTGTGCGCGCACGTGTGCGCACGTGTGTGTGGGGGATGTGTGTGTGTGTGTGTGTGTGTGTGTGTGCGCACGTGTGTGTGTGTGTGTGTGTGCACATGTGTGTGCAGGGCCAGATCCAGGGGAGTCATGGGTTCCAGGCCACCCCCCTTCCCTTTTTGTGGCAACTTATACTTATCATAGAGAGAGAAAACGTTGCACATACATAATTATTTATATACAAATTTGTGACGTTTTAGTAGTTAGCCTATATGCAGACTCCCATTTTCGAAATCCTATCCGCCCCTTGTGTGTACCTGCTGCACTGCTGGCACCAGCTTTCATAGCCTAAACTTGGTGTATTTGTAGCCTAGCTTGGTGCATGTGTAGCCTAAAAATTAGTGTAGAAATTGGTTCCTTTTAGACATCACCCAGTAAATAAACTCATGTCTTTTGAAGCTCTTTGTCATACTTCATCAGCTGTCATCTGAAAGTGGTCACAGTGTCCTCTTTAGCTCTTTCACTTCGCTCTTTCATTTTTTCTCAAACCTAATAAAGATTAAGTGATGTGTTAGGGCAATCAGTCTTGACAGATTTAACTAATGATTCTATGAACTTGACAGGAACAATACTTTTTTAAGTAATGATAGAGATTTTTTTTCTCTTGCAATTGTTGATACCTACTAATCAATTATCATACTTGGAAGTTACTGTAGAAACCTGAAGATCTAGAGGTGATGCAATCTAGAAAACACAATGTGCACAGTTGTAAGTTTTCAACTTTTTTTCATTTTTCTGAGAAAAGTAACAATGGACGATGATTGCTCAACCAATAAGCACAGAAAGGTTATGAGTTTCTGTTCAACTTTTCAGGAGGCAAACTAAATGTTCTTAACCCAAAAGAATGAAATGAACGTGCAGTTCTGATGGGAGAGTTTTAAAAATGTAGAAATAATATGAAAATTATAAAATTGGTGAGTTTGACCGATTAGCAACCTTGTGAGCAAGGTTGTAAAGGGTCACCTGATGTGTATATGTATCTATTATATAAAGTCAGTGCATTTACATAAGAGTATTTTCCCTCTTTTTTTAACCAGTCAAATACCTGTAGATTGGGAAAACTGCCAGGAGTCCTACTTCATCCATGTCTGGTACATAATCATCGAGATCACCCACCCTATGTTTATGACCAGTTCTGTGCCCTTGCCAATAATGCTAGGCCCTATAATTTTTTGTATGAAGAAGGGTATGCACTAGAAAATTACCAAGACCTTCCACAGCTATAGTTTTCTCATGACTCAAAGAAATCAACAGTACAGACCGCATTCGGTTAGGACCTGTAGTAGTATACAATACATTGACAAGCAATATATTATGAGGCCTTTATATACAAAATGATGTGTAATGTATGGACTATATATATTATAAAGATATAATTATATACAAAATATCATGAATGTATCATGTATGTATTATTTGTAACTCTTGCTAGAGAATGATATATAATAGATATTGTGATTTGTACAACCTTGGGCGTTGAAATAAAGTCCAAAGTGTTTTGCTCAATAAAATGTCCATGCTATGACTATAGGTACTGTACCATGTTGTTACCTATCTACTGACCTCTAGCTATGTAATCCTGTTAGGCCAACTAAGAATTTGTACAAACAGTTTGCCTTAATTGCTGTGAAATCCCCAAACCCCTGCTTCTAAAGCAGGGGTCAGCAAGTGTGAAAAAGACGCAAGGATTGATTGTATTTGAAGTAGAAATATACTTTGTTTCTCCTCTAAGCATTAGATGGTAACATACTACCCCATGACAATGTGGAAGACCAGCCAACTAACAAAACACTTAAATGCTAGTAAAATTTCAAAATACAAAGTGAAATAAAGACTTGTTATAGTTATATACTTCCCTTTCTCAACCAACTTTTTCAATCCCTTATTTATCTTCATGGAAAAACTTTTTTATCTTCATGGAAAAATTCATATTGCCTTTGATCCTTTCTTTTTGCATGCGTTCTGACAACATTGTTATTTGACTTTTTTTATCTTTTAACTTTAACAAGGAGATCGTCAGACTGTGACGTCACAATGTGCATACACAGTGTACACAGTGAGCACTACCCAGCCCTTTGCACCATGACTAATTTCACCCCTTTTAGAATAGTCTCCCTACCTCACGATCCCAGCCATAAAAAAGGTAAGATTGTATTTCCCAAGGTGTCTTCACTACCTTAACAAGGGAACCCCTTAAGGCAGGTGGGCTGGGACGGGGGGGGGTGTACTCGCTCTATTGTTAGGTACCAATTGAAACAAAACACAAAGAAAATCACTGATACATGCAACTTGTATGGGACATATATGAAGTTTAATTAAGGCTTCAACATGTTTATAAGTACTTTTGAATTGTGTTAGGGCACTAAGTGACAAAAGGCACTAATTGACCAAATTTTGCCAGATAGTGCCTTTTTGTCACTAAGTGCCTTAACAAACATCCATTACTTTCTAGTTTCTATTTTTGATATTCCTCAGAAGAATAATAAAATAAATGGGTTTCTATATGCCAGTTCACTGACTATAGACGCTATATTTCTTTAGAAAAAACACTGTCAGAAAACTTTTTATATGATGATTAGCTATTTGACCCCAGAGCCCAAGGTCCTACCAAGTTTCATAGCCATTCTGCTCTGAATCAGAGTTTTATGGTAAACAATTACTCTTTGAGGATGGAGTACCCCCCCCCCCACCCCCCCCCCCCCCCCCAGCGGCCAACTTATCCAACCAACCAGACCTTAGTCAGGTAGATCTGGGTATTTGAGTAGCTGTGTAAACGGAGGGTTAAGGGAACTTCCTCCAGTGTGGGATTAGACCAAAGGGGAAAGTTTTAAAGAGCCTTTGGTCTATTTGAACACCCTCGCACAGCCTATAATCAGTATATATGATTATTTTTAGTCCTAATAGTGTTAATGTTTAAGTGTCTGTTAAGAAAAAGGGAAATGTGGTTAGGGACCAAACGATTTACTTTTTACTCTTGAACGGTCGGCAATTACAATTCCTATTTCGTTAATTCCTGAGGAGTATATTAAAAAGGGTAACATAATTATGCCAATGCATGATGTAACCAGCCTTGGATGAATCCAGTATTTACAGAGACATTCTTTATTTGAAGTGTAAAGTGATCAAATACTTGCACAGACGTTTATTCAGGATCTACTTTTCTACCATGTTAATCAGGGGCATTCACCTTAGCTCTGATCCGAGATATGTGAATGTCTGCCAAAAATGTAGGATCTTTATCTGCCTGTTTGGTACCTGGTAAATCACTGGAAGATTAACTCAATCCGGTGTCCCTTCACGGTCCAGTGAACACGCTGTCACGCTAACTCTACGCCAGTGACTACCTCCCGGATTCTCAAGGTATCAGGTCTACACTGGACTTTTTCATTAGGTTTCCTGTTGTAGGAAAACTAAAGAAAAAGCATTGATAACAGATTCCTTTTACTGTGTATGAGGGGCAGACAATTGTATACATCCATAGATATGTTCCCTTCTTTTGTATTTGTATTAATTATTTATTTTCTAGGAGTCAATTGTGTATTAGCTCTTTAATGTTAAAAGAAAGTGTAAAGTTAATACAATACATATCTTCAGGTTCCATTGAAAGTTCTGTGAGGACAAGTCCGATGTACAAAGTATTATTTCACCGCTACACTACCATTGAAATACTATCTACTTTTCCCACAAAACAGCTTTTGAACTTGATGTATACTTGATCACATCAAGTATTATTACGTATTTTGTGTTGAAAGGCACTTTCTTGGTTTAAAAGATCATTCGACCTTTATATATGGATAATAATCTACCAATCTTCATAAGATAACAATTTGCATAAACATCAAAGCATTTACCTGTTTAAATCTGAAAGTCTCCTTGTTTACCGCCGTTTATAAACAATTCTGCAATATAACCAACCATTAGAGTTCACGGTGAACTAACCACCTAGCAATTTCTGTATTTGTCTCCTATTTAGTCTTTTTCCTTCTATTCTATCTTTTTTTCTTTTTTTTTTTTCTTTTTTCTTTTCTGTTTTTTTTTTTTTTTTCTTCTTCTTTTATTCCGTCTGGGGTCGCCCACAAGATGCGGAACTAAAAGTTGCGGTCACAGCCGGATAGAACACCTTGACTGGTACCGACCTGGGTCATCGTGACTCACTCCAGGAACCGGCGAAGACACCTTGACTATTATGGGATACGGGTTTCTATGGTACCAGGGTACCGTTTGTAAAATGGAGTATTACTGACACGACAGATTCTATTTGTGTCAGTATTTCTAAATGTTTTCTGGTTTCTCTAATGAGCGTCTCATATGTATACGTAAAGCCAACAGGGGCGGATCCAGAGGGGGGAGGGTCCAGGGGGTCCTGACCCCCTCCTTTTGGTATACCCCTAAACTAGGGAAAGCGGGGGAAATGTCGCATGTGTCTGTGCAAATATATGCATTTTTAGTACTAAGATTATATGTGGACCCCTCCTTTTGGAAATCCTGGATCTGCCTCTGACCAAACTGATCAAGTTAGACTATGTCTGTTTAAGCAATTCAATTTGTTTGGTTCTCCGCAGTATCCCAAAGTTAATGTTTCAAACTTACCATTACGAAAAGGGATGGTAATACACGATGTACAGGAAAGATGTGAAATCTCCTAAAACCAATAAACAAATTTAAAATGGGCCTACTATCTATTAGAGCTGCCCACTATATAATTCATGCAGAAATATTTAACATCAGACTATCTGAAGAATGTGATGCAAAAGTGGAAAATAAGTGTCCTTCTCTGAGCATGATCTATGAAGAATATCCTGATAACAGATTTAGTTTTTGCAGAAAATGAGATTTGAAAGTAGAAAATAACTGCCCTCTCCCTACTCTGTGACTTTATGTACTCTGCTGTTAAATATCAACATAGGAATGAGAAATATTATAATGGGTTCGAGACAATTTGATAAAATATGAAGACCGTAAAGAGTTAAAACCTAAGTAGAAAGGTCGCAAAAAAACCATAGAGAATCATATGACACACTATGCCTATAATAGTGAGATGGTATATCTTTCCATGGAACGTAAGAAATATAATGCGGAAATACTTTACTTTAACTAGATAGAGGCAAATTATCATTTTGAAATTTAGTTGCATTAGATCATCCCATTCAGTAATGGTTAGACAACTTTAATGGTAGCCTTGTACGACTTTGATAAATATGCATGAGTTCGGGGGATCCCCTGGAACGATAGTTTGTTAGTCATTAGGTCGTTGGGTTGGCTCGAAATCAGAGAGGATAGCGTCTAGAACTTTAATTCGAGTTCCCCAAAGTAAAATATTAGATCATAGTCAAGGAATGTACATTCATGAATTTCAGATTCACAACTCATGCTCACTCAGTTGTTCGATCATACTCATGCACAGCTGTGGAAATGATTATTATGTACTTGTAAAGTAAATCTATTTTGAGAAGCTGCAGTGTAATTTTAGAATTATACGAGACTTACCTTGGTAAAAGTTGATGTAGAATTATAATTTTACCGAGGACAACACGTTGTGTTGTGATGATTATGCCACATGATCTCACCAACACTGAACGTGTTTGGCTCAGGTAAAATTGAGCAATCACAAGGAATTCGTTTCAAATTTTCAAAATAGAAAAATTAAAATGGACATAAAGGGCTCACAAAATCAGAAAGGGAAGTATGCCTTTGGAAGCATACCATCACTTTTCAACGGACCTGTAAAGCCTGCATTCCAGTAAGTGATTCTGAATCATAATTTGGAATTTCTTTACTTTTTGAGGGATATTACAGAAACTCACGTATACAACATGCACCATTTGAAAGATAATCCAAAACAATTTCTAATGATAGCATGTTTGTGATAAACCCGTATCCAACTTAAGCTTGTGATTCCCGAATTCGTAAGTAAAAACGGATATATAGTTTAAGGTTATCTTATAGACACTTGGTTTATGGACATTTTATAGGCGTGTCAGGGCCTACCTGTCCTCCCCCAATTGAACCCCCTGGCCTAAGGGGTTCCATCAAAACACCACCCCGGCTTATAATATAAGTTATATGTTACCTCACACATTCCCCCACCACCCAGAGATATCTTCTCGAGTACCGACACCCTTGGGGCATGGGGTTCGATTCCAATAACCTATTTCAAAACTCACAAGACCAATATGGTTAGCTTTAGGTAAGATGTGACCTCAATTGATGACCTCATGTGACCCAAAATGACCTCATTTGGTTTCATACTCGTGTAAAGACATAGGAAGTATGGTTAGCCATAGACATGCGCTCCAAGTTGTTAATTACCTTACTTAAAGCCCATTTTTGTAAGCTTGAGTTCATTCATTTATTAGAATTTGATCCAACAAATACACTTTTTTGACCATGTAACATGATATAAAAATGGAAGTTATAGAATATTTTAGGTGGCAAAATATCAATGGCAGACAACTTATACGACCATAAAAGTCAATTCATTTAGCCAGCCATGTAATTTGTTAGCTTGGATCCCAATTTCCTCTACAGCCTTGTCCGACCTTATTTAGTTGTCGGTTTCCTTTTTCTCCTATTTGCTTTTGGGATTTATTTAAGTGGGCCATTGCATGCCATCGGTTTGTGATAGGTCAAAAAGAGCGGTGTCCCGTGTGTCTATGAGTACATTCCGCATACCAGGGCCTGAGGGACATCCTAGCGGCTGTTAGGCCACCACAGGTGGAGGAAGCATGGCTTTCTCACACCTTCAAGGCAGGTTTCCACGAGACAAATAAAGGGCCATACCCACAAGGCGATTATATCTGACTCGGACGACAGATCGCCGTTAAAATTGGCCGATTATACCCAACAAAATCGGCCGATTTTAGCACAGACTCAGATAAAACCTGCACATTTTAATATACCATACAGGGGATCATGGGAATCGGCCGATTCTGCCTGTTTCCCGTCGTCAGTTGCCGTCAAAATCGCCTAGTGGGTATGGTGCTTTAGTCAAAAGATTAGTGGTTTGGTCAGCTGACCAAGGTGACGTCTTGTGGGATGACTTGTGGGGTGACCAACTGTTCTAATTTTTGGCAAATAGAGAAAAAATATCAGAAATGTCAGATTTTTCAGCTATAAAACAGAGCAATTAGTGTATCTAGTCCTCTGACATCACTGTGCCCCTATGCATTTAGTTGGTGCACTTTATTAGTGAGCATGCACTGATTAGATGCAAACAAAAAGCCCCATGTAAATCAGCCTTGAGCTTAGGTGAGTGTGACTGAGACTATAAGGGGGTATAGCCTCGCGGTAGCGTGGCATGTGCTGTAGCATCATCCTTCAATATAAGTTTTTACCATTGCCGGGATATACTGAATTGGCCATTCGAACGCATTAGTGTAATTGCTGCCCATGGAGATATATATCATTTAGTTAACAGTACATGAGAGGAGAAAATATCATGTCTATGTATTAGCATTATGGGAAATACTCAGTATTTATCTGAAAATCATTGTAAGCTATGCAATGCATGCTAATAATTCAGATCATATAATTGGTAAAATTGAGATAGTACAGGCTACCTTGTGCATTAAGGGACAACAAAATTGCAGTTTGATATCCAAGCCTAATACAATCCGCAACTCTTTAATCAACCTTACCAACCATTCCCCTTTATATACCTTCTTAAATTGTTCAATTTGATTATCCATCCTTCTAATCCTTCCACCCCCTCAAAGCAACCACTTTTCCTCTCGCTTCCAATTTGTCTTGCCCGAGGCTACCTCAATGCTAGTTCACACATGCAAACTTGACCATTTACATACCAAAGGCTGTTTTCAGCGTGAACTATAAGCCCTACAGCAAGAATTACAATTCCTGACAGTCTTAGCCCTCATACATGTCTATCTGACTATGTAGCTACATTCAGGTTTTGATTTCTTATGTAATTTTGTGTCTGTAAGGCCAAAATTTTGTACCGTAAATGTTGAATGTATATTCGGATCTTCTATGTTAACAAGGCCTAACATACTATTCCCAATGGCACTTAAACCCTGCCGGCCTTAAAGTGCCCTGCGTCTCACACTGAGGGCCTTTTCCTCATGCTGAAAGAAAACATTGACAGTCTACCTTCTCACTCCACTCCAAAAATAACCCAATTGCACTTGAAAGTCTATTATATTGGCAACTAATCTATAACTTACACAAACAATGAACATTTCTTGTTTTCACGAATTTGACACGTGTTTTTCTTAAAGCCCCCAGACTTTCATTAAGTGTACATTTAGCTGTGGGTAATGCATAGTAGGTGGGTTGTTGTGGTTTATTTACATTTTAGCACTGCATGATCCCTCTAGTCCCTAATGATATAGAGAGAGGTATTAGGCAATGCTTTGGTAAATATGACCAATAGATTGCGAGGACACATTAAGTGGGTAAGTGTGTTGATTAAGAGGGGGGGGGGGCACTCATTCTCCAGATGGATTGGTCCAACCTACAAGAGTTAAGAGGACTCACATTTGAAAAGCTGAAGGAGCTCAGAAAAAAAAGCTCGAATTGAAACATTTTCATCATTACCTGCTAAACGTCTATAAGGAGGGATTTCATCCTTTGTGCAGGAGGGAAGGTTAATCGTAGGAGACATTCAATCATTCTCCGTCAATTCTACCGTGGGAAATCTGTTCATTAACCATTTACTACAAGAAAAACCTTGCTTGGTACCAGCGCTGTCATCTAGGTCGGTAGCAAAGTTGTCATCTAGGTTGATTGGCTGACGCAATACGAATTCATCAAATTTTGCTGATTTTTAGGGTAGGCACTAGCACCATCTATCCTAATGAACCATAGCAAAACATAAATGGTGTCACATTAACCCCCCGTAACCTCACTTTAACGTTGATGCCTTTCAGTATGGAACTATAATAAATTATAGGCGGTACCTGCATAACGTTGTGGCATATGCATTCCTTTTTTCAAATAGAGTACACCCCTCCAACCCAAGCAAATGGTGGTGGGTAAGTGGTTGAGAGACAGTGTAGGGTGCGGGGGAGGGAGGAAAGGGGAGGGAGGTCGCCATGATCCACCATGTGAAATAGGTCATGTCAAGTGTGCGCCAAAGCCGGTACTTGGAGCCTAACTCTTACGCCATAAAGCAATGTCATTTGTTGCCCACGGGATCCAACAGGCTATATAACGTTCTCGTAAAGGCAGAGGCTGCTGGCAGAGGTATTGCATCACCCAAGGGTGCCGTGTGTACCATATAAAGGGATGGTCAGCTTCAAGTTGTTCTGTTTGGTATTTTTATCTACTTTCTATATAACATGGATATATAATTATATTCACATATCCCCTGCTTTTCTATTCATTGGATTTAAAGCATATTTATCACCTGAACACTTATTTCTTTCATAGTATTTTACTCAAATGATTTGTTTATTAAGCTACCCCTGATTATGAATAATAATATTTAAATAAGAGTCCTTTGCAAACAAAACAAAAGTCCTGAATATCTGTAAAATTAATGTTTAGGCAAAGTATCATGAAAAATCTAAGTCTGCTAAACAACAATAGTATTTATAAATTCTAAGACTTCCGAATTGCCTCTTTAGTAATAGGGAATGTTTTTATCATAATATGTTTGAGAAAAATAGTTTATTCAAATATTATTTGGACTAACATGTATATTGCTGAGTAAATAAATCAACAAAAATTAAATGGTATGAAGGTCTCCTTGCAACCCCTCTTCATCTGGTCACCAATTAACTTCGTCTTGAAATTAATTAGGATAAGGCCATGGGCATCAACCTTCACTTTCCACTGCCACTATACCTCCCCTCTTCTCCCACCAAGGCCATCCTTTACAAAAATCTGTTTCCGATGGACCGGCCGGGTGGCTATTTTTAGGCCGGGTGGGAAGATTTTTTTTCATTTCACCCCCCCCCCCCCCCAAAAAAAAAATCAAAAAATCAAAAAATCAAAAAAAATATATCAAAAATCAAAAATCAAATATTTTTCTGTTAAATTCTTACCAAACCTATAAAAAAAAAAAGAAAGAAAGAAAGAAAGAAAAATTCCCGGCCGCCCGGGTCACCTTAATTAATGCCACCCGCTGGACCAGAAACGAAATTCTCTTTAAAGACAATCGCTCCATTATAGTTCTAAAGTTGAAATTTTCTTTAAACTTTGGGAAATAGGAGATTAGGGTCTGCACATACCAGAACTGATGAAAAAATAGGGGGTCACCATGCTAACTTTTGAATAAATTGTATCACAAAATGTGATTTATTACTCAAAATTCAGTATTTTCATGAACTTAAACTATATTTACATATTTTCTAAAAACAATGACAAAATCCACCAAATATATTCTTAATCTTCTTAAATATGAAGCCAATATGTAAATCTTTACAGTGTATCCATAAATCAGCAAAAATCAGAAAATAAAGAAATTTTAGAAAATGTTAAATATTGAAATATTGTAGTTGAAAAGTAAATTTTTTCATAAAAGTAGTCATACAAAAATTTTCAAAGTTGATAATTTCTTGAAATTCCTACATTTCATTGGGGTAAGTGTTAGCTATCATTTGATAGGAAAAAAATAAGGGGTCACCGATCTAACTTTTTCAGGAAACTTGATTTTTTACATCATGATTTTAGACATAATTTTGAAGATTTTTGGAAAATGTATGAATTGTAATTTATGCACATATGATATTTCTAAGATTTATGGAACCTAGCATCACTTAATCATGTGTATCCCTCTCTTGATTAATCAATTTTATATAGATAGGATGCAGTGGAATCCTGCCACATAAGCTTAAAGAGGGGCCTATTTTAGGCCAAAAAAGAGGGTTTGGTCGAAAATAAAACTTTTATTACAAATAAATTCATAATAAATTGACAACCAGGAACTCTCAAAATCTGATTAAATATATGAATTAATAACGTTCTGGACTACAACTTTGTCATTTACTATTTTGAAATCGGATGGATTTTGACAGAGTTATGAGCAAAAACGCATTTTCCCTCCATAGACTTCTATAGTTAAGGATTTTCACCCTTGTCATGGTTCACTGCACACCCATACAGCCAGGCTGCGCAGTGTGCATGCGCACGAACAAATAGCGCGATTGCCCTTAAGGTTGGCCTAATACCAGCATGGCGGCATGTTGACTCGTACCGTGTACGGTATAGGGGTGCACACAGAGTGGTGGGGGTGGGTAAGGGTTCACAGTCATCCCTCCACACTTACACATGTATACACCCTCCCACCTGGTACCATGTGGGGCTTAACATGTTAAACATGTGAACCCAGCAGAGACAGGGTCATGGACCTGACATGTTGAAGCCATGAGAACGACCATGCTGTCTCCTGTGTCTGTGTCTGTGTGTGTCATCGTAATGCATGCATGCATGCGTGGTGGGAGTAAGTAGAAGTATATTTAGAAATATATATTCTAAAAATCATTGTAATCCCTAACCCTCCTTAGCCATATTGGTACATGCTAATAAATTGTTGTGGGCTCTACCTATCATGGTTTCTCATTGGTTCAAGCAATTAACTATGCGATACCTAGGCGCCAGCAGTTTTTGACTATGCTTACAATTAGTCACACAAAATAAAAATTAAGGATGGATTGACGATTATATTTTAGATGTTTGCGAGACTGTAAAAAATGATTCCGTGCATATACCAAAAAGAAAATTGGGAATTGTGAAAAGAAAACTTTGAATTGGATATAATAATTAACCATATTTAACTCTCCAGCTGCCCTGTGCCTCTTGTACCATGCAATTAATCATCATGTTTCGTTCTTCCACAGATCTTGATATAGTATGGCTGTTAAGTAATGATGCATATATGTATGGTTTCGTCTTGAGCGCCAGTAGGCAGAGATAGGCAATTCTTATTGGCATAACCCATTTCTCTTCTTTTTTTGGATTGTGTACTTTATTAAGTCAGGATTTCCTGCCTTTTGCCAAACGTGGGTGTCAAGTTCGACCTGGGGGAGTCAACATAATTATACGGACTTTCTAAGGGCAATGTATATGGCGTATATGGTATTCTGGTAGAGAGGGACCCGTCATAGAAATGGATGAATTAACCGAAAAAGAGGTGATATGCCTAATTTTGCCATCTATAGGCAAGCCTGGGAATCTAGTGCAGTCCTAATGAATAGAATGAATACAATACGCACTCAATGCATTTGGGACAGACTATTATAATTCATTGTTAAACAGAGGTGATGCTGTCCGTTCAGGAGAACTCGAGAGTTTAGTTCAGTTATAGAGCAATTGTTCATTAATCCAAAAGTCCTAGGTTTTATTCCCATGCAGCGTAGTTTCGTACCAGAGTCACGGATTATGATCAGGCATTATTCATGCAATTTACTCGTGGATTGGTCATAACCTCCCAGATGCTGTGGGTAGGTTTGATTCTATCCCCTATGCACAAAAAGGTCCCAGATTTGTTTTCAGATTAATAAGAGAAGGAAGCGACTCCGGAAATACCGGTCTCTTGTCCGGACAATGTATGGCAGTATACTACCAGAGGATAACTTTGGAGACCAGCTAAATTAGTAAAACATTAATGTTCGGTGGAATATCTCAGCGAAAAAAAAGAATGAGGGGAATATGTTTTATAGTGACAGACAAGTGGAACATCCCGTTGTGAAAAATAAGGAAAAAAGGTTATCCCTATGCAGTCTTCCTAGGGGATCAGAGATGTTATCATTTGATATGTCTAGGGAAAAAATGAGAATCCTATTCTGTCAGACATAACACCTGTTTCAATGATGAAAAACGCCATCAAGTGTTTATGCCTTTTCAAATCCATGGGAAAATGTCTGTCCTAGTGCATGGGTACTTATCGTTGGTCTAATATGACTCACTGTGAAGTCCTGATCCTCTAAGTACATACTCATACCTAGATACGTTATCAGATAACTTATATTTGGATAGAACTGATTTACTCTGCTCATGATATTATATATGAATAAGGCATTGACCTTTTTATCGAGCTGGACTGCAGTGAATGCAATCTATGGCAATAATAACACATGATATTAATATATACAAAAAAATATTGCCATATATTAATACTAATTGATAATATCAATTTTATGGCACTACTTAATACTTATATCATTATGAATGATTATTGGCACTACTAAATTTGATTTGGTCTTGCTTTATAATTCCGATTGTTTGTCATTGATAGTTCCTTAACATACATCCATCAAACCCACACAATGAATAATATGGCACAATTCTGACAAAACAGTTTTATAGTATCTGGGTTATTATATTCAAGTACTGTGTATGTTTGTGTGTGTGTAGCAAAGCGTGTGTGTCACTGTCTTTGTCTTTTTGTGTGTCCATCTGTATCTGACTGTGTCTGTGTCAGTTTGTATGTGGCCAAAAGGCAAAATGTTACCTGGAGTCAAACTGTGCCATAATTATAAACCAATACTTTCTAAAACCGCGACTAAAAGGCTGAGAAGCGCTATTTCTATGACTGTATATACAAACTGATGTCAAACAGATGCTCACACAATATATAATTATAAGTGACTGCATGCTACCAGTAGCCTCCCATGATGCCCCAACAAGCAAACACATGTGGACACAACCATTATTACAAAGGTCCCTATCCTCTATCCCCACCTCTATTCCCGCCGCTATTCCCATCTCCATTCCCACCTCCTAACGTTGGGCAGTCGCCTCCCAGTGTGAGTGACATTAAATAGGACCAAACATATGTCACTGATAAACTGGCTCCCCGTTGACAGGCTGTATATGACTCCCAAATCGTCGGCGCTTTAGGATGGAAGGAGGAGGGGATACTCTGTTCTAAAATAGTAAGCATGGATAACGTAACCTGCAGCTGTCTGTTAAACAGATTTTCTTCAAATTTTTGTTTGAAGCAAGGTATTTAAAGCACTATACCCACTAGGCGATTTATACACAGTCGGCCGAATCATCGGCGCTAAAATCGGCCAATTTTAAAGGTAGAATCAGCCAACTTTTGCGCCGATTCAGATCAAACATATGCATTTTAATATGGTATATCTACAGGTGGTCATAGGAATCGGCCAATTTTAGTGCAGATCCATCGGCCGACTCTGTAAAAGTTGCTTAGTGGGTATGGGGCTTAAGGCACACTGGAAAGGAAAGCCTAGAGCATTAACATTAATTGTCATGATGTCGTATATAAGTTGCCTAATTTTCATACATCTAAAGAAGGGGAAAACTCCTACCCCAATCTCGCTTTTGATTGATTGATGCTAAACAATACTATCAACAGACATCTAAATCCACACATTCAAAGGAGAGGAAAATTTACAACAAAAAAAGGTTTCTCGTATACAAAGTACCCCCCCCCCCCCCCCGCAGCTCCATCAACCAGTTTTTATTGTTTGACGCTATAGATCAGCCTTAATATCCCACCACATGTGCTGTGATGTGGTGGGTCTAATAATAGGCCCTAATCAAGCATTGTGGCTTGACCTACCCCCCACCATCCCCACTGAGCCCACTTATACCTCCCACTCATCTAACCACCAATAGGTTCATGTGTCTGTGTCTGTCAGCATTGGTTGGGCCAGGGCCAAACCCGGAATTAAAATAGGATAGTGGGACAGAGGGCTTATAGAGTTTGCACTGTTGCTTCTATTGTGCCTGTGGAGACTATCAATTACTGGGGAATTAATATAATGGGGAATTAATATACTGGGGAATTAATATACTGGGGAATTAATATACTGGGGAATTAATATTGGTGATGGTTATGCCATATATGGATATATATGATTAACCGTTAACAGGTTGGATGTTTATTGCAGTTGGAAATATATCTGTGCAGTTTTTTTGTGATGACAAAGATGTTTGGCTTGAAAAGAGGAAGTTTGAATTACTTGTATTTACGCCGTCTTTATTATGATTTCAAGCCATATGGTTGATGTATTCCATGAAATGAAATGGCTGAATGGTTTAAGATGAGAATAGAATGCCAAATGGAAATAACCCTGGGTACAAGACTTCATGTATTTAAAACTTTTTTCTTTCCCAGATTGTGGAAAGAATCGAAAAAGAAAAAACTGTAATTCTAAACTCCCCTTGAGGGCATTATGGAGTAGAAGTAGAATGTTTCCACTTAACACAATTGAACTTTATGGGAATTTGATAATTATGTTAGATCATAAAACGCATAGAAATGATCACGAAAACTGGTCCATGATGTTTTTCCAAAATGATGTAATATCAGGAACGGCTCTATTCAGTTGTTGACATGCATTTCCAACTTGTTGATAGGTCTGTTTTACACTCTCCAAGCACTTATCCGGGATAAGAAACATATGCTTGGATCAGTCCCAGGATCCACTCAAACCAACATTCCATCCTCATCTTATACACTCTCCAAACAGGCTTTTTTGTTTAACCCCACCTCATCATTTATATTCTAGCACATCAAACATCAGCTTGGAGAGTAACCGGATGGTAATAATAAGTTGTTGGCTGGTTCCCAGCGAGTTGCGGTTAGTGCCAAGGGACGCGGGATGGGTACCGTCTGATGGTACTTGTTGATATAACATGGAGATAACCTATCAGATACCCCTGCCCTGGATGTATAGGTTGGATCCCGGCTATATCAAAGGGAGGGGGTTACTTAACCATTTAAGGGTTGTAACTATTTTGAAGCTTGGGGCAGATATCAGTTCAGAAGTGGATCACTAGCACTCATATTATATACGTAGATCCCTGAAGCAGGTTCCAAATGGTCTGTGACCAGATAGTTATCATATGCATGTATACATACGTGCATACATACGTATATACATACATGTATGCATACATACATACATGCATGCATACAGTCATGCATGCATACATATTGGTAAGGCATACACTTTTTTGTTGGACAAAATTAGCAGTAATCTGAAGTGGATTTGTCTATAGAAATGAAGATTGCTCACATATGAAAATAATTATGTTTGACAAATCGCTTATACTTATAGCAACAGGTGGACGCTATGGAGATGAAAGATTAACCCCAACCTTTTCATAATTGTTCCTCCAGGCTGTTTGAAGGCGACTACACCGGTATCAGATGATAGTACCCCCGTTCCCCCACCCTCGATTCTTCAAAAGTCTCACCCACCATATAATATGCATATAACAGGATTGACCGACATTGTGACTCTTTTTATCCTGGTGGTTCCAGCATCGGTTCATCCTTATACATGACCTACAGGAGTTCTCCTGTCACTCAAGGATGGAAAGTCACTCTTTTTCCGATCATTTTCTTTATCTTGTCTTTAATTGTTTGGATATAATGCTTCTTCTTATGTTATGTCTTTAATTGGAGAACTTTTCCCACCCTCATAATAGGACCACTAGTTTTCTCCATTATCATGTGAACTGAGAGGGTCATTAATATAATGCATGAGCATTATACACTGAAAGCAATAAACACTTCACGCGTACGTCCATAGGAATTAGCAATTACATAAGGTGCAAACTCAGCTAATTTTCTCTCAGGGACAAAAATTAGCTCATAAACCCGCTGTTACCAAAATTAACAGGTTGTGGACGATCATAGCTATCACAGAATCTATGTCATCTTGCTTTCTGTTTGTTGTTTTGTCTTTATAGGTTTTTTTTTCATGCCATGATATATGTATTACTACAAGGGTCACACAGCTGTGGAAAATTTATCACTTTTTATTACTCCATTTTCTGATGATAAATGTAACTGTTGTCACTTGGATAAAAAAAAAACACAGGGATGTAACCAAATGACATCTGAGTATCATAATCATAAGTGTCTAGACTAATATATACTACTTTTTATGAACCCCTCACCAGCTGGTAATAATAAACTATGTGTGCATAAATGTGCCAGACCATCAAGCTGCAACACCTTTTTTGACAGAGAGCCCTCGGGTGTAATATATTACTGTGGCTAGTTGAGGTTGAGTGGGCTATATGTGGTGGAGAGAGTCCTGTGGTATGGGGCTTGGGTTGGCCATTCAGATATGGATATAACTGGTGACTACTGCTGTAAGAGTGGGGTCAAATTGGGGTCACTTGTAACTCTCAGGGTAGTTGGGGTGATATGGTGTGTGTGTGTGTGTGTGTGTGTGTGTGTGTGTGTGTGTGTGTCTGTGTCTGTGTGTGTGTCTGTGTGTGTGTCTGTGTGTCTGTGTGTCTGTGCGACTGTGAGTGTGTGTGTTTGCGTGTGAGAGAGGGTGTGGATAGATGTGTGAGGGTGTTTCAGGATGTGTGTGAGCGTGATGTGTGTGAGGCTGAGTGTTTGTGTGTGAGGATATATAAGTGCCTGGATGTGTGTGAGAGGTTTTGTGTGTACGGATGTTCTTGGAGAGATGTGTGTATAGGGATATGTGTTTGTGCGAGTTGTGTGTGTTTTCATACATGTGTGTGAGCATGTACATGGGTTTATGCATTGGTGTACATACGGATGTTTCTATGTAGACATACATGCATGTGTATGTACATGGGTGTATGCATGTAATATACATGTATATGCATGTGTGTACATATATGCATGCAGGTATAAATGTACGCATATGAAAGCGTGCGCGTGTGTGCACATACCTGTAGATGTATGTATATTTATATGTGTACGTTCAATATCCAGAGTTTGCAACGAAACAACTTTGTTAAGATTGTTCCAGAAACGCATACGTACACGTGCCACGTGCAAACTTAAGTCCATAGTACTCCCCTATGAAGCCCATGGCCACACACGAAATCTATTTTAAGTCTATTGTAATCTATTTTAATCATGCGTGCATTTTATCTCGCCCGCGTGACACTGATGAAATAAGTTACCATGATATAAATCCCTCTTCTAGATAACATAAAACCTAAAAAGCACGTATAGGAGTTCTCTTACTACTCTTTTATAACTATTGATTCATATAATTTAACGCATTTGAAATTAAATTAAACAAAATATTCTGATTGCACGCAACAATATTAGCTCCCAAGATAGTCATCATTTCGGAATACTACATGTCCATGAAAAGTGGCTGATTCACAAGCGAGTAATGCCAATAAGGGTTTACGTGACGGGTCATAGGCAACGGGTCTATACCACAAAGTATGATGCAATACCAGCCTAAGCTTCCTAAGATTTGTGTGAAGACTCCACATGGCAGGGTTAACAGTCAACCCTTATCCCAGATTTATTAGAAGGTGGGGGACTGCAAATTCCATCAACTCGATCAAGCCTTGAAGACATAGAAAGTTTGTTTTCTGGCTTTTTTTCTTCTTCTTCCCCTTTCCTTATTTGGCCTGGACCCTGGGAGATTCTAGTATCATCTTTCCTAGTCCACCACATGGTAAATAACTTATCTCTAATTGATATGAAATTGATACTTTAACCATCCAAAAACTAAGTTAAACAGTGATCTATACCTAGGAACATGATTTTAATTCCAAACTTGGATATAATTGTAATATCAGAAGAAATCCTAAAACAGGTGTTTTCGTATACCTTGTCACCACTTGCCATTATTTAGGTACACTTTCCACCCCAGTGCGCTTCACTTACCCTCCCACTCCTCAGGGATTTACCTGCACTCTCCACCATTACACTCTCCAGTATAAATATGGGAGCAATTCTATCTGTTAAATAATTGAGCCCCTGTCCTATTCTATCAGGAAGTGGGGTTGTTGTTCTTTTGCACTATGACAATATTGATATAAAAATGAAATTTCCTTTAAAGTCGAGGTACCGTAAAATGAGTTTATTTGTAGCCGCGGTTTCAGAACGTCATTATACATTTTTCCCTGTGCATATCGTAAGCATTGATATGACTCTTTATTTCTAATTCTTTAAAATTATCATTCTGATACATTTAGGTTTTTTTTTCGGATACTGAATAATGGGGAAATTCAAGTGTGGCCTCTTCAATTCCTCATCTATATCAACTATATTGGTTCGCTCCTATACAGATATATAAACGGAACTAAAAATTGATCCTGTGAACAAAAATGTGATAATCAATAGTGGAGAGTCGCTATACTTGATTCCAATCGCCTCATTAAGAAATAATATTCCTCTGGAGAAAGATGTGGGGTGTTACCTGAAAACGTCATAATTATGTATTTCACTATGTTTGGGTGTTTTCTGTCACACTTGTTATTCCTGCTTTTCTTTTTCAACTGAAAATAAATAGTTATAATGGACTAATTGCCCTACCTGTTGCCAATGGTCCTCCAGTGAGGGTTGGGAGGAGAAGTAGCCCGTGTCGTGAACCACCTGCAGCTCCCTGAAGATGTTGCCGCTCGGTAAGAAGGACATGTTCATCAGCTCCGAGTCACTCACCAGCGACAGCCCCCGGCCGCCCGGGTGGAAGTGTTCCACCCCCCGCGACTCCATTTGGTCAACTCACTGGTCAACCAGGTTTACCGTCGGTCAACCAGGTTTACCGTCGGTCAACTAGGTTATTGTTGGTCAGCCAGGTTATTGCTGGTCAACCACGTTTACCACTGGTCAACCTGTGCTTTCTTTTGAAACAAATTAACCCGCAGGTCAATTTATAAGCTGATCCCTAGGGGTAGTCAGGGAAACAACAATCCTGTGGTTAAACTAAGTTAACGCCTGGTCAACCAAGTTAACCACTGGTCAACCAAATTTATCAAACATGGATTTTAGTGGATCCCGGACCCCTATCTAAGGATCTGGATAATTGATCAATTTACCAATGTTTGATTTATTTGAAAATGGTTTGTGGTGTAAAGTCCTGGTTGTGGTTTGTGTCAGAGAGGTCCGGAGCCGGTTGTTGGGTCATTGGGAGATTGGGAGCCGGGAGGCAGGGGTCGAGGGATGGTAGTGATCCTATACATAGTCGTAGTGGATCCTGTAATTTAGATCCTATTCCGTAGGTCCCGCGTTGTTTATGTTCCGATTCCGTTTGATTCCTTATAAAAAGAAATGCCAATGTAAAGAAGATCATATACCACGGATATTCAGTGTAAAATGTAGATCCTATGCTTCAAGCACTGTGCATGCTAAACTGTATCTATACACTTACACATCCTATAGCATTGGGAGTTGCGTGTTGCAGAGTGATGTGTATAGATATGGGGGTATATATATATGTCCTGTTTATGTGGCCCACTATATGGGATGGTAGGTATTCATGACCGATGTGTCAGTACAGGGGCATGTGCACTACCTATTTCAGTATTGCATAGTATGGGTGAATTTGCTATATGCAATAAGGCCCATCATGGTAAATCACACTGCTAATGGTACAAATCCCACTGTATATTATATATCTATGTAGATTTAATTATAGCTGCACTGCTGGTAAAATGTGATGGAAAATGTTGGTCTTTTCAAAAAGACTAAAATGTGCTATATCAAAATATTATATCCTTGGCTGGACGGTCCTTATGTTGTAAAGGCACGAAAGGATCTAAAGGCACAGATGATGGGGGTGACAGTTTTAACTGTCACACATCGGTAAAGCTCCGGTTATAATGGTTGTAGTACTCCAAAAGTTTGTCTTCTGCAGTGTATATTCTTCACTGGGGGTGTGTTAAAGTTCCTATGGTTGTGAATGTTGTATATATGTGTGTATGTTTACACACAAGGGTATACAGTATATCCTGAAGGTCCTATGTTGTGTGCATGGACGGTGGGAATTGATGAGTGCAGACACCGTCCCACTGGCCTGCTATGCGTGTGTGTGTTTGTGTATATGTCCTGCTATGAATGGGATCCAATAGAGGTAGTAGTATATAGTATATATACAGCCACCAGTCCCTTACATGGCCCGGCCCCTACTAACATACCTCTCCACTACTCTCACGCGGCGGGAGGGGAGGCCGGCCGGCTCCACTCAATCGACACGGCTAGCAGACGACAATTAACCCGCCCTCAGCCAATCCCAGGCCGCGTAACAGTTCCGGGATCCGCGCCGACCAATCAGCGTCGTGCTCTCTCTATAAGCGCCAGGTTTTGATTGGCTGGCGGCCCGAATTGATCTGTGTGTGTATGGGGGGATTGTAGGGGCTATTATTGTAGCGTTTTCTATTTAGGGGTCTTTTCTTTGGGTTTTATATGGAGGATGGGGGTGGGGGTGTTGTGGTCAGGGTGAATTGTCTGTGCCCGTTCTCTGGCATGTCAACTGTCGGACTGGTATGTGTCCCCCTACTATATATCGAACAGGTGGCGCATTTATAGAGGTACTGTTACCCGTTGGCTTGCAACTGGGACAAGAGGGTGAACCTTTAAGAGAATTGATGGGTCTGTTGTTGTCTATCCAATAAACAACCCCACCCCCGCAAACAACTATTGTTGGGTTTATTTGATGTCTCGTGATTCTATCCTACATTACGAGAAATCCACGAGCATGATATTTTGATGAAAAAGTAACGTTTCATTTTTTTCCCAATAAAATGTGCCTCTAAAAAAGGATCTAAATTATTTGAGATTCTGTCAACGTTGAAAGAATATCCAGGGCTCCATGATTTCTATAAATTATACTAATTAAAGAGTCTCAGTCTTTTGAAAACGTGTATTGTAAAACAAGACAAAGTAGGAAAGTAATCACAACGTGCCAGAAAACATGTTTTCCATTAGACTATGGTCTAACATACTGTGATGTTTTATATAATTATACATCAAAATGTATGACGGAAAATACACTTGTCGCGAAAGGCAACTTTGTATTTGTGAGGTCTAAGACTGTAGAGAGTTCAAAATGTTTACATCAGGTACAATTGACGTGCTCCTCCAAAAGGAGACGTGTTGTCCAGTTGTCTTAAATGGGATGTTATGATGTAGTTGACAATTTGTAGGTCAATTGTTAGACACTTCAAATCCTGGGTTAATTGGGTGCAACGTTTCCTGGCAAGCTCCATACAGTATTTATTTCTCGGTCACCCTGATTTGGTTTGAGTAGAATATTTGTAAAGGATTACCAACAGTTCACAGTTTTTTTCTTTAATAATCCATGAATAATGATTCCGCAATGCAAGTCATGGCATTAATATAAAGTAGGTACATCCAGGAATGTTTTGATCCATTTTTAATGAGAAACTTTAACTTTAAATTTACTCCAGAGAAGCAATCAACTCTAAACTGAAATTTCAAATTTCTATTTTTACTGTATGCGCCATTTGGGCTATGTATAGTAAAAGTCGAAATAGGAAATGTTGCGGTTTAGAATTAATTGCTTAATGTCCTCCAGCCCCTAACTGTTATCTAGATTTTCTCCTAAATTGATATCTAAATATGGGGTTCTGACACAATTTACATTATTATACAGGTTTGTGAAGGGAGATCAATTTAATGCATTTATTTTCAAACTAACTTGAAATACCTCCTACGATGTCCTATAATTGGAACACATACACACAAGGAAGAGCTTGTTTTATAACTAACCTACTCTCTCTGCCATGTCATGATCATGGCCCTCTAAAATAGACCTATATATGACTCAACCAAAACAAACACAAATACAAACACTAACAAGAGGGGTGGGGGGTATTTTTCCTTTAACGCTCTCCTTGCTCTTGATCCCCACTCGACAAGATGGTACGTTGTAGACGACGCAAATAACGAAGGACGTGAGTGAAGGAAGGAAGGAAAAAAAGGCTGAGTTCTTGGTTTTCTGGGCGTAGCACCGTATGACTAAGGCATAGGGTGATCTGAACTTAAGGATAAACAGTAGATGATATTTGAATCAGCCAAATCTGAGGAGTTCCAGATATACTTGCTTTCCTTAGATTGAAATGCATCAAATGAAAAGCGCCTATTTTATTTAGGATTAACTTGTGTAAAACGAGCATTTTCTCTTTTCTTTTCTCTTTTCTTTTTTCCTAGTTGGAAGAGAATTTCTGTGCATGAAGATATCAGGTGCTCTTCAATATTTCTGAAAGTGCTGAACAAACATAATTTCCCGATTAAAGTACAATGTATCACACAAAAGAAAGGTCTAGATCTATCTATAGATCAATGTCTTTGAAAAAGGTAGTATTACATTAAATACAATAGTTTTAAATACATTTACATCTGCCACACACATTATGTGTCACAGATGGTTTAATCCAATTTTTCAATTGTTTACCTGAGGGTCAGTAAAAGATATATCCATTAACTGTTATCTATCCATAAATGCACCCCTACCCCTCCAACTGAACCAACCAATGCACAAACATAGTTTACCCCTTTTCCAACTCACCTACAGATCCCAGGTGGTTTAAAATGACATAAAACCAGGCTTCCGTCTAGTGAGTGTGCCGAAAAGAAACGCACTGGCAATTTATGCAATCGGAAACTTTCGTTGTTGCGCAGAATAAATGTTGACACTGGGACCCAAACCGTGAAATTGGAAAGGTGGGGTAATTTTTGTTGTTCTTGAAGGTGTTGGCTTGCACCTGTGAATAGGTATGAGAGTTTACGTAATGATTAATCATTAAATGACGATATTCTCTAGATCAGGGTATAGAGTGACCAAATCCAAAAAGTGGTGACAAATTAAATGGTCGCTCTAGATATCCTGGCCCCTTTACTGACAAAAAAAAACGCATTAGTGTAATGTTAATGCTTTCTCATATGTGCATTTTTTCAAAGTTTGCAAATGCAATAAGAATGTTTTTTCCTTATTTATTCAATCCGAGGAAGGTTTGAACACGTTAAGATGACGCATATGTGTAAAAGAGGTATTAAAGAATCAGATGTTTCAGATTTTGCTAATTAGACTATTTCTATCCTATTCAATTCGCAATCACACGAACAAACCCCATTTAGAAATCCAACAAAGCTTCATGATGAGAAATTGTGTAACGAGACTTTTTATAATAGTTTTCTCTCTTTCCGTGTCACGCAGACACTCTAACGAACCCTTCATTAAACCATCATAACTGGATGTGCTCTCCAAGCAGAATATTCGTTGTATAACACTAACAGCAGGTGGGCACAGCATAAGTACCTGTGCTGGGAGAGGGAACCAGGATGTCACAATTAAAAACATAACACGGTCTGGTCTAATTTAAGAAGAAAGCCTGATTTCCAATGGGCGATTTTAGCTTCCTGGGAATTAGCTTATTTCAAATTTTCTCCAGGAACAGAAACCCCATGCATGCAACATACCATTGAAAACAGAATCCAAAATCTGTTCTAACGATTTTATTATATATTATAACATGGCCTTATTGAGCCCTTATTGCCCACGGGTGAGTTCTGAAATCGGGAGGCAATCAATAAAAAAAAGTCGGCTAGTCTAATACTGCCTCTATCTCACCTGTTGTGACGCAATGCTTTAAAGTCGTGACCATCAGCCCAAGGCTGTATTCAACTATGCGATTTTACTCACGATTTCGGAAATCATTAGCATGAAAACAAAGCCTATTTAGGCCTATAACCAGGCACTATATCATTTAAAAGGATGTAAAAGTCTCATTCAAATAAGATGGGTTCCTATCATTTGATTAATGACAACTTAAGTCACAGAATTCCCGTCCTTAAAATCGCTTGGTGGAATATTGGCTTTTTATGATCTAAAATGAGCATTTACGTGCAAGCACGAGTGTGTTCATAATTATCGGTAAGGAGAGCAATTACGTCGAATTGACTGGAACCGGATATCTAAATGTGCGCCATGCCAGTTACTGAACCTTCGTGAACGAATGAACTGATTCATTCATCCAGGTAATTTGGTTAATTATTAACACTGTCAACCCGTTGATGACCGTTTTTTCGATAAGGCAGTTGATATGCAGTTAAGTGTATGTTACTGAGGTATCGGAAATAATTGACATTTTTTAAATTAGCATAGTAATTTTTTCTAATGCAAAATTATATGACATGACCTTTTAAGAAATGTTCCTTGCGACATATTGGGAACATAAACTTTATGCATCTACATTTATGTTGTACATATTTTCGCTTAAAACTTGAGCGGAATATTTGTAAAATCATGTTCAAAGCAACTTATTTTAATAGCACTTATATCCTTGAAAATCATCCGAAATTCATACGCACGTGCATGACAATAAGGGCCAATGCAAAAAGGGTTAAATTAAATCAGAGCGGTTGCAGTTGATTCTGGGAGAACAGTGCTATGATTAAAGTCAAGTCACCGAAACTTTGCGAAATCTTTGGGGTTCGAAACAGCCTCACAACCTCGAGCTCATTGAAATATATCAGTGTAGTATGAACGTCAAACCATAGTATGTCTATGATCAAAATAACACAAGATAATTTATGGTCAAGATTATAGACATATCTCGAAAATAGAAACTCTTTGGATACATGTAAATTCTCAGACTCGGAGGGTCGGGGGAACATTTTCATAACTGCCCCTTCCCTCTTCGAAAATCTTTGGACATGTCCCTGCATCAGTCTCACAGTAAAGCCAAAGATGCATTCAGAGGTATTGTGTATTTGTTAAAAGTTTCAAGACCGCGTAGCTGTAGTGTCACCTTGTGTCGAGCTCCTGAACCATAGTGGAACAGTGGCGCCGTTTAGCTGAACATAATGTAACTAGTGAAACAAGGAAAATAATTATTTGCGGCTCTTAGATTACAAGCCTCTGGTCCTAGATAGTATACAGATCAGTTTCAGCAAACAGGGATTTGGGTTATAATGTATAGGCCTACCTGCATTAATTTTGGTATGGTCTTTGACCAGTGGCCTGTTTCTTAGTAAGGCCAAACAAAAAATCGTTGTGTTCAAATTCCCAAACCGACCCTAAAGTTGTTAAAGAAAATCCTTGTTTAAATTATCAAAATTAAAATAAAATAAGTAAATGACGATTAAATCGCCTATACATTATCTAATTATCTTAATTATGTGTATTACAGATGTTGAAAATTGTTTAAGGGGGTGTAGTGTTCTGGGGGGTGTAGGGGGGGAAATCTTTGAAAGCAGGAAACCTAGACACGTTTTTATTATTATTATTATTATTTAATTTTTATATTTTTTTTTGCATGACGTCCACTAACGGGGATTTGCTAACGGAGGTCAGCGACTGATTTAGAGGGGAGCGTGGGGGCTCCCCCTCTCCTATTTTGAGCAAAATATGAACTCTCTTTAATATAAAATTCTCCCACCTGGAGGGTCCACTCTGGTCTGAAGGTCTGAAGTAAGGTCTGAAAACAGACCTTATTTTCATGTTCAAGACAATTTAATGTGACCTAAAGGTACGTATACCCTGAGAAAGTGTGGCGTCATTTATGGACAGCCCCTTGATGATTTTTCAAGGTTAATTCCACATCAGGAGCTATGTATAAGCATAACATTCACTGAAAAGGAAGAAAATCAAAAGGCATGAAGCAAATTGAGTATTTCAGAGCACAATTCTAAATTCACACCAATAGCGACAGCTTGCATTAAATTACCAACTTGGGGCCTCTACCTCTGCAGCTGATACTTCTTGTCTGCAAAATGTATCAAAGAAACTAAAAATATCTTACCCATATGTTTCCTAAATGTCGGGAATTAGGAATAGAATTCAAGTGAAATAATTATTTCCCCTTGGGACAGGCCAAAGTGGTACTCTTCTGTTGAAGTACACTTTAAGGAGGCTTTTGAAGATTATCCGTAGGAACAATAATCCTTTGATATGTAAATCCCATTGAATAACCCCAATAATGACTACTGCAATGTAAGCAGTGGTGCTCATAATCTTAGTCTATGTTTTGTGTTTGCTTAGAACCTCTGACGTAATGGTTTTATATCATATATATACTATTACCCATACTATCCCGTATTACCCATAATCCTCTATGTTTACGTCACGTGACTCGGTGTGTAAAGACTTGCCACACTCTCCAAACAGAGTTTTTGGTACGTGTTCAGGCTACCTCCAGAAGTATATAACTGCTTGGAGAATGAGACCATGTCCAAAGAGCCGAGAACCGAACAGGACATGTGTGGATTTTACAAATGAGGGAAGAAGTAAATACTTATGGATTTTGCTCTCGCGTTTTAAAAGTGACTGTATGGAAATATCAAGGACTCCGCACTTTTAGGAGTGTTCGTTTTTCATCCCACGCACGCGCCGCCCTAGGCCCAGTTATATGTTGACAAACTGGGATATGTTTTGTGGTCACATACTCAGGACTGACGCTGACGAGTTTACCACGTGGATTATTTATGATAGAACATGGAGTACTTTATATAGGTAAGTGTACACATTTTAGCATTGCAATAAATTCGATGCATTCTGTGAAGTATAATGATGCCTCTCACACCCTTGAGTCTTAGACATGTCTTTCACTTCGTAAACAGATTTGCGGATATGAACAGCAAAATGCTGAAACATGTTAATTTGCCACCCCTTACATTGTTAGATAGCAATGTAAGTCTAAGTGGTCTTGGAGTTTGATATAGAATTACACACGTTATTCAACGTTGACTTGTCTATGTAATTTGGTTTAAAAGACAGACCAAATCTAATCACAAGAATAATCCCATACGTCCATACCAATCATAAACCGATATGGAAATTCCTAAGCACTGGTAATAAATCATCTTCTTAATTAAAAGGCAAGTAATGTACATGCCACAATAAATATTCCCAATTTTATGTATCCGGACATAACAGTAAAAGTAACAGTCCTTTCTGTGCCTACAATATTCATGCACCTATACACTATAGGCCTATTATGTCTGGTATAGAGTAGCATGTTAATTAGGCCTACCCCCTATGGAGATGTGACCCCACTCTGACCAGACCTGGTGCCATTCAGTGATTGGTCACTTTAGGCCAAACATGTATGTTTGTTTATCTTCAAATCTTATTTTCAAATGTAGTACATCAAGATTACATTAAAAGGTTGGAAGCTACATCGAACCCAACTCCGGTTGTTGTTGACTTGTATTTATTAGAGTAGACATGGATAATGGCGATTCAAGATTACATGTTCTTCCTGTTTTTTAGGTTCCAAATCTAGAACGACTTTAGGCCATATTTCAATATTCCGAGTTTGATTTGCATTGGGGATTTATCTTACAGAGATAGACACTAATGCAAGGGATTTCAATGGGCACAAGGTAGAACAGAGACAATTGCTTACTTCAAATGGCTTTGCATGCATTGGCAGCAACCAACATGTGTGTAACAGGAATCCCAATCCCATGCATTGTCAAAAGTTTCCTGCGATACATGCTAGCATTTCTCATGCTGTTGTTAAGAAATGGTGGAATATGGCCTTGACGTACAATAATTGTAAAATGCTTTCAAAATGGATAAATCCTGAGTAAGATCAAGCAATTCGCCTGCCCACCTGCCCACCTGCCCACCTGCCTAGCTGCCTAATGGCCTGTTTCCACCAACCAATTTAACCGCTGATTATTTGGTAATTCATTACTTTCAACTTGTATTATAACCAAAGATTACATACTTTACATACCATTTGAAAGAGAATTAAGACGCGTTCGTATGTATATAACATGTTCGTGATTAGCCAATATTCCCACTGCCAATTCTTGAAATCCGTAGTAAAATCGGCTGGTGGAAACAGGGCTTGATAGAAAATCCACTATGGGAATTAGCACTAATAAGGTGTTAATCTGAGAAATGGGGATATTTATCCATTGGCCTAGTCCTGGAGGGTGGTCAAAGAGACCTTATTAGGGGCCCTTATGACTTGAAACCTGGCTGCTCAGGTGTGGTCAAGGGTCCATAACCTTACTGGTGTTACCACCCTGGAGGACTTATTACCTGAGGGGAAGTACCTGAGGCAAAAGGTGAGCACCTTGATTACCACCTGGGAAATACATTAAACTGGGAAATTAATCAAAAATCCAGTGGGTGATTTTACTTAGGGCCACATGGTTGTACTGTGATTTGGGTTTATTGTAAGTCCATGAATTAGATTGTGAGACATAATTATCGGTAAATGAGAGATTATTACAAGTGGTGATCATGGAGGTGGGTATTAAAATCTAAAGGTGAGTGTTTATTGTTTATTGCCAGAGTGGAATTCCTAGCATAGATTTACTCATAATTTGAACACCTGTGTGTCATTTATTGTTTCAAATTTAATATAGAGAAATACACTCAGTTTACATTATAAAACTTGTTTGATAAAGCACACTTACTGGAATGGGAACTAGGTTTGCCTGTATTTATAAGCTATGAATACTGTGTTACAGTATACAGATGATGGCAAGGTGTGACATTCTTTGATTGATGAAGTGTCACTTTATATACTCTTGTTTGTATTGTTCAACGTTATAGAGCAGGCCTGATTCACCTGGTTGAATGATGCATTCGAATGGGCTTAGATTATATCCATTATACCATATATATCATATATACGTTGTATCATAAACTATTATTAATTGTAGCACCCAAGGCCAGTTCAGCTATAAACTGTGAAATGTAAGAATGTTATAATACTTACCTCAACCTTTCAAATGTAAAACTGTTATTGTACTCACCGCCAGAATAGTCATTTGTAAAATATTATTTCATATAATAATTATTGTTCCGTATCTTTTCATTGGTTATGGATGTATATATATGTAAATGTATACTGATCACAACTGTGTTAAATAGCATATTTCAATAGACTATTTTGACTGAAAGTTGGTTCATCATTCTCTTATAAATGTATATTTAACAGCGTTATATCTCACTTGCTAAAACGACGTAAACTTGATATTTCAGTGTATGTCAAATCACACACCATGCCTGCTGCTCTACCTCAAGCCAATAGTAATGCTGCGATCATCGATGGATAACGGGTACCAAACAAAGACAGATTACTATGTACTGACGGGGGTGGCCAGTCCATGTTTAGGCATTAAGGCGTGAGCTTTAGAAGCACACGTGTAAGCCGTGTTTCACTTTGTCAGTAGTGAAATGGGGGAGGAGTCACGGTGTGACGTACCACTCTAAAAGAGCGTGTTCCACTCTCAGTCAGTCAGAGTTCGCTGTAACGCTGTGTGAGTAACATCCTGGAAGTCTTGGTTCTGGATAGAGGCATAGAAATCGTGTAAGAGCGCGGGAGCGTTGACTGAATGTGTTTGAGGGGATTCCTACCTCGGGACTGATCATGGTCAATCGAGTTCTTGTCACAGAACGACTATACACTGGATAATAAACAACAATATCCTTTCACACGAGTGTTCATGTCTTACATGATGTGGGAACTATGATTATGTATTGGACAACAGCAGTCGACAGGGAGGAGACTGCGTTCGCAGCTAGTTATTATCTATGACTTAATAACAACAATTAACGCACACTACAAGTGACAGATAATTAACCTCTATAGTTCAACTACATGTAGATTACTACATTGTTCAGTGCGGTCCAATCAGGCTGGTAACCATTGATCAGAACCCAGAAATCTAAGTTTGCACTGATGATTATGGATAAGTCAGAAGGTATGGCAGTATGGGAGTATGCATCCTAAACCTTAAGTAAAACTTAGCTTGAATCTGTTACCATGACAACCAGTTGTCCACTAGGGGGCAGCAGTAGGATCCTACTTCCGGACCAGAAGTACCACGTGACTCTCGGCACTTCTCGCGAGAGGACCCCGAGAAAACCCCGCCCCCTAGTGACTCTTCCCAGAATGAAACGACCGACTGGTTTTGTCAAAATGAGGCAGCGACATCTTCAGTCCAGGAAAACAACTAATAAAAATGGATTCAATACCAAGGGGAGTACAGCTAATGGAAGTTGCAAAAATGGTCTCCAAAAAGACCGACAAAGAAATGGTAAACCCTCTGAAAAGGTGGGGTTTGATTGGGTGGATATGCAAAGATCTCAAGAAGCAGCCAAGCAAGCTTTTGTTGTTGCATTAACAGGATACCAAAACAGGGATGAAACATTGGTAGAACCTCAACTGGAGGAGCCACAGGAGGAGAAGGATTCAGATTTGGCCTCCTCCAGGCCAGACTTAGAGCTTGTAACTGAAATTGAACGTCAGATACAAGACATTATTAACACATTACGATCATCTGATTTTGATGTTGAGCAAAGCAGTGCTGAAGTTATCAATGACTTGGATCATAACAAATTGAACGGCATACAGTACATTGAACAAGTCAAAACAGAACGGGATTTTTGCGAATCTACTTTCAATGATTGCAGCAGCTGCCACAGTTGGCCATTCATGACCTCAGACCTACTGGAGGAAAATACCTTCCCGGGAAGGCGGCATGCGCATGTGCAACGGAAGTCGCGCTCAAACCGGAAGTGTCGACGATCGGGACCGGAAGCGTCACTGTGCTTGCGTAGTCCGTGTTTCGGCGGGTCGCTGCCGGAGCTGGAGTTGTTTAATAGTAACTATAGCTCCCTGGAGGAAGAACTGCAAGAGCTGGATAGTACAGACAACTCTCTGGAGGGGGCGCTGGACCTGCATGAGACGTTGGAGGAATGGACGAATCAGCTGTTAGGACCTTCAGGATTCAAGGTAGGCAGGTCTCTTGGCAAGCTCCTTTTGGTTTTTAAAGTTCAAATGTTTATTCTTCACAAAGGTTCGTATAAAGCAGTTATGTTTTCAACCAGTTCCAGCATGTTGACATACAGTAGAAACTTGCCTTTTTTGTAGAAACTTGACCTTTATGGGATCGTATTAATATAAGAAGACCCTCCCTTTTTTTTGGGGGGGGGGCAATTTTTTTTAATGTAAAATTCGGCCAAAAGTCATTAAAGAAATTTTTTTGCAAAAGAAAAATTGCGCTGGGTTTATCGAACGTCTCATCATACTGAAACCTCAGTTTCATCCTATATTAATTATATAGTATATTCATTAACATATATACGCCTATATATAGTGACTTCAGTTCGTTGAACGACCTACGCTTAGAAATTCACTCTGTTAACAATAGTTATTAACAAACTAAATCAGACAAGATTTAACTCAATATGATCAATATTTGGAGATATAAAACTGTTCACCAGAGAACTATATTGAGAAAGGAACGCAAGTGGGGGCGAATTGTTTCTGTTCTTTTTTCAAATTGCTTGTTAATCTATCTTTATCTTTGGTCAAATCATGAAATGTAGTTTGTATAATTACATTGTTAATTCAAATGGGTGTATGCATTATGACGTAATGGTTACATCTTTACATGTGTAGGAGTTATCTACAGTAAGTAGGGGTGTTCAGTAGTTCTGGCGGTTGACACCAGATGGCCCAGTTTACGTTGCAGCATGTTCATGTCTTCTGTTGCGATAGGGGCTTAGAGGAGATATATTAAAAAGGCGTCCTTAAAACATGATATCAGGGGCGGATCCAGTGAAGGGTTGGGGGGGGGGGGGGAGTCCTGGGGCCCATCCCCCCCCCCCCCCCCCCCCCCCCCTTTTGGTTGATCTCTAAACTTAAAAAGAGGGGAAAATGCCACGTGCGTACGTACTCATGATTGCACACAGTTTTAGTACTTAACCTTTATGCTGACCCCCCCCCCCCCCCTCTACTTTCGGAAATCCCGTATCCGCCCTTGCATGTCCAACCTCCTGATGATATTATTCATTAATGGCCTATTCTATGATAATAATCAATTACCAGTAAGTGTGGTGCGATGTGAAGAAGGAGGACTATGAATTCTACAAATCTAACAATTGCTCACCATGCAGTTAATGAGAAAAAGACGAAATATATCGATCATGTAATCTAATGTATAACTTATGTGCTACGATGCATAATAAAAAATTCCAAGTTTTGAATTCAAAACAGAAACGATGGTGAGCACACTCAAAAGTCAAGTAATAAAATAATATACAAATAAAAGAAAACGTAAAGCAACGCATTTCGATACGTCAACGTATCTCAAAGCTTCTTGGTTCTACACAACTCTGAATTTTCCATATCTATAGTTATTGAATGCATATCTTTTGATAATATCTACATTATTTCAAATATATTGTGAAATATTGATGCAGCAAATAACAATTTCTGAGATAAGAGATACGTTACGTTTGCGTTACGTGATGCGTGGGGCGTGCTTAACGTCCCTAATAACTGAAACTTAGCTTAGAATCCCTAATACCTATTTTCTAATTAGTTTTATCTACTTGTGCTAAAATATTAGTATCAATCACAACAATTATATTGCACTGAAGGGACCCATTGTTTGCCCCATCCCCAACTGTGTATATTTGGTTAGACGTCATGGTAAACTTTCTTAATCCGTGGTCTACCGCTGTTCGAGTTCCGGAATCGCAACAATGACTGGGTGGGCAACAGCTAATCTCATATTACCAAAAGGGAATTTATGTACCCTCAGGGGTAGTGATCCAGGAATGGCACTCCCACGCAAAGAGGGGATGTTTTTGGTAACATCAACACCCAAAAACCACTGCTGACAGAATAGACTAACCATTGGATGTAAAAGTGGAATCGGCTATTCTCTCCAACATTAGTAGTAGGCCTATTCTTACACAAGGGCTTTTTGGACGAGTGAAATGTGATTGTAGTTTTTCAGTTGTACTATGGGTCACTACTGGAACTGCTATTTCTGTATAGGTCCTGTGTATGTGTATTTCAATCATGCAAAACATGGAATTTGATTCCTTTCCTGGAAAGCTTTACTCCATTATCAATTTTGATCAGGTATACTACCTTTCTTTATACCAAAAGGGGTACCCGGCCCAAGACACACCGTTGAATAACAAAAGCATTACGTTGAAAGGTTACAATTTCCCTCTTTGGAAATACTGATTTGTTGTACTTATGAGCTTGAAAATCAACTGAATCTGTTGTTTATAGTTTCCATGATCTTAGAAGGCCACTTAACTTACATAGGCAAATTATTTTCAATAGATACAATTTCAACATTAGATTAATATACATTGAAGTTGTTCCGGAAATGTCGAGGATCTTGATCTATTGCTATAAAAACTAATAACATACCTTGACCTATAGTTACAAGTATCCACAGGAATCCTCACTTTCAATACCTCAACCCACGTCCGAAAAGAAAGTTTCTAACTGGCCTCTATACACCTTCCCAGGCCTACAAATATTTGTATTGGCCTAGAGAATGCCAACAAATAAACAAGTGATATGTCAAGAAGTGGCGGCCTCCTCCGCCCAAATAGACAGATAATGAGTCGGACTTAGAGGTGTTGGTGCAGCCTACAGGCCGGGTACCACCCCCACACACCTATTGTATACCCTACAGCTGCCAGGGCCTACCAGGGACCAGCAAAATGGCCCTACACACTTAAAGGGAGCCAAAACCAATAAATTCAATGAAATTCTCCAAACTCAAATAATCATTGAAATCCATTCCTTGAGCCTATTCCTGGCCTATGTTAAAATCTAAACCATGAAATATGGTAAAAAAAATCATTAAAAACACGTTTTTCTTGCTCGAATCAATTAATGTGGATCCGCAAAAATAGGGTTTGTTTACAAACAAATGCAAATGTTGCCATCTCTTGTGGCATTCTACTTCAGTTTGAGCTAGTTTTCACAGCTAATACTTTACCACTAACCTTAACTGGACTCATCTAACATATTTCTATACTTAACTCAGTTTTGAAAATTTTGTCAATTTTATTGGTTTTCGCTCCCTTTAAAACCAGCAGGGTGACATGTAAATCTTGGCCTGAATGACATGTGACATGAGAAGTTAAAAATAATGGCATGTAACGTGTATATCTTTAAAATGCGACAGGGTTACATTATAATTTCTTTAATTCAACAGCCCCACATTATGATTATTTTAATTAGACAGGGCTACATTGTGTTTTCTTCAATTCGACTGCTTGACAAGGGTGCCACTCGCCCCGCCCCCTATCAAGGGCTCCAGCAAGAATGTAGAAAGAGTTGCTCTCTCAGCAGATACCTGGTTGCAATAGTGTTGGGTTAGTCATTTACTTTGGGTTGATACAACAGCAACAGTATGGGATTATGAGGAAGTAAGGTAATATTGTGATTGTTTGGGTTTTTCTTTTCTTTTCCTTTCAACCTTTTATGGCTCGTGTGAGCTCAATGTAGAGGAAATCTCTGTGTATATACATAAGTTTGGAATATGGTTGGGATACGTTTTTCCAGGTTAGTACACACTCATAAACGATATCTGCTTCGAGATTGAAGTGCCTTTCGTGTGCAACATGTGACCACCCTTTGAATACAAAACATGGCGGCGAAGCATTACCGTTGCTAAGAGACGACAGCTGGCTAGCCTTTCTTGGCCCCACATCAAGCCATGAAGATAACCATAGAATGTTATGTTATATTTAAGTGTCATACTTTAAGAACAAACCTTATTACAGGATAAGAAATATGGCTAAAAACCAAAACCTTTGTACACACACATAACTATGTAAATGTATTGTATACATGTGTCTCTCTCTCTCTCTCTCTCTCTATATATATATATATATATATATATATATAGTAAAAATGAAAATTATCCCCGTATTTCTTGGTGTCTATATATTTGAAAAACCTCGAGATATAGATAAATAGACTTAGAGTTATATGAGAGAACTATCCATATACAGCTCATAACATTGAGCACATCAAACATATATCAAATCTTTTCATATTAGGCAAAGGGCTCTGACTCGATAATGTTTCAGCTAAGAGACAGAACACACTCCTACCTATCAGAAGGTTCATTTAGAGCCAGACACGCTTCTTAGAATTCTACAAATTCTGAAAATATCATTACCCGCTCTATGACCTTTCACAAATCATGGATCATCCTTTTTTTCACCTGAGTCATATCCCTGACTGCCTACACAAGCACCATTGGGAAAACATCCCAAACGGCCTGCCATAGGAGTTTTTAACTGCACTACACGTCTCCAGGGGGACAGCGGGGTAATGGAAGTAGGTAGGGCTAAATGTAAACATATGGGGGCCATATTTCATATTGTAGAGCATTGATACATTGTTTGAGTATACTGCCCAAGGCAATAAAGAAAAGGAAAACTTCTGTTTCTATTTCAGTGATAGTTGTAAAAGTTTTACACGGCGACATACATTTATAATGGACATACTTGGGAGGGTTACGTATACGTGAAGCTACTTTTAGAATATCGGCTAATACATTAATGGCTTCCGTGAATAATTAATGGCATACACTAAGGAACGAATGCAGGAGGCATTCTCCTGGACCCATTGATGAGACTAAGAAAGACACATCAGGTATCTGATTCCTGAAGCCATACAGGGGCGGATTCAGAGCCAGTGCTCTTGGGGGGGGGGGGCAAACCCTAAAGCCCCATACCCACTAGGCGATTTTACTGGCGATGGGCAATGGGTAACTGGGAGAATCAGCCAATTCTAGGGGCAGAATCGGCCAACTTCAGTACCGATTAGATTAAAAACACCAGATTCACACAGATCTTTTAATTCTAGGAAGCCAAAATTTCGCCCCTTGGGTCTAGGGGAGGGGCTCAATTGCCCCTTTTGCCCCTTTTGCCCCCCCCCCCCCATCCACCACTGCCATACATAGAAGGTTCTTGATGCTAAAATGTGTGAAGCCACTTATGAACTTCCAGTGAAGCCACATGTGCAATCCTTCACTATCTGACGGTAACACTCGCCGGCCTATAGATAGGAGTTGTAGGTAGGGAGGTGGGGTAGGAGCTAACCCTGGAGTAGGAAGTAGGTACCAGGGGTACCCAGCGTCTCCCTCCCGCCCTGGAGGAACGCTGGCCGGTAGGTGTCGCCAGCAGCTCCTGTTTCCGGTGGTGTAGCACGTCATGTTTCGCCCTGTCATCTTTTCGGCTGCTGCTGGTGCTGGTATAGTGGACTGTGGCTCTTTGACTCCTCCAGGGTCCAGGGGGTTGGTGTTTACCCCTCCAGTGCTACTTGAGGATTCCAGTGCTCTAGGGGGACGCAGGGGAGACGCAGGACCCCTGTGTGAGGGTGTTAGAGGGGTTTCCCCTACTCATGTTAGTACCCATACGTAGGTGTGGTAGGGAGGTGTGTCCATGGTAACGACCTAGTAGCCTTCTTCTCCATGTGAGATTTTCTACAAATTGCATAGTACTATTGGATTTTTGTATTGGATTTCCAAGGACGATAATCCAGAGTGATTATTTCATTTCAAGTGCATCAAGTGATCAAGGAATATTACTTGGGGAGACTTTTCAAGTTGGGAAAACTGGACATGGATTAAACTCTGTTTCTATATGGCTGCAGACTTATCTGTGTTCAAACATGTGATAATCCAGGATCTAGGAGAACCATAAACATGGAACAGCTTTACTATACAATAGTCCCCAGGAAATAACGAAAGCTATAGCTTTCAATGACAATTGGACACCACAAAGTGTTTTTCATTATCATTGCCTGCTTGCTTTTTGTTTACTTTTTGGCAGTGCACCTGCGCTTAGCTTTCTATATGTCTGAATCGGAAATATGACACCGTAACATTGTGTGAGAAGTGTAGTGTATGTTGTCTGGATTTGATTGGCACTATACAAAGGGGTTGTCAATGATAATCACTACAAGTCTATATATTGTGTGGTATACATTTCAAACCGAATTAGACCATACTGACTAGTGATTGGAAACAATACCGTGTAGGTTAAACCAATAGGACCACCAAAAAGTAGACACATAGGAACCAAAACCATGGGGCATTTTAACCCTTAATCTCCCAAGTATCCAGAAATTTAACCCTTTCCCCCTGGGTGGCGAATACACTGGAGACATTTCGACAGAAGAGCCCATGTCCACTTAGCAACAGAGGTCACGTGATCAGAAATCCGACAAGTGGCGCTACAAAAAGGGGAACCAAGATGGCGGACGGAGACGGGTTTTAGGCCCTGGAGAGGGTGTGGAGACACAGGAGGGGACGGAGTAGTGACCCTTAGTACCATGGAGAAGTCCAGGTATAAAAAGGTGAGTGCTGGATGAACCTGGTCTGACATATTCATTTCTGACATATCCCTATGCTTTGAGACACAAGAAACAACTCAAAAACCTAAATATTTTCTGTCACCTCCTGTTAGTTTGTCTTATCCTATGTTCTCATAAGTTCACCAAAATGCAACTCAAATGGCACATTCAAAGTGTAATGACAATATGTGTCCTGTTAATATACAACACTCTGTATAGAATAATATTTATAATATCTAGCCAGAACTCTTTACTATCGCTATTTCACGATAAAAGGAATGCAAAATAAGCTGTTTCTTGCTGAGCAGATCTATAGGCCTGTTTCAATGGTTATGTCCACTTTGCTGCGTTTCTGCATTTATGGCTTCTTGAACATGAATATTATTATGCTGACACGTGACAAAGGTGTGCTCATAACAGTGGAAAACAATGCATCAATATAATTATTAAGCTTACAAGAATCCCTAGAAGTATCTTCGGATGCGAAAAGATAAGGACATAGCTAAGAGTGCCCAATTTCAAATTTCATTGGTTTATGTTTATATCCAATGAGGAGAAGAAATGTTTTTCCTTGGCTACTGGGATCCAGTCATATGTTATCAGTGTCCATACTGGACACTTTCTCTGCATTTGATGAATGATGTCAGCTGGTTAGTTTGAAGGCTACTAAAACAATATTGTGGGAAGGATGCGTGTCTAATACGTTCCCAGGCAAGTAGTGACGTAACAAGCATATTCTGCGACACTACTTTTTTGTTTAGTCTGTAACCCGCCCAATTTTCAAGTAACAGTTTTGTTATTTTAGGTAAATTTGAGACTTACAAAAAAAGAATGTTACAATAACATTATATTTCGATAAAGAACGTTATGATGATGTTATCATGATGTGAAAGAATGTTACAAGAATGTCATAATACCGTCACAGCGCAACATCGCAATGTTAGGTTCTAACGACGTTTTTGGGTGCCATCAATAGAACATAACAAGAATCAAAGCAGAACTAAACAAAATGTTATAATAGCATTATAATAACGTCATAATATTGCTTTGGTTAGTTGAAGAACAGATCTACACATTTTAGCATCACAGGTGCAGATTGGGGATGGGTGCATTCCAGGCGTGCGACCCCCTATTTTGGGTCAAAATTAAATTCTTTTAATGAAATTCCTGTGCCTGGAGTCCCCGGGCAAAAATTTTGCTATAGCACACCTCCCCCCCCCCCCCCCCCCTTTTTTTTTCAAAATCCTGGATCCGCCCCCGAGCGATGAGCAGTACGTAAAATAGGCCAGTAGATGATAAAATCCAAAATGTAATAAATTTTAGTGGTATTCCCAGTTTGCTGGGTATTTGAGATGAAACGTAGGAAGAGGTTACATAGAAGATAAGATGCAACATGAAAAGTGTCTGAGTCTGAGCAGTAAAACATTTATTGATTAATGACCAGCCTGACCCTTTCCAATTCCCAGCATTCCTGATCTCATCCGGGAACTGGGACTTGATGTTGCTATAGAGGGGCCGTCAACAAAAATCTGTCATGTTGGCTTTTCGTTTGACAAAAGTATACATGTTTTGCAAAGAGCAAGTGAGATTAAGCCATACAGAGCCAGCCAGATACACTCGACCAGATCCAGGAATTTCAGAAAGGGAGGGGATTATAAGGTACAATCTTCACTCATGGGTACAATAGAAATCCGAAAATATGGGCCGAAAATGGGGGTCGTACATCTTCCTCCGTCCAGGAAATTTCAAGAAAGAAAATCCGTTTTGGGTGTGCAGTATATCACTCTGCATATCTTTGAAAAGGACATTAGACAGTACTTATACATTTAAGTGCACGCTTCCAGCTCAGGATATCCCCATATTGCCGTTGATATAAGGCCACGTGATGATCCATACAGCTGTGTAAACTGGGTGTAACGACCGTTCTTCGTTATCAAAACACACATAAAAGACCATTCGGGGGACAGCGTCTCAAGGCGCGTGTTCAGAATATCGTCCCTGAGAATATTTGGATATCTGAAACCCCCTTCAAAAGGAAACATGAGTGCAAACCTCCAACGCAGTCTTTTGGCTGTATTCCACTACCCGATTTTACTCACAATTTCAAAAATCACCATTGGCAATAGACCTTGTGAAGATGTCGTCACGTGACCCCTTTTTGGTGATCACCATGTGCTTATGATAGCCACGTGGTTGTAAGAGAAAAGCTAAATTCATTGTCTCTGAATAGTAAAACTCATTTATTCTGATTTTGTGAGATTATTCAGGAAAGATGTGGCAAAAATATGTATTCTGTGCAATTTTAAAAAGTGATTTATGATTATTCCTAATTGATCACCAACATGGCGCCTGGTCCATTTTGGGATATGTGACGTCATCTGCACAATGTCTATAGGGATTGAATATAGATATGTTTTATATCACTAGAAAGGATTTCATATTCTATTTCAAAAGGTGTATAGCATGTAAGGGTTTCTCTTGTGCTTCTTGTAACAATTTGGAAATTGCTAATTCCAGATAGTCAGAATCACGTAGTGGAATAAAGGCTTTTTTCTACTTATGTGTGCTTTAGGACCACACAAGGGGCCATACAGCTGAATTAACTGGGTGTAGCTACTATTGTTCACGATCAAAACACACCAAAAAGACATCTTCTTGGAGCCATGGGATGGTCTTGTTTTAGGGCGTGTTCAGAACTCATCACTTTGCAATGTATTTCTGAAAACAATGTCAAAAGGACGCCATCACCTAGATGCCTTCTTTGGTATGTAGTGTGCTTGAAACGCTATTGTCATGTAGTTTTCTTTTGTTTAATTGAGATATTGTAATGTCCATATTGTAATTTTGTAGAATGGTGATAAGATACATAGGGCTAATAGGTCTGGAGAGAAACTGGAACCTCCTTCAAGGGCACATTTGCCTTACTCTTTATAGAGAAAAGTTTACAATATATGAAAGAAATTAGAAAGAAATACACAGAAAAACTTGTTCTACACAATTTACGACGGAGAAGGTTAAAACCTTTGTCAGTAGGTGGCAATTATCAGGAAAAAAGGGAAAACAGAACAGGAGCTATTTTTGAGTAGCTTCCCTTCCTTCTCCTAGATCTGGCCACCCAGATTTATGTATACAATAAACACTGTATTTCCTGTGGCACTACAACAAGTGTCATTATGTATACTTACAACTTACTTTTTACCATATCATTTATTATCAAAGAAGATAAACTTACCCAAGTTCACATTAGTTACTGTTATTCAGTAACCTTTCAATATTAACGCTTAGGTCATCGGTTAGGTCTCAAAGTGTGGAAGGTTGTTTATATAGCTGGTGAGCTAATAAAAAGTGTCTGGGTTTTATTTTTAACCTGACAGGGTATCAGTCTTATCTGATGGTGCGTCTCGAGGGAATATAATTATCTAGACTACACCAGACACTACTATTTTTTATACTTTACAGTGGGGCTGGCACATACTACTGTTGGTAAAGAGAGAAGGTTGAGAAAAAGGTCACACCATAGGATATAATATTATGTAATAAACGAAACATTATCTACATGTCAATTTTATGTCCTTTTATTTATGACAATGATTGGGTCTATATCACCAAAGAACAAACATCCTTGTTAGAAGTGAAGAATAATTAATTCTGTTGTATTCACCAACTTAGATCTTGTCAGTAATAAATATCAAATTATATTATCTATTTTTGCTGACATCAGAATGGAGAAATGAGTATTGGCTTGGTATTACATTTCTAATTTCATATGAAGTGTTGTATATCGAAAAAATACATATCATTAATTAACTTTGTATTTGCCATTATAGTTGTAGTTTGTTGAACTTTCAACAATACAGGGGAAAACAAACTGTCAGGAGGTGACAGAAAATGTACAGGTTTTCAAGTGGTTTCTTGTGTCCTAGATCTACCTCACAACTTATCTACAATTTCTGACATCAGCAGAGATCCATACATCTAGATGGCACCCTCTACCCCACGCCCTCCACCCTCCTCCCTCCTCTCTCCTCCATCCTCTCTCAACTCTCATCCTCAACTCTCCTCCCCCCACCCTCCCCTACCTCTTCACTAATACTGGTCTGATATTCTGTTTACATTTCCACCTTGGCTAACTTCCCTCAGGGCAGTGTGTAGTGTTCTCATCCCAAGGACTGGGGGAGGGTGAAGACAGCTTAAGTAGGAGGGGACAGATACACAACAGGGGTCTCCAGAGCACATACAGGGTCTCTAGGACTCTGAGGAACCTTATTTATTATTGGCAGCTGCATATTATTCTTTGAAAGTATTCTTGAAGATGATGGGAAAATAGGAAGAGAGTTAGCTCAGTGTTGGAACATTACATTTAGCTGCTATTCCAGAAGCTCTGGATTTGTCCTCAGCACAGTTTTTGTTTTGTGGCACCGATTATGATAATTTGTCATTTATGTAAAGCCCTGTATCGTTTTTGAAGATCCTTGGCTCAACAGTTGTCATACTTCGGAGAAATGGACGTTTTTTGACCTTTGGCCAAAATGTAATTTTCATTGAGAAATTAGAGTAAGACAAGAGGTACCTTATAGCTTATTTAAAAGGGGTAATGAACTAAGCCAAATAGTTCATGGGTAACCTACTTAATTCACTCAGTCTGTGGGTGTATGGGTTTTGTACCCTGTGAACTAATAAAGATCCTGGATTTAAAGTTATAGCAATATCAGCAATGCTGAGTCAATGTTGGAATTCTTCGTTTCCACATTGATATTTGCACGACATGTATTAATGTTCTGCTCATTAATGGTAATGGTATGGAAGGCAAACCAAATGAGCTGCTCGAGCGTCAAGGAGCAAAGAAGCTGGTAACATAAGGAGAAAACTGAATGTAGAGCTCAACTTATATTTCGATGACAAGGACAATATCAGTTTCGGGGACAGGTATTTCAAATGCCTATTTCATTTTCTAACATTTTCAGGCACGGATACAGGAGTGAAGAGAAATTGTCCTTCCCCTACCTTAAATTTCAAGAATATTCAAAACACTGCTCTAAAAACATTAACAACTGAGAGGAATTTGGGTTTCATGGGAAACTGTACGTACACACCCTATTTTTCTGGAGTAAAGGGCCTGAGATAATTTGCAATACAGGCGCATGAAGACAAAAACCTGCAATGACATGAATAATGAATTTGTACTGCAACTAGACAGTTTTACTCAGTACATAAGCTTAGTTCTTTGCCCCTACTATCAATCCTACCACTGGAGTTACAGGAAACCTGAGACTCTGGGTCAATTAAGTTTGTATAGGGCGCTGAACTTGCCAGGTTTCTGCAATAGACCAGTTATGTGGTGGCCACCTGGTGGTGCAAGAATGTACTACTCTGACCTAATCCTGACAGACGCCAACACCAAGGGAAACATGGGGGAGGTGGGTTGGTTCTATGGTAGAGTACTGGTCTAGGGTGGCTGGTTTTGTTGTCAGTCCCATAATGTAACAGGTTTGATGTTAGAAACCTAGCTATATTTCAGATTTTTCATAGAAACAAAAATGTTAGAAGAAATAAAAACAGCAATCTGTTGATAAAGATGACAACAATTTTACTTATTCTGGTCCAAGAATGTGGATGTATGATCTTGGCTGTAACTAATATAACAAAATTTGGATTTGTTGTAGGATATGGGTATCTAGGTTTTCACCAGACTGACTGTATTCTCACTCATTTTAAATCTAGGGGCTGTTAATAAAGGCCTACGGATTTTCTAGGAGACTCGGCCAGCGTCCAAAAGCAAACCCAACCCTTTGAAAGAAGATTTATTTCAAATGATTTGGTAGCTCTAAAAAGCAATCGATAAGTAAGAAAAAACTATCTGATGACTTTTGACATTTCAGATTAACAAATTCCATCTGCTCCTTGAGTCATAAATAACTCCCTTCTCTCTGAGGGTCCCATTTGACTGACTGAGTCATAATCTGTCTGAAGTGGAGAAATTCCTGTGGTGAAAGATCCCTTAAGGAGGTATCAAATTGTAAAGGGTCAGAGTGACATGAAAAAACACAGATTTTACGGGTTGGTTCCCCCATCCAGCTTTTATAAGAAAACTGTATCTTTTTATGATGGTCCCTGATAAAGAATGACAGGTTGTAGCTGTGTGTGACAGGTTGAGAACAGGTTTGAGGCTCTGGATATTGGGGGGAGGGCTTAATGTTGTATGTTAAATTTGGGAAATGGCCCTGTCACATGTCTTTGTTCCTTATTTACTTCCATTTTGTAAGTCGATTTTAAGAAATGTCTGTCATGTCACTTTGATTTTGACTCTCCCTGATATGTAATTTAGGCTCCTTGTCACAAGTCGAATTTTGAAAAATGGCTCTGTCGAACTGTTGAATTTAGCGGTCTACCCCCATAGATTTCTATTTTTTGTAGTCTTTGTCATGGTCCCATTACTATGACAATGGTCATAGTAAATGGGATCATAAACAGAAGTGCCCTCACATGGCTCACTTGACAGATTTATGGTTATGTTTCAGCACTGTGGTTGCAAGTCATTAAATAGTTCTGGTTTTAATACTCTCCCTTTTTTCCTCTCATAAGGATAACCTTTTAAAGGAAACAAAAGAGTTGATGCATATTATGTCCTTTCATCATTTGCAGAGTTAGCAATATGGTTCACAGATGGGATAATAATCAAACTATTTCTTTTGAATTTCTTTTCAATTTTTAGCAGTTAATTTGGTTATCATTGACATAGTTACAACACTTGCTGCTTCACATAAATTATGAACTTCAACAGAATTTTCTTGAAATTATTTTTTCTAGTAAGATTTTGTAACCTGTTACGAATATTGCAGGTTCTTGTGAGGAACCTTTGAAATAGAATTTCGGATAGAATAACCTTTTTGTGGGTTTTGGATTTGAGCAAAACTAGCGTAATACACATTATGGTATTCAACCACTTGAATTCCCACATCTTATACGAATACCTCAAGCAATCATATGACTCACATGTCAATAGTTTCTATTTATAATCTCGATGTTTTGAGAGACATCCATGTTGCACTTGTGTAAATTACATTACATGGTTGGTTATGCTTTCAAGTATTCCAGGGCTATACCATCTTCATGTGTTTTCCATCATCTCAAAATTCGTATCCAGCCCTATCTCTATTGGGGTTGACAAATGGAAACATGCAGAGACCTTGACCTTGGGGTCAAGAGGCAGAGGGGTCAAAGTTCAAAGGTCGTCTATCAGAAGAAGTATGGGAAACAAATGGATTCTTGGCGTAGACTCAGTGCTGTATGCCTGTCATTGTATCCTTTGAGAAAATAAAAGTATTTTCCTTGTTCCTTTAGTTTTTCATGCAGTATCTGAGGCCAAACGCACTGAGAAATGCCAAGAATCCCAGTAAACCCAAACGCATTGAAAGATGAGTGTTCTGTTTTTGCGTGTTATTTATAGTAGGCTTTGGCATTTCGAAAAACAGATTCCCCAAAATAAAGATTTGTGTATGGATCGTTAGCTCATTTTAGTTTATCGCTGACCTGACCGACAATTCTGAAAAAAAAGTGTGTATGTGTAGTACATTGTTGTCAAGCTATAAATGTTAGTAGTTTAACAAATACAATTATACCTTTTATGGCTAACGTAGTTTCCATGCTCATTTGTTTGATAGATTTGTCATCATAAAGTCGTTTACAATAACCTAATTTTAGGCATATCTGTTCCTTAAAGTTAATCAGATATGGAATATATTCAAATTAATGTTCCATTAATCTAAGCAGTAAAAACCAATTACGTTCACCACACCAGCGGCAAACCATACAGAATTCATAGAATAGTCGCTGTTTTCTATTATTACCAATATATATTGTCCCTGGCTGACATATGCATTAACATACCCTACCAGTATACACCACACTTTGGGTCTGTATCCTATACCTTACCAGGTGAGATGAGTTGACAGACACATGTCATACACCTGTGCACCACCCAGATATACCTTGAAAACCTGGTTTGAAGGAAAATTAAATGAATAACCAGTCAACAATTTCTCTAATTATTATATATCGTATGATATATGTATATATATATGTATATATATATATATATATATAAAATTATATATATATATGATATAAAATTTGACAATAACAACCTGAACAATCAAATTTCACCATGATCAGTTAACTTGTCTTTCAAAGACAAGAAATCACTGTTGGATTGGGAGGGTTGAAGGTTCTAACCAAATTGTAGAATGATACGACGATTGGTACTTTCAATGCAAAAAGCAATGAAGCGTTGTTTATTTACTTATATATTTATACACTAGGCACTGTAAAAAGAAACATCCGATGTTTTTTTAATGTAAGCAGAACATAAAAAAGGCAAGGATCAGATTTGGTATCCAAAACAAAGACCAACTAAAAACACTACACTCAGGGACTAACAAAGATCCATGAACTAAAAGTTAACACATTGCGGTGTATAGATAACATCACATACACTTTTTTTTCATTTTTAGAAGATAAGATCATAATTATCCAACCTTCTACAAAAACATTACTCAAGTATGCACCTTGGCGAGAAAAGAGTTAACATTAGGGATATTTTCCAGGTGATGCATAGGGTGTAAGGTGTTAAAAAGTATTCCCACCTGCTATACACTACAGGTGGGTAGTTATGTGATCTGTACCACGTGATCTTGGCTTGGTCATGTGATCATAACTGGGTCACGTGGCCGATAATGGTTGTTGTTTGTTGTTGTAAACAGGGAAGGGGTGAAGGAAGGCATAGGGTGGCAGCAGAGAACCCAAGGAACTTGCAGAAAGTCTAGATACATCCTTTCCTGTAGTTTTTTTCCCGTGTATTTGTACCAATTCATCTTGCATTATCTCTGAAATTGTCCATTTAGATATCTACCAGCATTCGTTAATCACTACTCCCTGATAAAGAGTCTTAGAATTTATAAATTAGTTTAGATACCTTTAAAGTAGCAGGCATAGTAGTAATGGAACCATAACAAATTAGGCAAAATTACTGATGGAGTCAATAATTTCTGGATGCATGCACTTGATAAATTCAGCACTCACGTGTAAGTCAAATAGAGTATTCCATTTACAAAAAGGAAATGTAGGACACTGGATATTTAATATAAAAAGATGCAATCTTCTGGAAGTAAAGGTCTTAGAAATACATCCAATTAGCATACCAAAGTTATTTCATTAGGATACCTCACTAGGCGACCCTAGAACCCTAACCAACTTAAGGGCCACACTGTCTAACCCCTAGTACCAAGAATACATAGTTATAACAAAAATGTCCCCTACCGACACCTGTATAGCCTCGAACCAGCAGGAGGTTTATACAGTGTTAGGGCCACAGGGTCTGAGAGTATGGGCCTCTGTTTAATGTGAGTGGCTATGGTGTGTTTGGGGTGTTTAGTCTGCTCTAATGTATCAGATAGGTGTAAGGTGTTGAAAGGAGAGTAGGTTAGGTTTAATATTGGGTATTTTTCTTGCTTTATTCTACTTTTGTTACTTTCTAGTTTTGTCGGTATCTAATGTGGTTTATGGACCTTTGTGACCAGTTTAAATCATGGTACGCATTATTGTATTGAACTCAAGAAAAACTGCAAAATAATTATTCAATTCCTAGCAAATTATTTATGTCAAAAGCTGTATGATTATTTACATGATATGATAAAGCCAAAAATGTATTTTATATTCTGGTTGATGCTTTTTGTATATATTTCTATAAATGTGCAGCAATATCGGTCTCATATGAAATAATGGTGAAAGGCGACGATAAAAAACACACCCCTCTGCCCCAAAACCCATCTCATCTATCTTAAATAAAGATCTGTGCCAATGCTTTTGAGGGTATACACTATTTTACTACGTAGCTGTACATAGTTAAGACACATGTTTTAGACATTTGAAGATTATTTTCTTTAAAAAGAAAAGTCCCTATTACAGATCCCCACCCCTATCGTGCGGCAGTTCAGCCACGTGTGCTTTATTAACCTAAGTCACCCTACCCCTGTTAGTCCCTGTGTCCTGAAGTTTTTGTTGGATGAGTAGCTCCTGGATTATTTGGTGAAGCATACTGCAGCCATTACTTCATGCCACCACAGGCACTCACAGATGTAGCGGACGTAGGAGTGTCTTCAGGTTAGAGAAAACACTGCATGCCCCCTTTTTTTCTTTTTTTTTCTTTTTTTCTTTTTCTCTTTTATCTTATTTTATCATATTTTTTTGTATCTTTTTATCTTTTTTTTTCTTTCTTTTTTGAGGGGGGGGGAGGGGGCTGTAGGGTATTCCTCTCTCTGTATTTTTGGGGTTTGTGGTCTTTCCAGATTTTCCCATTTCGTTTTGTCTTCTATTCTTTTCAAACGCCCTTGTGATTATAATTGGTAATAGATACGACCTTATGCTATTCACCCAATAAATAGATATTTACTGAATTTGTCATCTATAATGGTGTCACTGGGAATTGTGTGATTAAACTACATATCTGTGAAAAAAATTGTGTTAAGAATGCTATTATTTCATAGATCAAGAAGCAGGGTAATAATAGCTTATCTTTCTAAATAGGGTATAATACACTTTTGTATCTTTTGAAGGTCAATGAAATATTTCCTAAAATGAAGTGACATAATTATGGCTTAGTGACACACGACAGCAGCTTAGAAAGATAGTCTTAAATTTGACATGGTTCCCCCTATCTCCCAAAGGTTCTCCAGGTGCAGCCCGTTCCCCAGGAGCAGGCAACCCTCACCACTGTCTGCACCAAATAAATATTAGGGCTTTCACCAGAGGGAGTAGACTACATAGCATGGAGAGGGCGATAAGCAACAGGTCAGGCCTGAGGAGGGACAGGAGGGGGGGGGGGGACCCAGGGGGATCCAGGGAGGATCTAGGAGGTCGAGGGTCTAGTGGGGATCCAGTATATGAAATCTAATGGAGGGGAATCCTGGGTGAGATCCAATGTATGGAACCCAGGGGGATCCGGGGGATCTGGGGAGGTCATAGGGAATCCAGGGTATGGAAAAAACTGGGGGAATCTATAGGGTTGTCCACTGGGGAATCCAAGGGGATCCTGGGATTGGATCAAAGATGAGGATCCAGGGTGATTCAGGAGGGATACATAGGGGATTCTGAGTATCCGTCCCGTTTCTAAAGAGAGGCTTTAACTACATTTCCAGTCATTAGGTAGCGAGGCTTAATTTTACTTACTATCTTTGTTCGAAAAGAAATATGATAATCTTTCAACCTCTTATAATTTCAAAGGTATTTACATAAACCATGATCCTTTCCCGTTTGAGAAACCTTGATCCATTCTAAGTAAATAGGATTCACAGGGATGTAAAGTATTGGAAGTCTTGATATTTCTGAAGATATTTTGTAAGATTGTAGATTCGACAGAGGTTAGTTTCAACCCTTGGAATCATAGAAATTCCCACATATTATCAGTATTTTGATACCCTTCTCTTCCACCATTTGACAGATACAGCTACAGCACAAGGTAAAACAGTAATGACAAGTGGAGCACTAGCAATAACAAAAACAAACCTCCAGGAAGTGATCCCATGTGGCACCAGAAGCCTGAATGCAGGCCCCATAATTTATAAGTTGTCAGGTACTCTGAGCAAGTGTGAGCAAATGTGAGTCATTGCTCCCAGAAGGGGGCGCCCTGCTCTCCACAGGTGTGGGCCAGAGGTACCTAATGGGGATGGGAGGGGGAAGGGGTGGAGGGCACTGACCCTTTGTAGGTAGGCGTGCGGGGTGGTGTAGTGGTAAGAGTGTCCGTCTGTTGCGCGGGCAGCCCGGGTTCAAGTCTGGGCTGAGGTGGGGTGGCTGCTACTCCCCTTTGCATGTCTCCCTGTGACAATGACAGGGTCATCAAAGGCTCCTAGAGAGCCACCGGCTGTTGTGTGTAGCGCCCTGCCTATGGGACCCTGCACATTAAGAACACGATATGATCATCAATGATAGAATTGTCAAACCTTGTTCTCGCCGTGATATGACCTTAGATGTTGCTACCCTTTGTAGGTAGATAATGACTGAGAAACTGCAGCCCCTGCTTTCTAAATGGACAGCCTCTGGATTTACCTTGGTGGGATTGGCAGCGCCTTGTTTTCATTGTAGATCATGGATAGCTCACTTAAAATGCTGTTCCTTGAAGATTTCTGAGACTTAATGTGAGAGCCCTCTTCTTTCTAGACTTGAGTGCCCCCCCCCCAACCCATGCACACACCTCACGGCCTAGAGAATGGTAGAGCTAGGGTACTCTAAAGACTGACAGATTATAACTTTGCCTAAACTTTCATAACTTGATATTGACCACAGTAAAACGTCACCACTGTCTGAAAGTTTTTGTCATTTACCTCAGGTTGAAGAGCAACTTTTCTTATTCAATTTTGAGATACTTCAACACTTCAAGATGCAGTTATATAACTAGTTTTGTGACGTTGAGATATGCTTCCAGTTTATGTGGAGGTATATGGAGGGCATTCAAGAGATACGTCTGCTCTCTTTCCTTGGGGTAAGAAAATAGAACAGGCGTATCTCCTGATTTCCCCCCATATAATTATGTAGTATTGAAATGTACATGTATGTTCGATCTGAATTGGGCCAAAAATCTTCTAATTAATGTGTTGATACAGAATTGATATTTCATCTAAAACAGAAACATGAGACCCACTGGGGAAAGGATGCCCAGTGCAGGAATTCAACTTTAGAGATTATGTTTCCAAGCTTTTAAATGATAACAAACATAATTCTGTCATGATTAATTGTTAGGCCTACACATCAAGGTTTTGGATAAAGTGCCCCCTAAACCTAAGCAGGAGTTTGAGTTGCTCGCCAACAGGTGAATGAGCTGCTCAGAGGGCTGTGAGCAGGGGGTGTCTGCCCCCTACTGCTACACCCATTAACCCATTTCTTCTGTCAAAGGGCCCATTTAGAGCCCTTTTTACAAGCTGTTTATAAGGTACTACAAACTATACCTACCCCCTGGGGCTAAGGTTATGGGGTAGACATAGATCAGAAGCTGTCAAGGGTGGTTTTGCAAAAAGTACAAATGTTTTTCTTTGTTGAATGTCTGAAAGTTATGTTTAAGTATGTCTGCCCCTATTTATTAGGTAATAGTATATGGGCATAGATCAGAGAATGATTAGTTAGTCACAGTGACTAATGACCCTGACTTTTGCCCCAGAAACATTGCAATATTCTTGAAACTGGTAGCTGACAAAAATCTGACATGACATGGGTTATTTCTCATTTCAGCATGTGACAAAATGGTTTCTTAGAGCCAGTCTAGGACAAGGTTAGAGTGGTATTTTTACTTTGAAATGTTATGACACATGTGAAGCCACATGTGTGATATGATAAAGGACGCATAGATATGTGGAAAGAATGCTGATACTGCCTCAATATGATAATTATCTATGGTTGCCTCTTGATGGTAAAATAAAGGTGGAGACATAAATCAGTCTGAAGAGAGTATATGAAAGTCCTTCTTATACTGAATAGCCCAAATGTATCTAGAAATTCCTACCCCCTGATGGATAGGTCGTGGTATGTATGTATCAGAGGCTGAGAAGGTTAGTTACTGAGCCTTAGAGATGATCTGAGGAAGTCCAATTAGTCTATGTATGTTTCCTGAGCACTTGAGGCAATATGTCATGCTGTAAGACATGTTTGGGTAAATTAGCCACATGCTATGTTTGGTTAATGGGTTAAACCCTTAAGCCTATAATCCCAAACGGCCAAAACTAAGAAATTGCTGTTGCCAAGCTGTCAACTCCAAAGATTTTGCAATTGTAATAATTGTTCCAGCCATTGTTAAGACTTTCAATCACATTACCTCGATTGCTTTCACCATAGGCTCAAAATCTTTTTATATACTTCTGTAACGAAGTCCGTGATGTTTTAGAGATGCATACGCCGACGTAAGCCTAACAAAGCGATGGCCAGCAATGTGTTTTGTGATGTTTGAACGTAATCCTGTGATGTTATTGGTCACGTTGCAAAATTGGCGCGGCTGTAGGGAAGTTACAATGCATCAAATAACGACGGCTTTACAAACGAGAAAGTCCCTTTAAACTAAATTCGTTTTTAGTTAGTTGTAATGCCTAGGAAATTTGACTTGCGAACTTTCCTTTACTTAATAACCTCGAAATTGCCTATGATATTCAAGTTGACCTTTACAAAGTTGTACCCAAACTGGAATAGATGATGACTTAGAAACCAGACTCCCTAAGACCCAGACATTTGCACTGACTTAGAGAACTTTCTGAGATTTCAGCTTGAGCCAATTTCATGGTTCTCTTCCTGAGGTAGATGAAGTTAAATCCCCTGCTGAGTCTGAACTAAGACGTGAGGCCAAGGACTTGTACCTGAAAGGTTTCTACATACGGTTTACTCTGATAGCTCCATAAATTCTTAAAGGAGCAGTATCGTCCTCTTGGTGCTAGGCTAACGTCCGCCGACAAAAGCTATGTGATGGCTGAGTTGGGTTGGTGTTTTGTCATTTTAGACATAATCTGACAACGTTGCTGGCCACACCACAGATTCAGTACCCTTTTTGGACAATGTCTCGCTGGCAGATGTTGGAAATGTTACCACTCGTTCAAGTTATTTGTAAATGTCCGTTTTTATTCAGGATTATGGATAATAACCATTCAAAGGTAACCACAGAGGTGATAATTTGATGTAATAATTTAATATATGGCTTGGGCCATAGAGGCTCTTGATAAGGAAGCATGGGTACTCGGGGATCAGTCTGTTATCATTTATGTTCTGCTGGTATGGTCATTTTTGGGTTAGCGATTTGTCCTAGAGGCACCGTTAATCACAAAATTGCCCTACTTCTATATATATGGTCTATGGCCACGACTCACTGGTTTTAATCATCCCAGTACCTAAGGAAGTGATTGCATAGTGACGAAAGGGGAGTGAACAGCCTCTACCAGTCCATGCAAGTTCTTCCCAGCCAACTTGCGACATAAGATCAAACATTCTGCAACGATACTTTTTTGGTCAGTTTGTTACTTACTAAGATGGTGCATATCAATTACGTTATTGATGGTGAGGTTGAAACTTCACCAAATTAGAACGTTATTATAACATTATTTTTTGGAGAGGTTAGGATGAAACTAAACAGGATGTTATAAGAACATTCTGTTTAGGTTGAAGAAAGTAACCAGAATGTTATAATAATGTCGCAGTGCAATGTCACAGCAGTAGGTCGCAGCGACACAATTGGGAGTCATCAAAAGAATGTAACAAGAACCAAACCAGCACGTCACTGGAACATTATTATAACGTCACTCCTCTGGCTGGGTTTGGTGTACACAAACTAAACATTGACAGCAATTGGTGTGGGTGTAGTGGGTTTATTGGGTACAGCCTTCGGGGTATATTGGCCACCAAGGTGATGTGTTTTCTGTTTTGCTTGCCCCAAACCCTGAACAATATAGAGAAGGTGGTGTTGCTGACAGAACCAGAGCTCTGTTTTTCTTTGGGTACAGTATGGCTGTCACTGAGAGTGAAAACAGGAGCTATAATGACGTCATGGACATGGAGAGAGGTATTTCCCCATTGATGTGGGTCCAGACTTGAAAAACCGAAACAGGACTATGACATATGTATATCAGTATTATTCTTAACTTGTAGTTATCTGAATCTACTCCAGTTAGTGTCAAGTCAGGTTATTGTATGTTTTTGGCCAGGGTCGGATTTAGTAGGGGGGCCGCATCACCTTTTTTGGACGAAATATGTTGGGCCTTTTTTAATATAGGCACCCCCCCCCCCCCCCCCCCCCACCTTTCCAAAATTGCTGGATCCGCCCCTGCTGGCTTTCCTGTTGTTTAACCTATGAACTTAGTGGACAGAGGCCTAATCGGGAATTACCTCAGAAATGAAAGGTTCTATTTTACATAATGGAGTAACTTTTAACTAGGTATTACTATAAAATCAAGCCCCAAATCCTCCCTTTCTGCGTCTTGTGGCATGTGTACATCCTATACAAGACGACCGTGGAAGACTAAACCTTTTTCACCTAGGGCCCTTTCTCCTTCACATGACTTGTTGCCATGAACATCCTGGAAAATCCTAATGAGACATGAGGTTAATGACATTAGGTCAAGAGGAATAGTACTTGATCAGGAATATGAGCATAATTCTTAAATCTAATATGGATACAAAGCAGGGACAATGACATGCAAGGTGGATTTTTCTGAAAATCAACCTGCAACAGTAGGACCTCCTCATTGGGAACCTCACTCTCACTACCTACTTCCGGTTTTAACCAGGCACCAGATAAAACTACACCTTTTTATCCCAGTACACCTTTTTATCAGTGTGCCCCCTTTCAACCCTAATCCTATGATCTGTAGACCCAGATAGTAAACACTACATAAATAAAACCTCTACACCTATAACAACTCAACCCTACACCCTGAACACTTTTTCAAAGGCATACAGGTGAGGCACTTCCTGCCAGGCGTTGCAGGTAAAAGGTTACTACCCGTTATCACGGAGATAAGGGCCACTAGAGGGCAGTAGTGCTGTCAGTGATGCGCCTGTGAAGGGAAGTAACATGGTGGGAGGTGCAGGGGATGGGGTTATGAGATGGCAACTTAAAAGAGAAAGGGAGATAAACATTTGTATATTTTTGCCTTAAAGCCTGTGTTCCACATACTGATTTTGATGCTGCCGATATGTATTTGTTTGAAAATATGGCATAAAACCGTATATCCTATATACTATTCAGAAGAGAATTGTGAGATATTTCCATATCATGTCCATATTTGACCTTTCTTCCCAATATCGATTTTCTAAATTAGCAGCAAAATCGGCATGTGTAATATAGGCTTCAATAGAATAAGAAATTGCTGACCAGTTCATAAAAGTGTAACAAGTAAAGGTCTGTGGCAACCACTTCCACTTCCTGGTTCAGTTTTTTCATGCCGTTGCTCTTAAATGGTTCTAGATGTTGTAACCATATGTGTCTACTCCCTGGAGTAACAAGTCCGTTAGCCTTGCCAATGTGGGAAACAGGACCTGACCAATACAGGGATATGCCATGGGTCACACATAATTATGGAATACAAGAATGTCTTAAGTTCCATTGGGCCACATTAGGATTTTAGGACAACAGAGGTCATGGGGACCTTTTCATTCAGGGTCCCTTTGTGGGGAGGCCTATTTACTACAACCGGGGTCCTTTGCATAATAGTCATACTTGGATATTCCCAATCCAACTTCACAGTTTGGTGGAAAATTGTTACTATTGTATTTCTGTGCTTGGCACTTCCTAGGATGTTATGCCTTACATGCCAACCAAACACATGGGGTTACACTAAAGGGGTCAGTAGGAGCGAAACTTGATATGTTATTATTACTGGAAGGCCCTTTCTTTATAGGAAGGTATAAGGTCTGCAGGGCAAGAAAGGACTGAAAAACTTGAAATATTTGGTCCTTCTACCTGTCTTAAAAACATAGCGCTGTTAATAACGTTATGATAAAAATAAAAGTGGTATATTTAGATTCAGTATATTTTTTTCTATCATTCAATACCTAAAATGTTTGTCAGGCACAAGTATTTTGATAAAGAAATGGGAGTAGAATCTGACAAAGACGACACAAGTTTTCAAAATATGAGCATCCTCCCATGTGACATTGCTAATGAATATAATAATTAATGGGAACAAAGGGGGAAAAATATAAAATACATTCAGATGATAAATGGCCACAAATGAAACACAAAATATGTTTAAAAAATAAAAAAAAAGTCTTCAATCATGTACTCTCCCACCAGTAAACTGCTTTGATTGATATATAAAAAAATTACTAAAAATCCTTGGAAAGCAGAATTCAAAATAGAGCTGAAATCCAAAACCAGCCCTTTCTTGCCCTGCAGACCTATAGTAATGGAGTAAAGATGTCATTTTTTCGAGCGGAACTGACCTCCAGCTGGTTATTTCTTCAGTTATCTGATTTTACAAATTTACCAAATAACTGGTAGCCAAATCACCTGGTGGAATACAGGGATTGGTTATGGAGTTTCTCTTGCTATATTTGACTTGTTGGAGGGGATTAATTCTATCATATCTATACATTCTTATTGATGAAGCATCGTATGTGTCAGCATTTTCATATTTTCTGAAATCTATGCGACCGTAATAGCATATAGGAAAGAAATTTTCAAGTGGCAATTGTAAAGATAAATGTATCAAATACATCTAACATCACTGAAAAGAGATATAACTCTTAGGTTCTACTCTATACTACATTCATGAAATTGTCTATGGAAGACTTGGATAACTGGATAGCACTTCCGCATCTGCTCCCGCTTCCGCTTTCGCAAGCATGGGCTGCAACCCGCACCCTTTCCAAACAGATACATGCAACAAGGGCCATGAAAAACATGAGACTAGAAGTATGCTTGAAGAGGCAACATAATAACCAAAACTTCCAGCAGGGGGCTACTTTGCCTCAAATTTACCCGGATGTGTGCGTTGAAAAGTGAGAGATGGGTAATTTTTCGGTGAAATGAGTGAGAAGCATTAGGTTAGTAATTTAAGGCGACTTATACATGATTATAGTAATATAGAAAAGTGTTGAGACTGAACACCTTTTTGGGGGAACTAGAAATACTTGATAAACATTGATAGGCATTTATGGTTGAGTAATGATATGTTTTTACACCAAATCATCTAAAATGGGCATGAATAAATTTATATATATATATATATATAAACCACGGTGGACGGGGAGAACAAAAGAACTAGGCCGTGAATATATCACGTATTGGCCTCCAGTGAAGCGGAACCATATAATTCCACGGGCAACAGTGGTGTTAGTCCTTTCATGACCTAGATACCTCTTGCATACTAGTTTGAATGCCTAGCGGACTTGGACGTAACTACAGTGTACAGTGGTCCTTGCCGGATGAAGAAACTTACTGATTTTTATACATCTTTGCTTATAACTTTTTCAGTGGTCATCAAAATTCAAAACAGTATGCAAGTAAAATGTAGACCTGAACCTTGTGGATCGGACCATAGCATTATATTTTCGAAATTCGGAAGTTCTCATTTTTAAATGATTTAATTAATATAAAAAGTATTTTCTCCCCATAGGCTTCCATGGTAAAAGTGTTCACTTTCTAACTATAATATCTCAGCTAATACTTATATCTAAGGTATCAATTCTTATGGGGGATATAGCTTTCATATGCATAAAAATTGACATAGCAGAAATAAGACTAATCATGGTTTTCTTTAACTATAATCAATTGTTTAGTGCACCTTCCCATCCTCCAAGGACAGCTACCCGTGGTTTATGTCAGATAAAACACTCGTGTGTGTCTGCACTTGATACAATCCCTCGGCTAGCGCCTCGGGATTATATCGCGTACAGCCACACACTCGTGCTGTATCTACCACATAAATATTCCTTTTTTGTAGATAGGTTTTACAACTCAAGCTAGGTGTCCTTCAAAATTTGTCTTTATTCTAAATCCCAACACACACATCCTTGCATAGAGAATGGAAGTTGCCCCCCTCCCCGACCCGGTCAAAACTGCAGTCTTGATGGCGCTGATGGAATATCATCGAGTTAACTGTTGGGGATCCGTGAAGATAGATCGGACCCAATTTCATGGGGAGGTGTGTGAGGTATGTATGTTAGAGGTGGGCTCAGCACCCGTCTGGAAACTATCTGTATCCAATGTGGGGGCGGAGAAATTACCGTAATTTCTTGCATGAGCGCCAGGGTTTAATTAAGCCTGACACACAAGATTTGAATAAGTGTTATTGGCTAAATCCTCTCTGACTTTATAGGCGCTGGGTTTTAAATTATTACCTTGGTTAGCTAAACTTAACTTTAAAAGTCACTGGCGGAACCAAGGCCGAATTTGGCCGAATTTTACATAAAAAAAATAGCTAAATTTTCCGGGGAAAAAAGGAGCGGCGCGCGCCCCCCGCCCCCCTAGATCCGCCACTGAAAGTATCAAATGAGGATAGATCGATAAAATATTTCTACTAAGAATACTTACCCTAGAAAATACCTCGAGGCATAGCGATTTTTTGGTTCTATGAAATATGCCAAAGATTTGTAATTACTCTCGGACACCATCTCATAACCCTCCATATAAAGGTAATTAAAACATTGAGCTTGCCTATGGGATTCCACACTGTGTGTGCTGTATTTTGAAAACAAATTAGAAATGAAGTTTATTGAGCCCCCCCCCCCAACCAAGTGTCTCAGATTATGTTTATGGTGTGTACGGCCAGTGCCCCTTAAAATAATGCTTGCCAGTCATATAAACCCCCATTTGATTATTTAACCACTTGTTTATTCTGTAATGGGGACTAAACTAAATATATCTCTCTCTCTTCTGATAGTTCTTTAGGATTCATACCTAAAAGGCTAACTTGTCCCTATTCCTAGTCACTGTTTTCCAAAGTTTATAATGGGGAATAAACTAAATATATATCTCTCTCTTCTGATAGTTCTTTAGGATTCATACCTAAAAGCCTACCTCGTCCCTATTCCTAGTCACTGTTTTCCACAGTTTTTAAAATTGGGGAGTAAACTAAATATATATCAAAATCTGATGCCCAAATGCTGAACATGCATTTAAGTAAATAGATATTTATTACATTTTCCAAAGTTTGTAATGGGGACTAAACTATGTTTACCCTCGAGAGCCCCCTCCCAGGGGAAGGAGCATTCCTCGAGGTCTGAATGAGGGCACCCCAAAATAATATAATAAGTGTGGGACTGTTTTGAATTATCACTAAAGTTGAGATATCCCTGAAACTTCAAAGCACAGGGCGCTTACTCGGGCCATTACGGTATATGTACCTTATGAGGGGCCGGGCAAACTGCCTGTATCTGATGAGCCGTTCAGAGGGTGGGATGCCCATCAGGGAGGGGCTGATGGGTGAGTTAGGGGGTTCCATAGGGGGAGGTAGATAGGGCAGAACGTGGTCCTGGTATTAATTTTGTGTGTGTTTTGAATTTTGACTGGGATGGGTCAGGGAAATCAGGATGTGAGTGATAAAGCTTTTTGATACGGGTTTGGATTTTGGGATAGCCAGGATGAGTTTACTTGAAATTGTGAGATATGTTACCGAAATGAAATCGAAATTAGGGAGTTTAATTGATACATATTAAAGCTCATCAAGACCTCTGAAGATTGCATGGGTTGGTTGTAATGGAAGACTGTGCATAAGTAATGAGACAATACTCGGAAAACAATAATTTACAATTTTCGCTGGAGAGACAATGATTGCCGCCAATATGTCACATCTCATGAATATTAATAACATTGCCTCCAATACAATTTGTACATGTCCCAAAAATATATATATCGATATGATAATAATCATAATAATCATATTACATGTATAAAGACAAAGCTTAAGAGGCATTCATCCTTTAACCGTTTCTTTCATGTAAAACCGAACGTTGCACCATAAAATGTTTATTTCTTAACATAAGGTACAATCCGCTGTTTGCTATGTTTATTTGAAAACAATATGAAAGATTAAATCTTTCATATTGTTTTATCATAGGTATATCATAGAGTTTCATCAAATTTTGATGAAACTCTATGATATACCTTTGATTATTTCTAGTTACCTTAATCTTTTCGCTTGCTAGATTAATTCATATGTTTCAAATAAATGCTTATACACGCAAACTTCATACATCATAAGTCAACGTTCCAAATGATACCCTAGATGTATGAATTTATAGGAATACATTCAAAACAACCACAGGTGTTAAAATTTTGTAGGTGAATAGGAATAATTATGTCGAAATTATTGTTTCACAAGATTTTGTCGGGAAAAATCGTCTGGAAAATCACTTCTTACCTTTACTTGAAATTACTAACAAAAGAAAATGAAATGTTTCTCTGGACCAATTCATGGTGATGGTTGCTGGAGGCGCCATCTGTTAGTTTACAGACAAAGTACACTGCTTCAAACCAATATGTACAGTTGTGTCTAGCCGTCTATGGTCTGCCTGGTCACCTATATAATTTCCTAGATTTATCTTGAAATACAATAGATAAGAAGTAAATGAAAAATGAATATCTTGAATGGAATTGGTGGGCATTATAATTTTGTGTCTTGGATCCCCAGTTTTAAAAATCTAAATTACTTGGCGTGAAAAGTGCAAGGCACATTAATTTCCTGGAAATGTACATTGACAACATTTTAAGGCGCCCCATGCTAGGTTCATTCACCACCTGCACGGGGCTGGGGCGCCAGCGTCGCACACGCCTCAAAACGAGGCAAACTTCTCTTAGCCAAGCTTGACAGGTGTGAATGCCACAGTAAAAATAGACAATAACACATGCATGTGCGAAAATTCGCCAATGTAAACGTTTACATAACATTCTACTGAACCAAAGGACCATGACTGCGAAAACAGGATGTAATTGTTGCAGTCATATTGATAATGGAAAGAGGAAACTCTCTTAGTAGTGGCTTCAATATAACCTGTTATCCTCTATAATCAATGAAACAGAATCAAACATAATTTCTAAAAATATTGAGATATTTTGTCTGATTGTTTCAATGAGGGGTCTACTAAAAGTTTCCCTTCAATTTCATATCAGAAAAAATTATAACTTATAGTTCTGACTACATGTAAAAACTATTTCTGCTCTATTATCGCAGGTAGACTTGGCATTGGGGAGCAGCATAGAGGTAGTTTGCCTCGTTTTGGGGTATGTGATTTCCCGGGAAATACCAATATGGCGGATGTGTGCATGTAGTGAATTATGGATATCTAATGATTGTCCAAACCTGATGATTTGGTGTGTTATCTGGTTATTTCAGATTAAGATTATCCTTAGGATTAATGAGGGTATTAGCAGTATTATTGATTGCCATCTTTCCTGTATATATATATATAACTGATAACAAAACCTCGAAACCTTGTATTTGTTGTGTCAGCACAATCAATGGCTGATCCATGTCTCAAACCAAAGAATATTTATTATTAAACTACCGATAATGGATTTTTCTTATAACTTGATTTTATATAAGAAAAATTATGATAATGATATGTAAATGAAAAATAAAAATAAATAAATAAAAAATCAATATCAACAAACATTTCTAATTAATTCAATATCTGGCATTAAGCAGGTCTTCTTTACAGTTATTCTTATAACTTTCCCGATTCTTGTATTTACGTATTTTTTTTATTTTTTCAAAAAGGTGTGTTGGCACCAGGCCCCTCGGTGGGAGGCCCTGTAATCGCTCTCTGATAGGTCAGACAGGTCAGAGGTGCCAAGGTGGTGGAGATACCATCAGAGTCAAGGTGGGAGGGCGTTCGGAAACCTTCAATGTTCTCACCGGCCAAATTCATCAGTTGTTACCGTCAAACAAGTTTAGGCTTTGTTATTGATAAATCTATGATTATATCAAAACTATGTCTATGATGTGAATTAAAGAAATTTCCTGGGTACACACGATTTAGTTGCCTTAAAATTGTCTTTGAGGACTGAATTGTAGGTTGAGTGGAATTAGTGGGAAACAAGGCCTTAGTAAGCAAATTCTTTTATTTCCAAATAAGTCAGTGAATTACCCATATGGCTTGGTAGAAGAGAACAGAAAGCTTTATTTGCTGCAGGATCTCTACAAAGATTAGTAAAAGAACCATGATATCCCCCCCCCCCAAAAAAAAAACTATATGACTGGGTAGGGCGGGCCTTCATATCCCAAGAATACGTATGATTCAGCTGATTCAAATGAACTTTCTGAATGCCCCCAACCTGAGGTCAAAGATAAGGTAAGGCATAGTGTCAGTATCATCAGTCTGTGGATGTGAGACAGTATGCCTGTGACTGGCATCATTGGAACATCACAACACTGACATAGGAATAGCTGTGCCTAATCCAAGTTAACCACAAATATAACGGGTATAACTCGAGATCTTTAGTAAATAAATCATCATCTACAACTGCTTGGACGGCTTTGGATTAAAGTCCACACCAACACATTTCGGAGTGTGCCTGTCTCAAGCAGTGTTTATGATTGATAACTCTACACTCAAAAGGGATTACTGAGATATCTGACCACTACAAACACTTACCCTGAACACTTGATCAGTCAAGGCCTTCTACTGCATGCTGCTTGTTGGTACTCAAAGGACATATTAGAGTAAAGAAAGGACAGGAACATCGATGGCAGTCTATTTCATCTAAAAAGGACAATAGACCTATGAAAAAGGTAATGTAGATAAAGCTCATTGTAAATAAACTTATAATGGCGTTCGATGCAACATGTTAAAAAGATAATTGCAGACCCTTAAAATCCTCGAGGCGACAAGGGCATGTTTCCCCTTAATGACATGAGATACGATAATAGAGATAATGACATGGAACATTTGGATTTCTTAGATTCGACAAGGTGACTGGATGTCTTAAATTTGACTGGGCAACAGGGGACACCCTATAGAAAGTGATCTTCACCCTCACTTCGTAGTCATAATAGCGTGGGATGCAGCATGTTAAAAATGGGGATACTTTAAAATCCCGGGTTTAAAATGATTTTGCAACTGAAGGTTTATTCAATGGGGTTAAGTACTTAAGTTGTTATTGAAGACTGAACCTCAAACACAGTATAGTGATAGGGGATTTTGAGTTAAAGATGAACTTCGTGCGTGTACATGTAGACCGTATATTTACAGGGGCGGATCCAGGAATTTGAAAACCAAGGGATGGGGGTGCTATAGCTAAAAAAATTCATATTTGAAAAGGGGGGTGTCCACGGGGGGGGGGGGGGGGGCCCATGTTGTGCGTCGAGTTTAAGAAATGGCTTTGTCTCATGTCACTTTGTTTTAATATCAATGTCAACTTTTGAGACCTTTTCTGCCGAATGTCTAATACATGGTCAATCTGCCTTTGTTTATTTTCTATAATTCAATTCTTTTTGTAAGTCGGGTCATATTCAAAATCACAGAGGTCGTGCAATAATATGTGTGTATTGGTGGATCATGTAGCTCACAGATGGGTTTTGAGGGAATTGTTTTTATAAGATTCACCCAAAAGGTATAAGGATATCTTTTCCCATATCGCCCCCTGCATTTCAAAACCCTAGAATGTTATAGTAATCCGCCACTGTAAGTTATCTATGAACAAAATACTTATCTACATAATACCGTGGGAACAATGTCAAGGAGTAGATAAGGGCTACTGATCTACAAATGAAATGTTAGCTCTAAGATGCAGTGCCCTACTTTAGATTAGTGTCCGAAAATGAATAAACAACGCCAGGAGAGATAAGGTATGTTATGATGATGGTTCAGAGGAAACGAAGTGCTTCATCTTGTATAGGGACACATTTCAACATTTTTGCCTCTGGTTTTATAGTAGATAGTTGATTGTCTAGACAATACTCAACTACCTACTATGAAAGCAATAAGGTAATGATGTTGTCAAAACGTCGTCTACTAATCTCGATATCCTCAGATTAATGAAGTTGAGTAGCTGCATATGAATTCAGCTGAGTTGACCCTCCCCCCTCCCCCGACCTGACCACAAATTTGACAGGCTCGTAACTAGAGGGGTAGGTGGGGGTGGCACCCCCCCTCCCCCCTCCCACAAAGGATATTTTTCCAAACGTTCCACCTTCCCTTGCAAGATGTAATGTAAAAACCCCTAAAATTAGTAGGAAATTACTGAAAAGTTCCACTCTTTTTTTAAAATGTAGGCAAAAGTTCCACTTGTGGAACCTTGCCACCGATCCCCACAGTAGAACCTGGGTATGGGCCTGGACTTGGTACACCATTAATCAATATACATTTGCTTTACCAGCGTCATTTATCATGTCAAACCTTAACCCATAACATGTCCCAGATGTCCTCGATCCACATGGTTTCCCCTATGACTTAAACCCCTACAATAACAAGATGTCAACATCTTATTATGAGAAAACAAAACGTACACCCTGAGCCTGCCACTAGGGGTTTGTTGCTATGGTTACCGGCCGAAACATATCCCCCTTGTTACATGAAACTCTCACCAGGTGGAGCCACTGGGTGAAACGGGCAATTCCACAGGGGCTACAATTTACCAGTTTACGCAACTCCTCAAGGGGAATGCTACTGTTTTAATAGTTTCATAAGTGCTTTGTCTTTGTGCATTTTTGTGAATGTGGTAATACTGAAACATATTTCCTTCGTTTCTGGAGGAAAAGCTTTCCCCTTTGGATTGAAGTTTTCACCATTGAATATTGCGGTGGATAGTGACTTATAAAAGAAAAGTAAAACTTTTGTTTTTGATAATGATACAGAATAAGGAGAATGTTTGATAGCATTATTTTTTGTCGATGACAACCAATAACTCGATATTTGTTTGCGTGTAAAATACTTCTGAAATTACTGCGAGTTGCTTCTTTTTTTTTAACAATATTATTACCCCCACACCGTTAATACAATAATATGCTCACATAAGACAAAATACCTGTGTAACTGTGGGGGGTGGGACGGCCTAGTGGTTAGCATGCTGGCATTGCACATGGCCGGCCGGGGTTCAATTCCCAGTGCTGCCTGCTAGGCCACCTCACCTTGCCGTCGTTTCCACCACCATAGATTCGATCATTGGCCTGTAGTCAAAAACCGGAGTTGGTCTCGATATAACTGAAAAATTGTTGAGTAGACCTTAAACTCCAACACATCATCATCATCATCTGTGTAACTGTAGACCATTTGACTATGGTAATCTTAACAGCATGTAAGGGTCTGGTAACAGTTTGTTATTTTCAGTATGACATTGTTGTACTTTTTCCTATGAATGTCTTTTTTACCTTTGGTACTCGTAGCCCCCTTGTCTAAACCAAATTGCTACTTCCATCTCAAATGTCCTCTTTTTACGTAAGGCACTCTTTACTCGTTTAGCTACTGTGTATCAAGCTTCTTTGATTCCATGTGTTCTCGCGCCAAAACAAACCCCGTCAAAATGTCCTCTGCTACAACCAATACACCAGCTGACCCCGGTCACGTGACCCCGACAAACCTGCCCCCTGGCGACCAATTCCCGTCACCATGGTAACGTTAATTGGGAGCGCAACAGGCGTAGTAGGAACCAATGAAGAGAAAACAGCATCAAACGATGCCTTGGAGTATAGTTATGTGACTTAATTCTTTAGGTCATTTTACACTCAAATGATTAACAGTCTAAATGATTATAATTATATAATACATACTAATCAACGTAATAATCTGAAAACCAGGGGCAACCCTGATGGCTATTGCAATAACACTTTTAAATGATATCGAAATTATCGACATAGGTTGTCAGTCGAAATTGTTGAAATGAAATACTATTTCATATAATATTATATCAAAAGGCAATGGCGAATTCAAAAGCAGAGATGGATCAAGAACTTTAAGGAAGGATGGGGGAGGCTATTATAATCATATATTTGCCGCAATTTATGGGACTTGTTTGAAAAGGGAACATTTTGTTGGTTAGTGTCCCGGGGTTAGCGTCAATTTATAGGATGGTGGCTGAAGACGTCTCTACCCCCACCTTAAATCCCAGTGCTGGGGCTTGCCCCTTAATTTCAAAGATTGTCCATTATCTTTTTATATATATATATATATATATATTTTTGAAAATATTTTTATTTGCCATCTTCAGATCCTATCTGCTTTTCCAGATGATACAAGTGAAAAGTCGTTGCTAAATTACATAGTATGGTATCATCATTTTGGGTATATGGTATACAATGAAAGATGAGCATTTTTTTTAATCTACTGTATATAATATTCAATAGTATAAGATCTTAAACTAATTCTGAGGCACTATAGTATATCACGACCTATGTATAATTGACTAGCTTTGAAATCTCCACAACGTCCCACTGTAGCGTTTCTCTCCCCTACTCCCCAGCTCACAAACACATGTTTCCTCCAGGGTGCCCCCCTAGTAACCTAACAACCCAAACGCCACGACCCCGCCATCTTCTGATCAGGATTTAAATGAGGCGCCATGGGGCGGGACAAAAGATGGAGAGATAGGTTGCCATGGTTACGAGTCTGATTGGAGATGCCCCCCGTGGTCAGGTGGTAACGAAGGGGAGAGGTGGGGGGAGAGTGGTGCCAGAGGCTGGAACGAGGCTGGCCACAACGGACATAGCCTCAGAGAAGAGGAACCGATCGCTCAATACATCACTCTGAGATTTTTGGATTATATATTTCTATAGAACTGGATTCCAACGAGGATTAATGTAGGATGGACCCAAGCCCTTGCGGCAGGGCACAGGAGACTTACTCTAGAAGCTGGATATACTTAAGTCGTGATAAGAGCTGAGGAATATTGAGAGGGTACTACAGGAAGCTGGCACCTTTTTATACGGGGATACTGCCCAAGGGCCAAGGTTTCTGTAACTCTTGGCTTGGAACTTACTCGCGTCTACATAAAGGTTGTATACATAGGCACATGGTATGGCAGTAACTAATCTATTCAGAAGCTCCACGCGATTCTGAAACTGTGAGTGCCATCATACCCAGGAGAAACAATAAGAAATAGGCCTACGCGCATTTAAATTGATACTACTTTAATTATTTGAGATCATTGATTGCAAAATGGACACAACATTTTATATTTGGAATTGCGATACAAATCTTATCTAATTTCTATAAGTGTTATTCCATTAAAGAAATAAGGCCAACCTACCAGGTCAACATAGGCCAATGTAGACTATAGCCAATATATATATATATTACTTCTCAATCAGCGTTGTCGTATCTATTTACATGACACAAATTATACCCCAAGTGCTTCAGGAAGAAATTATTTCCAAAATGTTATTTTGAAAATATTCAACCGTCAAACCGTGCTAAATAAAACACACACAAAGGTCACATGACCGATTGATAATCCTCATTCCGGGGCCAGACCGCCAGCGGATAAAGCAGAGATTATCTGACATCAGATCGTCTACAACTACCCCCATTATCGCCCACTGCCCGGTTACCATGGCAACCGTTCTGCGCGTGCTCCAGGGCCAGGAAGCCGTCTTCAGGGTGTCTATAGTCCAGGTAGGCGTCACCCTCAGTAACCATGGCAACAGCCCAATGTTTCTATGGTTACACACCATATGTTTCTTGCTGAAGGGTTTGATAGGTGTTTTTTTGAATTGAGGGTATGTTTGGGGGTATGGATATGGGGGGTTGGAACCTGGGGCGTGTTTCAAATAAAACATGGTAATGTTGGCTTTTCCCTACACACAATGTGTATTTTTCATGTTGATTGTTAATTTTGAAAAACCTTTCGACTTTAGTTGATCAACCTAGTCATGTCTCTTGTCATTGGTCGCAACATGGAGAGCAAAATAGGATTTTTCTCTCCATGGTCGCAAGCTCCATGTCCCATGTCGAGCCTTTGAGACTGTCGACGTACGCGATCATGTCTCCCTGTACATCTATAAATCTCATTATAGGGGTTACCTCTTTTCTCTCTCTTTTACTGTAGACAGTCCTTGTCGAGATATTGCCAGTCTATGCTGTAGCAGGGATCTGCAAGACTAAAAAATAACTCGTGTATTTCCCAGTTGGATTTGCAATACATGTACCATGAAACACACACACACACAAACCAGATAATTACTCAGAAAACGTCGTACCCTTTTTTTACAAAAGATGGACGTAATAATATGTTAGACCTTTGGTTCACCTCAATATGATTCACAATCAGTACTTCAGAATATAAACCTCCCTCCTACATTATATACAGGTCTATCACATTTAGATAATAACTCATGTCATGTTTGACACTCCTCCTGTTGATGCCCTCAAGGGGCGTGGTCTGTAACCAGAGGGGAGGGGCCTGTCTGGCCTGGGGGCGTGGTTTGATCATGATTGACAGGTGGACCCCGCCCCAGGCGACGGACAGGTGAGGTGGTAAATCATAGGATTAAGGATAGACAACACCTCTCAGCAGCAAATTCGCAGGACTGTCTTTTAACAGGAATATATTTTTTAATATCTGTAGTATTAATATGAGTGTTATATCAGTCAATACCCTTTGAACAACCCTATCTATTCATATAATTCATATTTGGATGTGTAGATATATATGCATGTATAAGCATGTCAGGAATACAAAAAATGCATTTTTCACTTTTATTTTTTGAACATGAATATCTCACTTAATATTCCATGAAAATGCTTGAAATTTTCATAGCCAATAGACAACATTCATTTGGAGGGAAGCATGTCTCAGATTTGTTATTTAGGTTTTAGTTTTTGTTTTATAAAATCTAGAAAATAATGTTGAAAAAAATTAAGAAAAAGTTTCCCGTTTTTTGACATAAAATCAAAACCAAGACCTAAATAAAAATTCTGAGACACGCTTCCCTGCATATAAATGTTATCAACAAGCTCCTAAAATTTTGTGACAATCCATTGAGCGATAGCTGAGATATCGATGTTCAAAAAATAAAAGTGAAAAAATAAGTTTTTAACATCTTATTTCCCTAGTTTGAATATTACAACAATATCCTTTATATCAAAAGATAGAGAAAAATATATTCTATCATTTGATGTACAATACATAACTGTAGCATTATCAGAGGCAGCGCAATATTAGTTGCTGCAAATGGGGCGCCGAGAGGTGTTGTCTATCCTTAACCAAGCAGGAGGACAGGTGCGACTGGCCTACACAACCTGTCAGTTAATCATGATAGTTTATGAATGGGGATTTTATAGAAGACATAATATTACTTACTATGACTTTGACCTTTCTGTATGAATGTATGACCCACAGAAGTCATACTGAAGACACTATAGTAATCATAAATTATAACAGCATCACTGTCATATTACCGTATGAGAGATTATGTCTCATTTTTATAAAGCTAGTTTATCATTCTGATTTTTAAGTATATATCATCTACTTACCAGTAACCTTACCTCATAACTTCATCACATATTTATATTTTAACATGAGGAATAAAAGGCCTTGCTTTATGGTAATTTAGAAGACAACGTCATGACGATTCTTCATATTCTTCGGTTGTAAATGAAACATTCATGATAAATGCATAAAGTATTGGCTAAATAAAGAACCCTACGTTCAATATTTCTCTACTTGTGCCTAAATAAAATTGCTTATGTGGATTATAATGCATGTGATATGATAACGATTTCTGGTTCCATTTACAACTTTAGAGCAGATTTTCTGGTGTGAATATCCATGGGCTTGTACTGGTCCATTTCCCTGTTTTTACGCCTGATTTAGCAAAGACCTACTTGTCAGCCAACAGCTGACAGCCCCCCGCTCCCCTCCCCCCAACACACTTTCCCCTGTGTGGAAGGCCACCTGGTGGGCCCTGCGGGAGTTACTCACTGTTTACATACACAGACAAACAGGAGCCCTGTCGCCCCCGATAGTTACCACTGTAATAGTTATCTCAGCAGTATTAGTCAACAAGGAGCTCTAAGATACATGAGTCACTCATTTTTAGTTGCTCATGAGTAAAAGTAGTTGCAGGATAAAAGATATGTTGTTTTCTTGACCTGAACATAATATGTTCCCCATAGTGTATATAATATGTGCTATGGGGACTGCATATATATTCTGTCACAGTATATATATTATAATGATATGTATTTCAGTTAAACATTGTCAGGAAGAAATAATTATCTCTATATCATAGAGATAATCATTTCTTCCTGACAAGGTTAATTTCTTTTCTGATCATGAATTATACATATTCTTATATGCTAATATTGACAATCTTTAAAACAGGAACCTGTTAAAAGCCATTATAGGAATTATCTATGCGTCCATGAGACATATAAATGGGTCTAATGAAAATATATATTGTGATGAATATTATGATGTGAGATACTACAGACACAGGTATAAAAGAATAAAAATAACCTAGAATATCCCTAACTCATCAAACCAATGAAAGGTCACGAATGATGATTCGACATGTGCTTATAAGGCTTGACGGGGGGGGGGGGGCACGATATAAAAAAAAACTCTAGGTTCTTGTCTTGGAGAATTCCCATCAAAATGAATTATACAAACGGAATCTGATAAGACCTTTGGTTATCAGATCGCTGTTTATCTGTATGAATAAGAGTAATGGTACAGACCTACATGCGTCTTTGTGTCCCAGTGTCCAGATAAAAAACACAGAGTTGAGGAGAGAAGAGGTTTTTGTACTTTGACTGGTTTCTGTATATCTACTACAAACATTCTTGGGCTTAGATTGATGACTCTTAGTCCCTTTGATTTGATGTTCAAACACAACCACAACATGATTTACTCTTAAGTTGATGATAAGCGAAAGACCCTCAGAATAAGTGATGTCACTGATATTTCTTGCACTTACACAAGCATATATATATACATGTGCCTTCACCTCTTACACATGAAGTGTGTCTTTTTATTTAAAGTTCATATATTTATGCTGGTAAAAGTAAAATCTAGAAATATTTTCTATGTTTCATAGAAATCTAGTGTGAAGTTGCATTTCATGAATAACCGTTTTGCTGCTGTTTGATTCAGTAACATCCCCTCAATATTGTTCTGGATACGAATTGGTTTATCTATAGCATCTTGACGGTAATATTAACCTTTTTGAGTTTCAAAGATATTAGAAGCATATCCTATGCGAATCTATTGTCCTAATCCCTTTAAATTTTGCAATTCAATGAAATCTTCGACATTTCAGATGGAAACTACTCAACCTTTACCATCTTAGACTTGCAGTATAATTGAAATGTTAAACTGGACCAAAAGCAAATACTTAGCTGTTCTGCTCATGATCTTAACATGCAAGGATCCATTTTAAACATCAAGAGAGACTACACACTTCTCTCAGAGGGAGGTCCAGGTTGCACTACTCACTGACCTTACCTCAGGTAGGCCAGGTGATGACCTGGGACTGAGGGCTGATGGCATAAACTGTGAGTTTAATACCTACCCCCCACAACTCACCACTGGTGGCCTCAACTATTAGAGGCCATTAGCACTGAGGGGGCTGGGCATGGTGTAAACTGGGAAATAAGTTGTCAGACCTGTGGCATCTGACTTAAGGGTGGGGTTAAGTCATATATTACTGTGGTAGTTTACTATGGTGGGTAGATTGAAGTGGTTAGCATGGTTGTGTTGATGGGGTAAGGCAGTTATCCCCCAGAATAGAACTTTTATAGTAGAATATCCTTCCTTTTTCAGATCATTATATTTCATCATATTATAATGATGTTTTGGTGATATTTACGTCTATAATTTTGATTTCTTTAGGAGGTTTTAAGTCACATTAATGGAAAAGGACGCCATGAGTACATACATCAATCTTAGAAACAAACCAAAGAGTTCCTGAATGATCATTTCTGATATCGAGGAATGATTAGATTGATAAAATCTGTACCAATAAATATATATGTGAATAGATTTAAAATGTTATTTTACTGTATATGGTGGTATCAAGATAAGTGAATGTAAATGTGTTCTTCACAATGATTTTCACATGATACAGATGTTAATGGTATGTTCAGATGAGATGAAGGAAATGAAGTCATGTTTCATGTAACCTTTGGAAACTATCAAAGAACTACCCAAACATATCCTTTTCTCAGCATCTGACTCAGATCTTCTGATCTTGAATCCCCAGGGTCCCAGATGCATCAGGTCCCAAGGCTGTTGGTTATAAGTTCCAGGCACCCCCCTGCCAGTATCACCTCCCACCCAATGACACCAGGATTGTATGACCTCTGACCTTTGAACTGACAGGTTATCCACCAGGGGGCTCTGGGGTAATCTGCCCCCTCCACCTTACTCCCTGGGGCTGGTGGGAGAGAAGGGGAATAGAGGGGGGGGGTGAGAAGTGGGGGTAGGAGTGTCAAACATTGAGTCTATAGCCCAATACCCACTGGGTGATCTTTACACAATCGGCCGACTCATCAGCGCCGATATTCTTCTTGTAGAGTCGGCGGATATTAGCTCCGATTCAGATCAAACATGCACATTTTAATATACCTTACTGACAGGTGACTGGGAGAATCGGCCGATTGTCCCAGTTGCCCATTGCCAGTCGCTGGAAAATTGCCTAGTAGATATGGGGCGTTAGCCACTATAGGTATAAGTCACCTAAAGCCTATATTCGACTAGTTGACTTTGACCATGGGGAATTTAGTAATTTCTGTATTTTCATCAGAAATAATCGATGAATATGTCATTGCTACTTACAGTTTCGATGAGAATTAAATTTCCCTTCTAAAGATACATAACATGTCAATGATAGTTTTTTATTACACTGCTAATTATCCAAATGGGAACACAGCTTCAAGTCTTTTTTCTGTCAACATATTCTAGTTGTCAAAATCTCAACAGGAAGATCTTAGAAACTAAACTGAACGAGTTTTTCATTACTTGCTATCATGAGTTCATAAGAGAGGTCAATGTGTAGAGGAGTGAATGATTACTTCCTATTTCTTGTATTTTTCTATGAAAATATTATCTGGCAAATTGGTGTGAGATGTGATCTACTATAACATACTTTACCAACAGTGTGTATGGGTTTCTGTATATCCCAAATGACATGTTCATGTTAAATAGAATGTAGTAGGAGGTTACCACTTCTTTGTAACAGATATTGTAACTGTCTTCGTATTTCCACAGCTTCCTTGGGTGATTTCAAGATTGATTATTATTGCATTGGCACCCAACTCCCAAATACCCCAAAGTGGAGATGTGCATGCAGGTTGATAAAGGGGGTTAACTCTTTGATGTATTAGTTTGACAGCAGTGCCAGAACTCATTAAGATAATGCTGTGGTTCCCAAGTGGGTGCCAGGAGAGATGAGCTTTATCTGTGAAAACTTAAGTGGCTTGGCTTATTGAATTATCTGTTTCTGTAAACACACACTTCTTGGATTTCTTCCTGAAGTATTGGGGTTAGGTTCTTCAAAGGTTAGTCATATCTTATAAATCCAATGTTTTTCATCAAATTTAACCTTAACTTTGAGAAATAGAATATATATGGTATGTTCTTTTCCTTGACACTTGATTTAACCATGCATTCAAATGAAGATGCCAGTTGCAGTGATCAAAATAAAACATTTTGAAATAATTTCCAGGGGGAATGAACATAACACATTTATAAGTTATCAGCACTACAAAAACATTAGTATCGCCTTGTTGTCATTTATATTGATATTAATCCCTTATCATTATTATATATGTTTATAAACTAAATATCACGAACATTTTCTATTGGAAAAACGGAACACAAACATTGTAGATTGTTCAGGGCTTTTTTCTTGTGGTTACTTTGTTGACTGTTTTAGAAGTGTTTGTCGGAAATCGCTATCAAAAAGATAGTACTCTCCTTGTAGTCTCCTTTAAGGATTAACAAACATGTACATGTGTGAATGATTACCGCTTATATAAATCCTGATAAGAAAATGAATATCTGATCCTTTGAGCAATGAGAAAAATGTGCATGAAAGGATCTCTTACCTACTGGTCATTAAATTATCTCAGAAACCTTTCCCCAGATTTCAGATACTAATTATTCATACTGACTAACCTTTGTTTATTTCCTCTTCCAGGTAAGCCATCTAAATACACAGACCTGTTCTCAACACTAAGGTAAACACTTGACTCCACATTTAAAACATTTACCTAAGCTTTGATCGATGCAATGTTGTCTAATGCCTTGACGGATCCTGTAACACTGAATCGGAAAGACCTTTTAGCCCAGGAAGAGGTTAATCCAATAGACGATTTTTAAGGTCTGTTTACCAAGGAACAAGTCCCTCCGGGATTCGAACCCACAACATAGGTGTTTGGATGGGGTTGCTAACCCTTACACTATAATAAAGCCACATAGGGGATGAGAGGGGAACTAAAATAATGGTGTCATGACCTAATTTGCTGGTTTCCTCACTCCCCTCATTAGAGTGTTTACAAATCCGTAGTACAGATGGGTTGGCTGGTCCCCTATGGCACCGCTGGTTACTGGTGAGACACAGTGTGGGCTAATAGGTCTGTATGTGCCATCGAAGCAACAAAGATTTAGAACAAGTAGGGTAAATAGATTCGATAATTGTGCAAGAACGCGAATACACTTTTTATTGAACATATAAACATGCTGTCACACTTAATTGTTATCAATTTTTAGATTTGTAGAATGGTTTGATATTACATTTTAGGATACTGCATTATCAGCTTTTTCTCCGAAGGATATCCCAAAGTCTAAGGAATTGTACCAATTATTTTGTACCAACCCAATGATATTCAGTAGACTCTCACAATTATGGTTTACTTTTGTTTTTGATTTCTAAAATAATTCAACTTAATGAGAGGTTGAGCGCTATTCTGAGTATCATAAGTACTAGATTCATTGATTTTGTTCGTTGGAAAAGTAATATAATTATAATCAGTTCAGAATTGACTTTAATTCTGGTATGAAAAAAGGCGGAATTGAACTGCATTAGAAATGCATGGGATTGGTAATCCTTTAAGATTGGAACAAATTCCCGTCTGTTTTCTCATTTCCCATGCCGACTATATCCATTATTGTTGTTTTTCTTGCAAATGGTCTATTCTTCGCTGGTTTCGGCCCAATGCCAGCCAATGTGTTGTGTCTGGAGGGTACCAGCAGCCAGGATCTGTATCAACTTAGCCGTCCCTCATAGCTGGGGGTGTCTGTAGGGGCCTCTTCTTTTTATTCTATATCATGGTTTTATTTAGTAGGAGGTATGATTACTATCAAAACATAATGTTCTATTTTGGATCATGTATCTTCAGTTTCGATTATGATAAAAACTCCCAAATTATAGAAATTAATACATTATCGTCAAACAGTTGGTTTTCTCATCATTATGCATCAAACATACTTTTAACAAGAAGACACAAATGATTTTTTGTATAAAATGGTTAAAATCCTATCACACTTGATGCATAAGTGACAACAAAGGATTCACTTATTGTATGACGATGAGGTAATGGTGATAATTGACATTCTTTTATCTAAGAGGAATATAATATCGATATTTTCTTAGAAAAGTGAAATTATGACTATAGCCTCTTTGTATTTCAACCCATTTACAACAGTAGAGTTTGGTTCAAACTTCAAACAATGTGTCAGACCAGCGAATTACATCACTGTTGTCATACAGGAATTGGAGCTGTGCTAGTGGTTCGGTTTGAACTGTGAAATTCGCTATTAGATGGCACAGTTAATATCTGTATATGGTTAAATTTTATGATCTAAACAAATTCTAAAGTGGGAACTTCTTATGTTGGAAATTGCCTAATAGGCATTGTCTTTGGAGAACGATAACTCTCGATGTTTGTACAAATTACCGACCTTCGCTGTTTTATTGCTAGGAGCCACAAGGCAGCCCAGCAAGATAAATGAAATATAGTGACTAAAAACTAGAAGTGCCCTATATCTTTGTATATTTATAATGTCTGAGTCAGGCTGAGACTAAAGCCCCATACCCACTAGGCAATTTGGGCCTCGCCGCCCGTCAGTATGGTACATTGAAATGACGGGCAATTTTCGCGGCGATTTTCCAGGCGACTCAGATCAAACATGTATATTTCAATACACCATACTGACAGCGAATCAGGGGGAAATACGATCGCCGAGTCTCAAATTGCCTAGTGGGTATGGGGCTTTAAGCACCAAACCCATTCGGTGACTTGTATACAGTCGGCCAACGAGTCGGTACTAAAATCAGCTGATTCCTATTATCGCCTGTTTAGTATACCACATTGAAAAGGGTATGTTTGATCTGAATTGGTGCTAAAATCAGCCGATTATTGGAGTAGAATCGGCCGATCCTTCAGCCGACTATATAAAAATGTCCTCGTAGGTATGGGGCTTAAAGCCATACCGGCGATGGGTGATGGGTTATTGGGAGGATCGCCCGATTCTTATGATCACCTGTCAGTACCCTAAATTGAAATGTGTACATTCGATCTAAATCGGTGCTGAAATTGGCCGGCTTTACCAGGGGAATCGGCCGATTTTAGCCCTGATGAGTCGGCCGACTGTGTAAAAATCGCCTAGTGGGTATGGGGCTTTACATACAAACACTAACCTGATGTGCCCTGAATACCCTTTTCTAGTGTTGTGATTGGCACCTAGTGGAGGCACTAAGTGAGGGGTGACATTTTGTTTGTGTAGAAACACAAGGTCCCCACTGATTACTGAAAGGTTGACTGTCTTACATCTTGTAGGAGAAGTGGGGTATAAATAAGAAATGGTCCCACAGCTCTGAGTTTAAAATTGCTGCATTTATTTTATTTCTTTTTCTTCTTTTTTAATCGATATGTAATGGGCAATTTCTACAAATAACCAGAGATTTCATCCTATAAAATTAATTACATAAGACTTTGAAAGTTAAGTAAAAAGGCCTAGTGGATATAATTTATGTAATTTTGATCAAATATAATCTTTGATACAAAACGTTCCGTAAATTATTTATGGGACCAATTACAACACAAAAAGAGTTGAACATGGAATTGATAATGATATCAACAGTGTAACTATTGGCGAACTAGGACCGAACTCGCAAAATCTATTGAGAAAGAAGTTTATCTTCTGTACGGTTATCAATCAAGAAGTTACCAAGATCTACAATTTTTCAAAGTTTTTTTTCACATCTACAGATCTCTCTTATCGGTAATTATGGCCATGTTTGCTTTAATATTAATGTAACATCTGAATATAGAATATCTAAGCAGGTGAAGGTGGTGTGATCATAAAGATCAACACTAAGTACATGGAAATGGGTGCCGAGCAAATATTTTCCTGGACGCAAACATACATACAAACTCCCAACAACATCTCCCCAGAGATGCAAGTACACAGAGGGGAAAGGGTGGGATCTGTCATAAACAAAGAAGAACCCATTGCAAACTAAGCACTGCACACTCTCCGCCGTGCCCCTTACTTGTAATGAGTCTCCTGTGCAGGGCGACGTAGCTGCAGAGTGAGCTATACATCACTTTTGACCAAGCGACCCCTGACGGCCAAAAACGCACCAATGGGTGCTTAGATCGGCACCTGCTCACCAGGGGGCTCTGGTGTCGAGAGACGCTCGCTGCTGCCCTCTAGTGAGCGTTCCGGAGTCGCCATGGCAACACCGCTCGGCATCCTCCGGCCAAGAAAGTACCCGGATTAAAACTCTGTTACCATGGAAACACCTTTAATCTTGGACCTGGGGGATGCCTTTCGATCTGGGGTGACCAAACTGACCCTTGGACAGTGATCCCCTGCAAGGGAATGGATACAACTACTTTTTCCCAGGGAGCTGTAGGGGGTTTGGTCCCAGTATAAGACTTGGCGGTGGGCTAGGAAACGGTGGGATTTACTGACGATCCTAGTTGCTGTAGAGGAACAGGTGGATTAAGTTTGGCACAAAAAATAGACTTGTCTCACAGTGCAAAGAAAAATAAACCAGGTTTCAATCAAATCCACCCAAAGGAGAACTACTAAGGAGGCAAGGGTTGATTTTGTAACTGAGAAAGCCCTGACGAAGAGGATGTTATTCGCTGGTTCATTCAGGATTGTCCAAAGGATCTGGGAAACCCATTTCGAGCCCATTGGATAACTTCACACATGTTGTGCTCAAGCCTCTACTCCACTTCTTGACACCATCTTGGCTAACTGTGTGTAATTGATGATGTCAATGTCAACAGGTATACTTCAAGCGCCGAGGGTATAGACACAGTCAACGCTAGGGAATTGGCACATCTATACATTCACACACAAAAATACCAGCATTCTCTGCTGCCTTTTTGTGCACCAGAAAATGTCCACTGCTCACCTGCCCCCAGTGTTTATATATATTATAGCTTGCTGCTACAATATATAAATATATGCACGGCTTTTTCGCATGGACACAAGGCTTGGCAACCACCCAGTTCTCCATTCACTGAAGCACAACTCTGAAATGAGGAAAGCTGACATAAATTAACTTTCGCAGCTTCTTTTCTTCTTTCCTCAAAGAGTTGCACAAGGGAAAGGAGACCACATGAGGTTTGCATTTCTGCTTTAGCAGCCTCTGGATTTAGTATTGACCTTTCGTCAGTAATCTGCAGAAAGTGGACTATAATGAACCACACGTTTCTGAGATCTAAACAGAAGGGTAAGAAATCATACACAACACTTGAGTCTTTCTACTTAGCATCAGGACTTTCATAAAAACAATGTATTCAAAAGGGCTACGGCACTCAAACAAATATACGTAATTTGCTTACTTCTATGTGTAATTTGTGAGGGCGGAAGTTAATCTAGCATGGTAATTTTCTTATAGTATATTCCTAAAATAATATGACAGACCATATTTTCATGTTCTACAGACTCTCGACTTTGTAGGACGCACTTGTAACATTAGAGATTCTAGGTTGAGTATCATAGCTGTTAGTTCTGATATCACAAGATTACTAAGGAGCTCATATATGATTCATAACCCATGGTAGCAAGATCCACTAGCGTAAGTGCTATAAGAAACATATTGTTTGTGTGTGTAAGCTCAAGTAAAAGGCAAGGAATATAAACAGGGACCTTAGGGTTCTCTAAGTGATGAAAGGATAGGTTAAAAACACCTTGTTTTATGGCCTGAGAAAAGGGGCTCAGGCATTGCCTCAGTTGAGAAACAGAGGCAAAAGAGACTTATATATGGTGTGTAAACTGCAGTACCCTCCTTAGACCCAATAACATTCATCAGAAGCCCTCCAAGCTGCCAGCCTTTACATCTCCTCAGTGAAGAGGCCAAAAAGATCAAAGCTTTTCATCCTAGAAGCTGTTTCCTGGCTTCCCCCTTGAGCTGATGACGCTGTGATATCCTCACCATATACAAACTGAGCTCTCTAATCTGCCTAGAAGTGTTCCCAGAAGTGCCAGGAACTGGTAGATCTGTCAGAGAGGGGTATTCTAGGCAGGGGTAGGGGTAAGGCTACACCACCCCCTGTGGCCCAAATATTGTTCTGTGTGTTTGTGTTGTGTTGGTGCATGCAGGGCTCTGTGGAAAAAATACAATAACAAGGCACTAGTAGATTATCCAGGGCCGCAGTAGGAGGGAGGATTATCTCATTGTGTTTAGGATTAGTAGATTATGGTGTGGTTTTAGGGGTTTGACACACCCTTTAGTATCAAGAATGTTATATTGGGATATGATACCTGTGGTCAGGGTAAGTCTTTTCTTTTTAATTTGCATATTCTAAGATGATATATATCAGATGGACTTTACTCTGATATACATTTTTAGGCTATGCTCTTAGGTGGATCCCAGAGTCTCTATCCGTACTGGGAAAAGCTGGAGACTAGCTTCACACTGTATTCCCATCTTTGAGATTCAACAAAATGATTAAAATAGAACCAGAGAATAGGCAGACTGTTAGCTTTGCTTATATTTATCCTACGTTGTCCTGTCTATGGTCAACGTTGGCCTGTGGTTACTGAAATTTCATAAGGACTTGTAAGTGGTGAGTACGATACAGTAGGAATACGTAAAATATGCATATATATGACCCGGGCATATGATCAGCTGCCAATTACAGCTGATTCTTGATATAAGATTAAGAAACCCAATGCAAGTATATGGAAATTAAACTTCAGCTATGATCATGCCAATATTTCATCTTTAATTCAAATACAAGTTGAATCTCATATCAAACGTCTTCTCATCACTTTTCTCCTGCAGATTACACTATTATTTGGTCTGGGTCTGACCTTTTAGAATCCCAACAGACCCAGAAAGTTTCCACAATAATTTATAGTAGATGCTGTGTACGCTATACCCAATGCAAGAGGGGCAAAGTAGTTCTAAAACAAATTCAAATTATGTTTAGATTACAATTGAATCATTAGACATTATAGGAGCTATATAACACTGAGTATTATCACTATCATCTCATTTAATCAAACTGACCATCAAACATAAATAAATTCAAATTATGTTGAGATTACAATTGAATCATTAGACATTATAGGAGCTATATAACACTGAGTATTATCACTATCATCTCATTTAATCAAACTGACCATCAAACATAAAAACTTAGAGCCAAGTCCAGGTCATTTAGGGCTGAATTCAACGAACCGATTTCACTACCCCTTAACATAACAGAGCACTAAGAAAATGAGTTAATCATAGCCTATGTCATGTATCATTTGAAAGGGTATTTCATTCCATTTCAAAATGGCATGTAGAATGTGTGGTCTCGTGTGTCTTAATGGAGAAAAATTGAAAAGAATTTCCCGGCAGTCAGAATCGCAGAGTGTAACACAGGTTTTAGGTTAACTTGTAGACAACCACTCCCTCGGCCGCCAATTTCTTTTCTCACCCTGTATCTCCGTTTCGTTAGCTTCGTGTGTGTTCCACGTGTTGAGGCCGGGATCTCGTGACCTCTCACGGACAGACGAGACCAGAACGAGAATCTCAGGTGAGATGGAGCATGGCGCCCCCTAGTGATAAGACGGGTCATCTTTAACTCGTGGTAACGGGTAGGAGATGAGCTCCTTGTCTCCGTTAGGAGATTGACAGATGAGTAAGACAGCTGGTGGGTGGGTTTTCACACTCTTCAAACACATTTCCTCTTGCCTACTGAACTGTGAAAAGTCAGTGATGAAAACGCCAGGTAGGAGATATAGAAATCAATTAAATTGATGATCCCTTATTGCAGATACATTTTGAATGGAAATAGATTTATAAACAATTTTGGCTTCAGGAAAAAGCGGAAAATGCATATGCAATTATATAAAAGACTTGTGATAAACATGAACTCAAAGCCACAGAAAATCCATGAAGATCTGCAACTTATTATTCATTTATATGACCTCAGTCTTATAGGTAATTGACTGTACATTAGAAGTTATCAACTCCAAGAAAGGGTTTAATTTTTTTTTAAATCATAATAATTCAAAATCCACTGGCACACTTAAACAAGTGCTGCCATTTTTTGAATTGAAGAAATTTCAACCAAAGGGTTTAATTTAGACATCAAAAGAATGAAAATAAGAAGTCATCTGTAGAAATGGAGGTGCTCCTGAAACTGTATGACTGGATAATAGCGATCTGCAGGGATGATCTACAGGAAAAATACCAATTTGTACATAGCAGACGACTTTTTGAGTTTACAAAAACAGACTGTAATAACTCCTTATCTTTCTGGTAATACACCCAGACAACAGAGTCTGGGCAGCCCGGCAAGGAGTAAATTGTCTTAGATGATAATCATACATCACTGGAGGCCATAAATAAACTCCGCTATTTTCGACAAGGAGGCTGGGTTTCCAAGGCAGCCAAAGGGTACTAATTGGCTAAGCTCACATAATATAGCTAACAGGGGGAGTTGTGTCTCGGCCCTCAGTTTAACTAGGGGAGAGGATTCGGGCCAGTTTCCTTAAATTAACAGGGAAAAACGAGAAAGTGCCTACATTTACTTTGGTAACCAACAATGGCTGCCGGTTGCTAGGGGCAACTGACACACTTTGCTATGGCAACGAGACACAGCAGCAGCAACACGTGGCCAGTGTTTTTGTCCCTGCTGCTTGGCTTCAGAGCATTCTGACTGGCAGCTATTTGAGCCGCCACGGGCCTCTGGGGAGGTTTTTTACTCCTCCCCTCGGGGGAAGAAAAGTTGACTTGGACTTTGTTGACTGCACAGCTTCCATACCAGACGGACAGACGTCTTGACAGCTATCACCAATCTCCATGGTAACGGTATCAGTATGGCAGGGATAGTGGTTATCTGTGGAGGTGGAGGCTTTCTTTCATACGGAGGGTTATCGCCATGATGGGATGCATTTGGCAGAGGTTTCTGGTCAGGTAGGGGCAGCGAATACTTCATCCTACAGACAACTTACATACTTCAACAGGCACCAGCCTTGGACAGACTTGGAATCATGGGACTACCTATGACAGCTATGGATTTGCAAACGTTTTTCTGGATTATATGGATTAATGTTTATATTTCTTAATCAAAATCTTGAACAATATCTCAAAGCAAGGATGGACATTTTCTTTCATATTCAGGATCTTAGATATACACCCAGGATAGGTCAAGGAAGTCAGAGTTTTGGCCATAATGGGATTTTGTTAGTGTTGTTGTCACGGGAAAAAAAGGGGAAAAAAAGCTAAGGAAAATTGACACTTTTTAAAAGTTTCTTACGTCAACAAATTTTGCATTTAGATATGTTACTAGTCATTCATTTCTGCTGGTGTGCTGTATTTGTGTGGGATCTGTACCCTGGGGAACTGAATGACACAATGCACAAATCTATGTCTACAGCCTTTTCTACTTAAGTCATAAGTAACACAATCCCAAACCAAATACAAGTATAAATCAACCTTCTGTGTCTCATATAGCACTGAAGTAAACCAAAACAAAATCCTGGAGGCACTCTCTGTGTTTATCAATTGCACGAAAAACGGCGACTTTACCAACTTTCTCACTTAAATCTGAAGTGACGGCAATAGGGAAGAACCTCCTACAACTTCGGAATGAATTTGGAGCATCTTTCTGGATACTCAAAGGTCTAAACCGTTTAGAGTATTCTCTGGTCGATGGCTGGTGTTATCCCTCTATGAACACTATGAACATAAACTGAAGCACCAATTCAGGATATACCTGGATATTCAATTTCGCCCTCTCCATGCACACCAACCCCCACTGTTTCGGCTAGGGATCGCTAGGCTGTAGCCCACTTGCCGATTTTACTGACGATTTCATAAATCGCAAGTGGGAATACCGGTAAAGCATAGACATGTTACATATCATTAGAAAGGATTTTAAATTAGCTTTCAAACTATATGTAGGATGCGTGGTCCTTACTATATCATTGGAGAAAAGCCATACATTATCAAATTGCCAGCATTTATAGAATCACCAAGTTGAAAACATGCTTAAGGTGCCACACCCTGGAGGAGCCTTATATCAGGGCCATCCGCGGTCCGATACTTGCCCAGTAGTGGAATACCTGAAAAGGGGGTCTGCTGTGTCTGAAACATACCAAGATTTGGCAAAGGTTTGGTTGGCAATATTTGACTAAATGGCGAATTATCTGATAGGAGTGTTCGAAAATAACAGTGTATTTGCACATGAGACGCATGCTCTTGCTGTAGGGTGCAAAGCATTACAGTAGATGCACTGGGATATGTATAATTATATCTTTCTGAGCTCTAATCTACACCTTAGCTATTTGCCGAGTGAACACACGCCCTTTTCAAACCTTTCACCCAAAGGAAGAAAGCACAATTTCTTTAATTTCGGACATTGAATTGGAAACATACGGCCTTCGCGGAAACCTCCACCTAGTTTCCTGGAATTGTTCTATGTCAAATTATATATTCAGAACTGGAATGCAGCCATATTTCTAGAACAAATTCCTCAAGCTTTTCTGTGTGGTAACGTTAAACTATTAGGGCTGCATAGGCACGCCCCTGCACGTTACTAGAGAAGATATCCAACCCTGGAGGAACCCCTGGAGGAGCGGGGATCCCCTACTACCACCCGTGTGCCTAGACCTACCTGGGTGTGTCACGGTACCTTAGCACCTACTGGAGCAGATATAGGGCCTCCGGGGAAACACCTGGGTACTGATAGCTGCTACTACTGAAGCACTACTGAAGTACTACTGAAAAAGTACTACTGAAATTTACATGGTAGATGCTCTGGCAAAAATTGCGTTGATCTGCAAATAGCCTTGCAGTTTTTTGTTTTTGGCATCGTTTCCACTGAGAAATCGTGGTTTTATGCTTTGAAATTGCATAATTGAGTGGTTTTTACGCCAATATTGAAGTACCTTTATAAAAGGGAAGTATAGTGGATCTTTCTTGTTAACAGCCGTCATACTCTATGCATATAACCTAATGAAATTATACATTAATAAAATTAAGGGTTAACAGTTTATTTAATGATTGTGCCGAGAAGTTATGAAGACGAGGTAGCCCTATCATGCACTTAAAAATATATTCTTACTTGAATTTATGTTTTCCCTGTAGTTCCAGTTTCATTTGCTTTTTGTGCGCTCAGTTCCTATGTTAGTCTGACGTATACACTATGGTGTTTAGGTTCCAGGGACCAAGCTAAATCTGGTAAACCAATGAAAAAGCTTAAGCTTATATTCTCCGCAAAGAAGACTGTAAAATACAGAGTCTCAGTTAATAAACTCCTGACGTTGTAGTTAGAGAAGCTGTCGACAGGTGGCATTGGACACACCGGTGGGCACAGGGGCAGAGCATCCCTACTGTTCAGTACCTGTAGGCAGAGAACTTAGATCAGGAAGAAGAAGTTCACAGTGGTTTACCTGTTATTCTGTTACATTTGGCTTGTCACAAAAGCAACAGCAACTCAATGATTTAAGCCCCATACCCACAAGGCAAACTTGACTAAATCGGCCGGCTGATCGGTGCTAAAATCGGCCGATATTCATAATAGAATTGGCAGATTTTCGCACCCATTCAGATCACCATTCAGTACGGTATATTGAAAACGACGTTTGATATGACTCGGTGCTAAAATCAGCCGACTCTTCTGGTGCAGTTGGCCGATTTTAACAACAATGAGTCGGGTGACTTTGATCAAAATTGCCTTGATCAAAACATTTTCTTGATCGAAACGTTGTTGTCTCATTTTGGATGCTTCTTTGGGCTGATGATTTCACAGATTTTGAATTAAAGTGCATTTACAAAACTAATATAGGTCCAGGGAAACAGCTACATACCAACAGCAAGCTTAAGATCCGCATAACAGCAACATTTCTGTACCACAGTTTTGTTTTATTACTGTTATATGAATCCTTATCTAATGGGCCACCTATGAATTGACATGTACGTATTCCTAGTAGCTTGATCCTACCAGAAAAACCTGTTTCACATATCAAGTTAAGGAAGAGTTGCCTGAATGATCAGGGTTTTTTTTTTGAAAACTCAGACATCCCTCAGCAGAATCATTTCCGGCTGTCCAGGTAAGACAGAAACAAATGATTGATAGTTCTTATCCTTATCAGTAAAACCTATAAGAAGCTGAGTCACCTGGTAGGAAATGGTGGGGAAATGCCTGGTTTAATGCTGTTTGGGAAATAACCTGCTGTTTATCCCTAGGACCCTTTTTTCTGTAAGCTATTACATATCTCTAATTGAGTATGTCACTGTTGGAGTAGAGACTTGCACTTTCAGGAGGTTATCAAGGTAGAAAAGAAGGTAGGGGAGTTCACTTTATATGCTATGTCTATATATTTCTGACAGTTAAAGTGAACTGCCAGTCATATGGAAAGCCCTGATATCTTTTCAGGGTCTTTTTGTCTGTGAGTGAAGTAAGAAAGTACCATTCTCTAATTCACCTGTCTGTCTGGGACTAGTGTTTTCCCCCCATGCAGTGTGAGACAGGGTGCGTCAGAGTACCTTAATTGTTAATATTGACAGTCTCTGCCTAAAGCTTCCAATGTTTTTGAATAAGTGCATTTCTAAGGCTATAAGAGAATGAGTAGGGTGAAGAAATGTATCTTCCTCTCTAATCTGCAACAAACTTACTTCCTTTCAATGAAACAATCTCCGTGATTTAGGCCGTTTGCTTTCAAATGATTAGATGATTATCCTTAGAAGTGTAAACCAACAAGTGGTCCGAGAATTAGGATTAAACATGTTGGAATTACTGCACCAATAAGCATGAACGAATAGCCAAAATACTATTTAGCAGGGTATCGAGCCATTTTGTGACGTAGCAGAACATTATAAAAACGTTGCAGAATGTCACAGAATATTATTTGAACATCGCAGAACGTGACTGTTACTTCACACATTGGCTGGGTACCTATACATAAAAGATTATTCCTGGGCTGAGAACGTTGAGGTTGCAGAATGCCACCTACCCTCACAACCCAACCCCAACCCAACTCATCATATACCATCAGCAGGGTAGCAAAAGCCAATAGCAGACACCCTACCAACCAGTCAGGGAATTTTTCACCAGAATCCTTTCACCTAGGGTTGCGTGGCTACATACATACACATATAAACCTTTTAGAAGCCTATCTTTTTCCTCCTGTGTTCTCTGAGTAGACACAACTCTTGTAGTGCCTGTGTCACTCTGTGTCATATGGGCATGGAGGTGTCAAAACAATTAGGGTTGTGGGGGAGGAGTTGGGTGGAGCATTTAGCAGGCTTTTGAGAGGGTTTGGGTGGAGCGTTTAGCACGGCACCTGGGAGTGCAGCTCTCATAGGTATAGGGCCTATGGTACGCATGTTGTAAGGGGGCATACCCAAGATGTTATTTTCATTGGTGACTACTCTACCAAGTAGTCTATGCTAAAATTGTTTGTTGTCTAGTCGGTTGATTATAGTTTGATATATACATGCTGATTTTACCTAATTTACTTACTGATTTAATGGTGACATTCCCCAAGATGCACAAGCGACCTGTGAGTATGTCAATTGGCCGTACAATCAGCTCAAACGTCATGCAGTAGGGATATTGATGGGCACTTGATAAACTGATGGTCATCAAGGTATACATCAATCATTGTGATGCCACACAGCATATAGTAGGGTGTCAAGGGTATCTGATTTCAAAATTAGTAAAACCAATTCTATGAATAGCAATTTGACGCCGCAGAAATGTACATGTTGTTCATGCCAATGGATGCTGTTTATCTAGACTCAATATAATTCTAATTTTATATATATATATAATTATAGTTATAGTTATATGGTGACGAGGGTAAGCTTCTTGCATGAGAAATTGCATTATAATTTTTTCCCACTTTTGCAAAGAACTTTCCATTTTACACTGCAGAGAGGATGCATGAAATAAAGGCCGTGTGCACACTTTATAGAACCATGCACTTGGCAGATGCGTGCAATTTTTGTATAATATTAGACACTTGTCTACAAAGATTACGATATTACTTTATTTTGAAATATTCATAAAAACAGACAATTTTCTGCATGTTACATGTAGTTGATGCTAAAAAAGAAATGCAATGTCAATTTCTAAGACTTAAGGTAAGTGTTCACACTTGGGGCTCTATAACGGCCAATGGGTTTTGGGGAGAGGGTCTCTATTCAGGTTGTGTGTTCACTCCACACCTGCTGCTGAGGTGATCCCAGCTCTGTGGGCAATTACTGAGTGACTCACACACAGGACAAGGAGGCTGCATTGTTCTCCTACAGTCACAGGGAGCAGCTCATTGCAGTGTTGGATATAAGCTATAATTAAGGGTGTCTATTGACAACTTATGATGAGCAACTCTTGGAGGATTTACAAGATGGAGGTAGGTTACTGAGGAATCTCTACACTGGCAGCTATAAAATGTGGAGGATATATGCAAGCAAATGCATTTAGATCATTTAGGGACAGCTTGTGCAACACCTGTGATAAGGTATAGGTTTTCCAACTGGCCAGTGGATAGATCAATATTAGTTTGTCCATTAGCCATGCTTGACTGATTTGATTTCACCAGCCAGCAGGAGTACAGTTATATAGGCACAAAGAAGAAGTGTCTTCCACTGGTATACGTATATAAACTGTGATACCGGTCATGAACCTGGTGAATGACTATTGGATGATATAAAGTATGGTGCAGAGAGCACGTACTGCTATTTACCCGCTGAATATAGTTAATTGGATGATGTAAGAGAAATTATACAAGGTGCGAGGATTCAGAGAGTTCTCTCTATATCTATATAAAGTGGATAAGACCTATAGTTGGCAAGCCTACTACCATAGCTGCGTAAGTTACACAAGGCTCTCATATGTATAATCTCTAATGAGCAGGCCATAGGGAACATAGTAATACGAACTAGGCTTCCAGAAACACGCATTATCCATCCCTTATCAACAAGTTTTTAAGGTCATAATTAGTAGGCCATAAAAATGAGTATACATGTATAGATGAGAACATTCAAACCAGAAAGTATGGTATCAAAAGCTTCATAGATATTTCATAGATGGCATAACAGTTAGGGAGAAGAGTAATTGTGTTGTTAATTTCAGGGGGCAATAGTTCTTGTGGAAGTTTATGACCGAAATGGTTCATAATAACAGACAATCAAGGTCAGGGAGGGCAATTATAATTATATATTTAAGAATATTCTGCACGTGATGGGACTAGTAATGAGAGTGAATTTCTTGCATGAGAAATTGCTTCGTGATTTGTTTTCACTTTTTGTAAAGTACTTTCATGCAATTTCTATTTCCAAGAATCTCAGCATGTCTTTCAGATAAGTTTCCTAGACAAAATTGATTGCAATAACTTGTACATCAAAGAGGGAGCTTTCACTGAAAACATGAAAAGGGGGTGGATGAATTAGAATTAGAATTCAAACACTTCTTGCAGATGTCACTAAGGATTCGGAAAAAGCAAGCCTCATGAAGAATGGAGAACTTTTTTGAAGGGACCGCATGGAACAAGCAAACTCAAATATCCTTCAATGACTGATATGGCATGCAATTACTTTGCATTTTGAGACTGTCTAGAAGGAAGCACTACATGACGAACACAAAAGCAGCTCATTTCAGGTTGAGCTCGTCTTGAGGAAAGCCCTGTCATCAGTAATAAGAGTAACTTGTGTTTTAGCAGCGCTTACTCACCTTCAAATTATGAGCAGCTGGCGAGTTATTCAAGAGTGAAGTCGGTGGCGGAGCTGTTCAAGTTGAGCAGTTGCTGATAGAGAACTGTCAGGTACTACAGAAGTTACGACAGCCATGGCCAAACTATGAGAAGTTGCTGAGATATTGCAGATTGACTTATGGACACCTTCTCTAAACAACGAAAAAAGGAACATGCGCAACACTTATATTTCAACTTGGGAATGCCTGGAGAACTATTTTAAGCGGTGAGAAGATAGTTGAAACAAAAAGGTGCGGGATGGTATCTTATGATGGATCAGTTTCAATGCACCTGTGGGGTATATTATGATTGATGGATAAACAGGAATGAAAGTTGGGATATTTTACAAAAACATTCATACATGATGTGGTGCTCTGTTTCCAGCTTTTCACCCACAAGAAGAAACTTGATAATTATAAATTGAGAATAGGCGATTAAACATCACGTATCAACTCCTGGTGAAGTATAATATCTCAATCACCCAAAGCAACAGAATCAAGCCACAAGAAGAAACAGGATAATTTCAAATTGTGATTGAACCATCGCACATCTGTCAACTTTATTACCCCACGATATCATTGCAATAACTGAGTGCTGACAGCAATAGAAAAAATAAGCAAGGACTTAATCTGAAAACTGAATACTATCGTTGATGGATTGCGTGCAACCCTGAAGGACACAAATAACAGTTGGGAAAGAATCCTTGAAATAAAAACTATATATGAAGAACCAACAGAAAGCTACTATACATTCAAATACCATTCAAATGTGGAAACTATCTCGATAATAAACTTCATGCCACAGGGGCGATCCACAACTACCCAAGTACTGTAACACTACAACGTTGAAGTAAATGTGTTGTGTAAGGTGTTGAACTGGTGTTGAACTGGTGCCAAAGTGGGGCGGGAAGCCACTTCTCCGGAGGAACAGCCGCCATTTTGTGGACGTCGCCATGCCAACGCGGATCCAGGAGCAGCCGGACGGCGGATTCAGGATCACTCTGGTCACCACTCAGTACGCCAGGGTCAAAGTCAAATACGAGGTAAGCCCCTTATTTTATTTTATTTCATTTTTTTTTTTTTTATTTATCATCATCTCACGTGTATGTTCTTCAAGTTATGTTGATGATATGGACTGACAAGTAGATGAAAATAGGATGAGTATATTATCTAATTAGGTTAAGTTGTTACCAAACTGTTATTCAATTATGTTCTTTTGGCATTATAGAAAGAAGGCATCGTAATGTATGTTAAAATGAACCTACACTGTGGGCTTTGATATTTAATGAAGCGTGTCATCATATTGGTCCTTACCTCCAACAAAATATTTCGATTAATTTTCTAATAATTTATATCTTACATATAAATGCTAGTGATTAGAGATAGTTTGTTTAGATTGCTAGGACGTTTTAGTGGGTAGATGGGTTTTGGGAAATGCGAATTTTAGATCTTGTTTGTCCAATTACCTTCTGTCATAAGTTTATATCCTGGCTCTCTAGTAAACTTGTAGCAAGCCCTTTTTTAATACCATACCGCATTTCACTTTGTGATATTTATTCTGTATTTATCAATTATCAATATACTCCATAGGTAGTACAGTGTCTATGTAAAATATTATGAGGTAGGGTCAATAACCGAGGAGGCACATTTTGATCAGCTCAGCAGAGGTGTTGAAACGTGTGTTGGAATTGCCTTTGCGTGGGAAGTGCAATAAATAAAGCTAAAAGTAGCGGAAAGATACGTGCCACATAAACCCGCCTCAGAGGGTGAGGTAAATTGCCATAAAACCTCCCGATATCTTGAGATATAGCGTCGGTTGGCATGGTTACAGCAGTTAACGTCATGAACTACGTCACATGTTACAACGTCAGGGAGATACCGCTACTTGCCACCAGGTGACTCTGTTGGGGATAACACCTATACTTATGTATGTGATTGACAGGTAATGGGGTATAAATCGTGAACTTAACTAGGAGCTGAAAGTTGAGGGCAGTTTACCTACTTAATAACAAGTTATGGCTACTTGTTCAGATAAGGAGAAATATGCTATGTGCATGGATAAAGGTATATTAGTTCGCATCCAAGATTCTAGGAACGCACTTGGCTGGAAAATAGCAGTATTGACAGTATTACAACTAGTCACTTTTGATTAGGAAATGGCAGTCCCTGTGCAGAAAGTTGAACCCTCTATTATTGGTTGACATTTTCACACTTTTTCTTGTGGTTACAGAATTGAAATTATACCGAACTTTCGCAATGACTTTCTCTTTTTTGACAAGAAAAATATATGTAATCAAATTCAAAGTAAGCTGTGTAGGAACAGAGACTCACATACGTTTATTTGAATTTCTAAGTTCAATTTCACTCGGCCTTTTTCAAACATAAAGAGTATGCCTTTCCATTCTGAGGAATAATATACAATCAAATGAACAATGAATTATTGGAAATGTTAAAGTTATATGCTATACATTCAAAAAACTTATTATAATAAGGATCCACTGAATATACATGGATACCATTCTCAATCAAGACTTGCATAACCAGTGATGAAACAAAACTTGTTCTTCCGTGCCAATCTAAATTCTGTGAACAGTTTTATGAACTAGACATATGGATCTAATTACATTAACGAGTTGCAGTTAAAATATCATTTTAACTGCAACAACTTTGATATTATATTTACTACTTAACAGCAGCGTTTCAGTTTCTAACAAGTATAGGCCTAAGGTTCACTGCTTGACAATGCCTTGCTGATGGTCATGCAATGGGCCACGATAGAGTATCTGATTAACTTTACAATTAAGATCTCTAATGAAGCAAATACCTCAGTGTCACAGAAGCAGAGACCTCTCTTATTAGGATCAATAACTCTCTAGATCCTTAACATATGACTAGACAATTCTCCCTACCACGGATAGCCTATTTGCTGTATTTTAGGCACCTGCAGGTTAATGTTGACTGATTTTGTAGACAAAAACTATAGAAAAACTATAGAAAATTTACAAATATTTGCCATATATTCTTCTGAAATAAATGGATTTTAAAAACAACTTGAAACACATTGAATATATATATAGATATGAAATGGAAAAATAGTCATTGGTAGTTTTCCATCATTTTAAACCACAAGTTTTGCCAAAATTATTGAAAATTCCTATACTTGAGCCTTGCAACTTGTCTACATATTTCCCAGAATGGACCTTGATTTAGGCTAGTCTGTAGGTCAACAACAATAAATATGTTATCTATGGTGGGGAGAATTAATATTGATTACCTCTCGGCTTGCTAACACCGATCTGACACCCCGTTAACACGGTAAGAGGTGGGACCACCTCCTTGACCCACCCAAACCCGTTTATCATGTCAAATCACCTTATTATCGCCCACCTGGTAACGGTTAGAGTCCTCCTGTGACCCATAATAACGGAGGGTATAGGGTTATCGGACATTTTGGGGGAAGGGAGAGGTTCTGGCTATCTTAGGGTCAGAGGAAAATATGAGAACTGCTCAAAATTTGGTCGGAATTTAGTCGGTGACAGTGAAACATTTTTTCAGTTGCTACGATGGGTATTGTGCAAATAGACCACAGGCTATAGATAAGTCACATGCACTGGTTGGACCAAATTATTATGCACCACTTAAACCTTTAGTTCATCTCATAGCAAGAAGAACCGCTGCTTCACCTTAACTTTCCGACCATTTTCAATGGCGAAATATTTATTTTGGGAAAAATGATAAAAGTTGATTTGTTTGAATCATATGCCCTGCATTTGAAGCATCGGTAGAACTCTTTTTTGGTGAAGTTTCCACACGGATTTTCTGTACTGATCAGCGTTTGTGAAAAGTGCATATGGCAGCCACCTCTGCTGATACTGACGCTACACTGAAGCCACATCGATTTCTTGGAAGCCACTTGTTGGAAGCCACTTTCTCGAAGCCAAATAGGATAAAGGGAGTATGTAAGGCCTAAAGATGTTTCTAGGTTTTGTGAAAGCGTTTTGATATTGTTTACATATGATAATTTAGAAACAGCCAACAAAAAAGCTTAGAAAACCCTTCATTGCTTTCTCTATTGAGGATTTCATGAATACAAGGGCGTATACTGTTTTTTAAAGTCGGGGTGGGGGGGGGGGGGTCTGCATATAGGGTAAAGGCTGTATTCCACATACCGATTTTGATACTGCTGATTTTGCATGTGGTTGATTTTTTCTGAGAATATGGCATAAAACATTATATCCTATAATTATGGCATTTGAAAGAGAATCATGAAACCTTTCTCATGATGTATAGTATTTCTATATTGGACCTTTATACCCACTACCTATATTTAAAATCGGCAGCAAAACCAGCATGTGGAATACAGGCCTAAGTACTAACTTTGTGGATTTACACATACACACGTGACAGTTTTTTTTTCTGTGAAGTTTACACCCCTATCCAAAAGGTGGGAGCATAGACCCCCTCAACTGCCCCCCCCCCCCCTCCCCCACCTTGGAACCGCCCCTTAGATATACATGGGGCCTACATGAATATGTAAGGATTGAACATGCTAAATGGTTCCGCTATGAAGACAGCATGCAGACCAGGTTTTTCCAATTAGCAGATTTGGCAAATGGCCAAAGGTCAGCCCCTCTATTGAACTGAAACCACCCGAACACCCTCCGTTTGTCCACCACTGTCGGACTGTCTGTTAGGTGATGAGTGAGTGGTTACTTCTCTACCTCAGGAATGCCTCTTACTAGAGCTATTGAAGGGCTAACTATACATACACTTGCGTTCGTCATCTAAGAATCAATGTGGACTTGTGTGAGGTAGCATTGTTAGAAGCACAAGGCCGTAAAATACAGATGCTGGAGATAGACGTTGGCTTTTTTCTTCAAATTGTCTTATTCACCTCCAGAATTCCAGAATTTTAGCCACCAAGAAGAGAGAAAATAAAACTGTACACGAATATGACCCAAAAAAAGTTCTGGACTAGGATAAGCTTTAGTGTTAATAGAAATTCGGAGATTTAATCGTGAGCAAAACTGAATTGGAAAAGTATCGGCAGTTCTGCTAAAATTTGAAATCCTCTTAGTAGATAATCCCAATAAACAGAATCCCTTGACCCTGGAGCTGGGTAGGATGTGGTGTGTACAGGTAAACCAGCCTGGAGCAGGTAGGGTTCCCCTGGAGTGGGAGGAGGTAGTGGTATGGAGGAGGAGGAGAAGGGGGTACTTGGCCTTAAAAAGCCCACCAAGACTAAAGCAATTCTGGAACACCTGTAGCTGTGAAGTATTAGCAGGGGATGGCAGGGGGGAAGTTATTAACTCTGTCGACCCTATGTAGTGTCTGCAATAAGTGCTTGGAACCTTCACTGTATTTAAATAATTGAGACCTCATAGCTTTAGGAAAATTCAACAATAGGATATAAAAAGGTTCCTGATTTTCTGCAAAGTTTGTTTTGTGTCTGATGTTTAAACGGTTTTCTGGATTGGTTATTCTCCTATGTATCCTGCTTCGAAAATCTATAAGTTTTTGGACGAAATGGCTATGAGATTTCAATTGATTTTTGGGCCACAGCCTTTTAAGAGTCTGGCTAGATTAGGTGGAAAATCTAAAGCTGTTGAAACCTGTTGAAACTGCAGACTTATCAAAGAGTGAGTATTGGTTAGTTAGCTTCATTTCTTGGGGTTTGTTCTCACCCGGTTGGGTGTTTCCTCGAGCGTTGGACTGCATGAAGTTTTTAGAAAAAAATACATTTCCCCAAAGAGAGCATTGATTCTCCATGGGAGGGATACCACACACCATGGCCTTTAATAGTGAGTAATGGTACACTCAGTGGAGAGTCCAATATCAAACAGGCAATGCCCTACAGGGACTTGAACCTCCAAACTTTACAACTTTGAAGTGCATTCTTTCCTCAAATTTACCAAAACATATTGCATCCCTAAAGCCCCATGCCCATGAGGCAATTTTCACAAAGGCATCTGACTTCTCAGCCCTAGAATAGTTAACCGTTTGGTCAGGCATCTAGGAATAACAAGAAGGTTTGATATTTTAACCCTGATTCTACCTGGATCATTTTAAGATTAATTTACCAATAAATGCCTATGGCCAGAATCACTCATGTATGTGCAAATTGGCAGAACAATCGGCGATGGAATCAGCGAGTAAACAGTCGGCTGAAAGTCCCTATAAAGGGCCATACCAACTAGGCGATTTTGACCAAGTCGGCCGACAGATTGATGCTAAAATCAGCCAATTATACCCGTAGAATCGGCCATCTTTAGCACCGATTCAGATTAAACATGCTCATTCCAATATACTATACTAACAGGCAACTGGGAGAATTGGCCAATTCTCCCAGTCGCCTGTCGCCCATTGCCGCTAAAGTTGCCTAGTGGGTATGGGACTTAATACTTTGAGTTAACAGTGAGTGCTCCCTCAGGGCTGTTTTTCCCCGAACCCAGACATGGAGGTGTCACTGAAGGTGTTGAGCTGACATCCCCCCCTACCACCTACCTACCTGCCACCCTGCCTCCCATCTACTCCCCACCCTGCCACTACCCTGCCACTACTCTGCCCCCCAGGGAGGCTGTCTGGGATAATATCACCTGATACACCCTCAAAATGGAACTGGGCACCTTCGGAAAAGTGGTTTTTAGGGCAACCTCTGGTGGATCAGGGAACTGGAGACTTTGAGATAGGATTTGTACAGCTTTGTATGTTTCCAGGGATATTTGTAATGGATTCTTGTATTCTTGCTTATGATTAGTGACCTTATTTCATCTTATAATCCCTCATCTGATAACCTAGTAGGTAAGCTATCAGTTATTTATATTTGATATGAAATGTGAGTTAGTCCCATTTAATTCTTATCTTTTTAATTCAATAGCAACTAACTTTACAACCACTGAACAACACATTGGTCATCCCATGTAGGTAAAGTAATGGTGATAATCAAACAGAAAACAGCTAAAGACAAGAAATCCTATGTAACAAATGATATCAAAACCCCTTACAGACCCCTAAAACATGCTACGCAAGGAAAACTAGCATAATAAGCCAACAACTACAAAACACATGTAATATGATGCACATACAAACGCCCATATCGTATGTTGCATCTCTATATCATATTATACAACAGCCACAGAAATAACAACAGACACTATTAAAAAGGTAAGGAATAATAACACAGAACACAAAATATTTTCAAAAGAAAAACAATAACACAGCACAGTTATACCACTATCACATCACATCCCCCTATATCATATCACACAACAGCCATAATATTATTATGGTCACCCTGTTTACACTCTCCTCATTGGGTGCATTAGGTCCCAAAAAAATGTGTTCAGGTATCCCGACCGACCCAAAGTTTTTTGCCCTACTCTAACTTTTTATGAGGATTTCTTTTCGAAGGTTTGATGGATTTGAAATTCAATAAAATTTACTTCTTCAGCAGAAAAGGAAATATATTGTATCGGAAACCCATTCTAGATGATTACAAGAACTGTAGAAGGTAAATGAAGGATGCTATCAATATTTAAGACCACTAGTCAATAATTGGAATCTCTTAATGATGTTCACTTTCTTCAAATCAACCTACCTTCCCTATTTCTTTTGGGCAAATGCACCTGAACACAGAAATTTTGTGAACTTAGTCCCAGACAACAACCTACACCCTTGTAGTAACAGTATCTGCCACTAGGGAACACACCCGACCCCCCAAAGTGCCGGCCATCTTGTTTTGATATCCAACCTCATAGAGATATGGAAGCAAATGGAATTAGGTTATCTCTTTGCCGTCTGACACAGTTATCATAACCATTATCGTGTCTCTTCCTACAATAACATCATGGGAATTCGGATGCTATTTTCTAGGGTCGGAGAAGAATTGGGGTATCCCCTTTGCTTAAAAAAGAGAATCGTAGGATAAGAAGGAGGGGAATTGGGGAAATCCCTTAGGGGAAACTTTGGAAAGTCAAAGATTCTTTAATATATCTCCTAATTCTTCTCTATTTTAAAATGTTGAATCAGGTCAATCTGTATTTCATATAGTCTTCCGCCGAAGTTTAATACCATGGAAAGTTGCCCTTTGCTTTATCAGTAGGCCTACGTCATTTGAAAACTTGGTATTGTGTCTTCGTGTTTTGAATAGACTTATCGATTGATACACAATTCCCATATGCCCTATGATGTAAACCAGAACACACCTAGTGGTTTCAAACAAATAATGGATTTAACCCAAATAAAGCAGTTTTATAATGATTCCGAGCAGTCCTGCTTTTGAAATTTGAAATTTCGGTCTGGACGCGGTGACGCCATAGGAATAACACTGAATGGCCGCGTCCAAATAAGGGCAATGCACTTTTGATGAATTGAACATAATGGAATACTTATAGATGTTTATATATAGATGTAATTTAATAATTTTAAGGAAAATAAGCCACAAGCGACGTGCAGATGAATGATATTAGTATCCAATTATCCCAAACTTTGAAATGTGAAATCAAGACGCGGTGACGCCGTAGGAATAACATTGTAAATTCGCGTCCAAATATGGAGATACCAAACGAACAATACAAGCCAAGGACAATCTTTTAATCAAAGCAACTACCATAACCACAAATCAGGATACTCTTTCACTGAGGTGAGGATGAGTTTAGGCTATGGTAAATATCGGCTATTATAACTAAGTAAAGATAGAGAGTTACATTTTATCCTCTTTAATTTTGAAATTTGAAATTTGGACGCGGTGACGCCATAAGAAAACCATTGTAGAGTCGCGTCCAGATTCATTTCAACAACGTTTCACCTAAAACAACCAACCTAGCCACATTGCAGGTCCCTGTTATACAGGAGGGGTTTAGGTGAGGCCACGGCTTATCATAGATAGGCGCTGATGGCCCCCCATGTTGGAGATAAGAGAAGTAGTAGGGGCTGACATCTTTGACCATCAGTTAGACCTATATGATGTCACTTTTCCCGCTGGCTGACAGTCAGACCCAGGCCTGGGGTAAACGTTATCTGGGGCCCAGCCCCTTCAATGTTCGTCACCTCTCTTCACCCCACACAGCTTGTATAACGATCACCTCCCCTGGGTGGTATAGCAGGAAAAAGGATATTTCTGAGGCCAAATGTTTTTAACAGCTTTTCTAGTTCGCTAGTGCATCATGAAAATTATGGACCTTTTATCGGGGAGGTTCCTGAAAGGTTTATTGTCTTATAGAAAGGTAGTTATTCTGATTTAGTACGGGTAAATAAGTGATAAATCTTACAATATTCATCCACTCATCATACTAATCATATCATTATCATAATTCATGACCAAAATGTATCAGTATTTATAACTTAAAATAAAAACCATATTGCATATCGTCCGAACTGCCCTGAATAATAGATTTATCTGAAGACAGTCAATAAAACATAACCAAAAAAAAGGATAAATAGTCCAAGTATGCAATTGATCGTGTTTATACATGCAGGGATTTCCTCATTATATTGCATATTTTGTTATATTCATAAATCGTATCTCATAACATTTCAAGGACTCGCTAAATAGAATTCTTAGCCACATCCCGCCTCTATTGATAAAATGTATTTACAATAGACATGGATTTTGCTTCCATTTAATAACAATTACACGATCATAAATACTGATAATATGAAAAAAGAACTTTGAATAAGCCCATCCCACAGTGGGTATATTCTAGGGTTTGATAAGGGTTGGACAAAATGACTGTTTAAGCCATCCTTGTTTCCAAAAGTTGGGGTTACTGATTTAAGCAAGAATTACGTTTTTTTATATACTCAAGTACTGTTTGAACATTGTGATTTCTCAAATTTTACCAATTGACAGATTTACAGGTTTGGCAACCAATCGAAATGATGTATTTCAGGGCAAAATAGGGTTGGACATTATAGACTGAGCTGACAGGCTTTAACATTCATTCCTATGGGAAAAAGGCCAAAATATAAAGCTGCATTTTACACATTTTAAGAGCAATCTGTGAACCAAATTGTTTTGGTCAATTTTGTATTATACAACTGTCTTCAGGGAACAAGCATGGGGGCTATTTTGACAATATTTCATAGTAAACCTAAATGGGATGGGCTTATTACACACATAAAAAAATAACCTTAGTGCGCCTAGTGTTTACTATAAACCCTACATTTACCTGCAATAACAGCGTATATACATAAAGGGAACACCTCACAGTAATAAATGGCCAAAACAGACTCTAATATTTCACTGCTGTCAGGCGCACGCCCAGCCTTAGGCCATACACAAATCCAATCTCATTAGTTTTTACTGAAGCACACTATCTAAACGGGTTCACAGCCATGGGCTACTATAAAGACATTAACATAAGCAGTGGCCTGCAGGTGATTACTTGGGGCTTCTCAAGGATTAGGGTAGGAATGTGGGGATGGGGGAAGCATTGGATGGTGTATGTAGGCAGGGGGACACTTGTATCTGAATGTACTTTACCCACAAGGTCGATACAGAATAGCTAAAACCCCATACCCACTAGGCAACTTTTACACAGTCAGCAAACAGATTGGTGCTAAAATCAGCCGATTTTTAAGGTTGCCTGTTAGTACAGAGTATTGGTATGTGCATGTTTGATGTGAATCAATGCTAAAATCGGCCGATTCTCCGTCTAGAATCGGCTGATTTTAGCGCCGATTGCTTGGCCGATTGCGTAAAAATGTCCTAGTGGGTATGGGGCTTTAGATTTCACCAAACCATCTAACTAAGATGGTTGGTTAGCAGATTAGTAGGTCAATCAGAATTGTTAAACATATATTAAAATTCTTTTAGGTTGTTCCCGTAGGAATATCCATAAACAGCACATGCCACGTCCCACCACCAGAATTGTTAAACATGTTTGATATTTTATAACCGATTCTATGTGAATTGCTGGCATAATCGACAGTAGAACCTGCAGGTAAATAGTCGGGGGACTGCTCTAGGGGTGGTTGGTGAGGTGTAGGTCTGGGGCTTCAGAGAACATACTAGGGGTAAAAAAGGTAGCTACAGCTTGGGTGAAGTCTGTTATTAGGCGCAGGTGTACTAGATTATAGAAATTGATCTGTTTTGTCCTGGTGGTACATGTACCACCAAATTCTTGACATGTAAAGGTAACGAACATCCCATTGGTCAACTTGCTTTTTACCGATTCAATCAAACCAGCTACCGGGTAAATGATCACATAATCTCGCAGAGGTACTTGTAAAGAGTCTGCATGGCTGCCATCCACTAGTCAACCTAACGCAACACTCAGGGATTAGGGTCAGATAGCAGTGCTGGTCAAAGTGTATACAAGAATTAAAAAAATACTTTCTAGGCAAGAATATTGAATTGATTATTGGGTTAAGTCGAATATTTGTTGTAAATATTGGTTAGAAATCGGGGGCTATGCCCCCAATCCCCCCTTTTTCTTTTCTTCTTTCTATTTTCCTTTTTTTTTATCAATTGCTCCTCAACAACAGGGGATTACCTTCTATCAACAAGTTGACTACTGAGGTGATCCTGTCTGCTTTAGTCAGAGAGAACCACAGATGGAATGGAGGGGAAAACATCAGCTTATTGGCAACAATGGGTTATATGGAAGCCTCTTATTACCATACAAATTGTATTTCTTACTATACATATCTGCTATCTAACTCAAAGGATGTTTATGAAGCAACAATAAGAATGAGAAGAATGAGAAGTCAAAGGCAAAGACAAATATTGGGTAGAATTCTATGCAGTGCTTTGAATGTCATAAAAAGATGCTGTTCTTGTACATGACTTCCTCGGTGTCATCTCAGGCGTGTTTATGCATCAATAAACATTGGTCTTTTTCAGTAGTACTGTTTCAGGGTCATACGACGATACAGGTTAGTTTGGTCTCAAGTTATGCTACAATTTTTGTATGGAGAACAGAAGGCTTTACCCTGGACAAATAGCAAGTTGTTGATGGAAATCGAGGCAAAACTACACATGGCTGGAGTAATATGGGATTCTACCGACTTTGGTGGTTGTGCATCAAAGGGTGTACGTACAAGTTCTGCTTATTTTGCAAAATTCCGAAATTTGGGTCCATTTGGCTTAGAGGAATGACATGAAAGCTTATTATCAGAATCCGATAGCATATATTTATTGTAGGACCATAATTGGATAGTGTGACCCATTTGATCGCTCAACGGGAAATCCAGGCTTATTGTAGGTAAAGAAAAGCTTGGATTCCCCATGGAGTGTCACTAAGTATAATAAGACGACCCATGCAATGCATCAGAAGATTGTTGTGCGTCGACGTCCTATCATCAGGGCCTATGTATACAGTCTGAGCTGGAGGGGGAGGGCCATACGCCAGACCTGGGCATTCGAGGACGCTCCTGAAGGTTGTGTTTCATTGCCTGCTTTTTATACTATTTAACTATATTTATACATCATTCACAGCAATCGGCCACATGTCAAGGTAGTGCGGTTGCACATGACTTGCCAATACGCTCTTCCCGAATACCTCCTTCTCATCAATTTCAATTTGGCAGAAGAGCATAAAACATTGTTATTTTCTATCTGCCTTATACATGCGATAGTTTTAGACAATAACTATAGATCCAATGAGATCTCGATAATCTATAGATGTGAATCTAATGCAAAAGTCCCCTCCATGGCAACAACCCTCAGGTAAAAAGCCCCAGGTATGTGGGGAGGTATCCTAGGTAGGCCTAGATGAGGCTTCGGCCTAGGCCGGTGTTAGGCTCACCTGACTCAGGTTACACTGGAGATAAACATCGAAAAAATAACAGGGAAAAAGTAGATAAACAATGAGAACATCAAGGCATACCCCAGACCTAAACTAGAGTCCTCTCAGCCAATCAGGCCGTCGCGGGGGATTTGGTGCGGGGCTGATGTCTGAGTGATAATAGGGGTAATAGTGGTTTTTAGGTGGTAGATGTTGGCAAAATGGTTCTAGGAAGTTATATAAAATGGTTAAGTAATCATACCATGACTGCTAATTTATGAGTAATTTGTTCTAGTTTGACAGGATTTATATTCCTGTTGCCACTTTAAAAGCCTTAAAATCCTCTATAATCATCCATTATTTTTAAAGACTTTTGTATTTGCCCCCATGTACAATTAGCATACGTCTTGATAATGCAGGGTTAAAATCCCATATATATAATGCTCTATATCATTATCAATCTGTATAATATGTAAAAATAGATAGTGAAGGAGAGGTTTTGCAATTCTTCGATGGCCAGCCATGGAAGTTTTACAGCTCAGTCTTAGAACTTAGCACTCCTATCTTATCATCATCAGTATATCTCTGATATACATAAATGAAAATATATCATGTTGGTGCTTTTACCTATTCCCCAAACTTATTGAACTAGTATTTTAGGTTATTACATCGTCAATGCGGATTATGCTTAAAATGTGTACCAAGTATTGCTCATGACATTTAATATATAAAAATCACTTTCAAGCAGCCAACAAAATGTTTATGATTATATGCTGTGATAGAACTGCTCCTTTTTAAGTTGGAGGAGTGCATTCAATTTCCATGGTAATACCTGATTCATGGACTTTTCTTTTTATCTGAGAAATAGTCGTGCTTTTGAAAAGGTGACTTCATATAACTAGGAAGCGATCGCTTTTAGAGCCCCTGAAAAGTGTTACCTTAGTCATCGCAGACACAACTTAGTGGTTTTTAAGATTCCCAAAAATAAGTTATGAGTAACTCCTATAGGAGTAACTCTGTCTTTTTTGAAAAGGGAAAAGAGATCATTAGTGTAAACATATGTGAAGTTAAGGTCAGTGACAGTGATAACTATGTCTGAGCAACGTTTAGGAGAGTATGCTGTTTTGCTTGTCTTATGTGGAAACTTATTTTTATGTAGAGGGGATTATGGGGTAAGCATACACGATAGCTACAGAGTTTAACCTTGGTACCTCACAGTAAGAACAGGTTGCATCATTGTTCTATCTGTTTATCCAAAGTATCATTAGAAAAGTGTATCTGGCCATTGAATTTAAATAATTCATACATTCAAAAGTAATTCATATATATTTATGCACTATTCCGAAAATATTTATAGTTGGGATAGTACAACATGTTTAAGTGTTTTTGGAAAGCCAGTGCTAATGATAGTGCACAGGTTTAATACCGAGATAAAGCTAACTTGCATAAATGCTGCATAAAGCACCATGAAATTTAATAAGTTTCTTGAAGCACCTGATGTAATTAGGTTCCTATGCTTCGTACTTGTAGGATGTTAAATAAGATTCATTGTTTTTGCAATCGTATCATTGTCATACACTGTGGATTTGCTGAGTTATTTCTATGAATTCTAGATTCATTTGATATCTCATTACTAAGTATATTGTGCTTTGGGAACACTTAATAATTAGATTCTATATTAAACTAGAATGTGAAGGCAGATTAAACTGATGCCAACTTAAATGTTACTACTATATGGTTAACCACTTGGAAGTAAGCCATTGGGACAAGAATAAACCAAATTGCCCCATTCACAGACATAAGTTTCCACTTCTAACTCCCCCTCAGACAGTTAGTGCCCTCACACCTCTACACATGTCAGCCACATACAGTTGGTTTTTCACCACTTTCTGAAAGAGTTCACAATGTTTCTGGTCAGACCCCCTCAGCACTTGTGCCCCTCACCTTCTGAAGTGTTCTGAGCTGCTCGGTGCTGCTCTAACATCCCTTCAGCAGCTCATTCCTTTTTGTACTGCATCTTATTCGCAATACCCTTTGGCTAAAGCTGTGGACAAACTATACTGTAACAACTCAATAATTTTATATGACAAGGAATTGTGATCAATATGTTAAAATAATAATGTAGTGTTCTGCGATAATCAGGTCGAGTCAGAAAGGCATAGTCTAGGAATGGGGGAATATTTTGTGGGAATCAAATTGTGATAACCATCCAATGTCCATATTGACAGGTTATCCAATACCCAGTACCCAATCTTTCTGGTCGGGGGGAGGTGGGGGAAGCTATTCTTAGGGTAACCAAAAACCTCCAGGTGTTTGCCTATGACAATTAGAAGTAGTGAAATTGGTTAAAATATCCATTTAAAGCCTTCCCAGCTACATGTAACCTTATCAGTGGCTAGAACATCCGCTTCTCTAGGGATTTCATGCATCCTTTCAGGGGCAGATACAGGATTTTCAAAAGGGGGATGTGTCAGCATAAAGCTAAGTACTAAAATGGCGTGTATTTGTGCAGATGCAAGTGGCATTTCCCCCTCTTTTTGTGGTTCAGGGGTCCATCAAAGCAGGGGAAGGGGGGTCAGGACCCCCTGGACACCCCCTCCCCTTGGATCCGCCCCTGCCTTTACAGGTATGTGGCGGAGGTTTGAAAGAGTACGTGTTTCACAGTGAAGTCCTCCATTAAGAGACCCAAAACCTCCTTTAGTGTAACCTCAAAAATCATATAGGGAGCCAAACTTCTGCAGCTATTTGGGGTGAAAAAGTCACACAACGCTTACGAAATGTAAACTTCCAATAATTTCTCCATCATAAAACAGAACTTTCTCACAACCCAGTCAGACCTCAAAGCTGGGTACGTTTGCCTCAGTTGTCACAACCCCTTCATTGATTGATGTGATAGAAACAGGATCAAGGCTAAATCTCACTCTACAAAATTATTCACTGACGGCACAGTACCCATGAGAACGTTCAGGTAAACCTCTATTCAACAGCAATATAAATCAGTTTATTTCGATCCAGACATACACCCCTGGTTTCACCTTAGCTTGCTAGTTGATTTTTCTTCTTCAACTTTCGATATTTTTAGTTAGAAGATGATGCAAGCCTCAGGACAGCTGTTAACTGACTGTCTTACATGCTTTTTGTACTAAGAGGGCTGTTTTGAAGACCTATGGTCATAATTTACCAACACCTAGACGTTTAAAAAGCACCGCTATGCAGGTGTGGGTGTATCTATATTTGAACTGAGGACTGAACGATCCAATATAGATTAGACTCAGAATATTCATTATGCATGTTTTCTATACAGCTGACGGGATATTCTAGCACTCATAGGAAAAAACAACGAAGCTAGTAATACCAACATTTTATACTTCTATACCTCATTTTTAATTAACCGTTAATGTCATAGGGTGGCTGGGCATTCATGAGGCTAAGGAATAAAATAACAGTGAAACACAAATTATTTAGTTATTTAGTTTGGGTTTTAGAATATTGTATTTATTTTGTTTAGTGATACCTATATCAAAATATTTATTTCGCAGAGGTGTGACGTCATCGCCCCTGTTACTATCATTATGATGATTTGTTGTACCCTCACTTTAAAAATTGAAAATGAGTAAGGGTCATTCATTCGCATTCCAACCACCACACACTTAACATCACCGTAGGTTTTAAATTTTTAGAGTTGATGTAATTAGGAGGGATAAAAATGAATATTGCTATTTATTATTTCCTTGTTATTTAATCATCTCTATATTTATCTAGCCACAATGTGAATCAATTGGTTATTTAAACATTAGTCTGGCAGTACATAATCACCAAGTGGGTATAAGCCTCCAGACGAAGTATCCATCCACACGCCCCTTGCCTCAATCCCTCATACACACTACACCTTTGGCCATCAGTCAAAACTTCATGTCTGTCATTCCCTACTTGATCCTGGACCACTGCCCAAAGTGTGGGGGTTGCCAATCATGAGTAATAGTTCTTGTCTTACTTCTAGTTACTTCTGTTCCCCATGTAGTCCATCTATCATCTTTGTGCTCTGGAGTCTCTCTGGAATGATGTGCCACTTTTGAGTAATTTCAAATGGCATTCTGATTTCCAAATGCATTCTTGAAATTTCTGCTACTAATTTTTCAAGCTTTCTTTTTATCTTTTGCAAGATTTCTTAAATGCTTTTGTTTTACATCGCCTGGCATAGTTTTTACTGCCATCTATTGTTTTTCCTGGGGGTTTTCCCCGGCTCTTATTAATCTGAATAGCAGTCTTTGAACTGTTTGTGCTTGGGGAACATAGCTCAACCTGATCTAAAGTTTCATGTGGCAAGCTGTCAACCTTTGGTTTAGAGACTTGTCATCTGGATCAGGTGGATTTGGTTTAGTGCCAGTTGGTAATGTCTTCTAAGTCCTAGGCTAATGTTACCCTGGATCCCTAGTTAGCTACTATTGACATATCTATGTTCCCATACTATTTTAGGAGGGGTTGGCAAGGTAATAAACATTATGTCGGGACTTGGATATGAACTACTTGAATTAGGTTTCTTTACTAAGATACCTGGTGATGGCATGAATAAGGATGGGTTTTAAGGCCCAATTTCTTTTAGCAGAACTTTACTTTGGTATGTCCTTGCCAGCCTTTCGACAGTAATGAGGAAGTTTATTGCAACATATAATTGAAACAGGAGACTAGTGTTCCCAGAGTTACCCCTGTTTGTATTATTATTCCTAATAGGAATCTACAATCCCTTATTGTTTGGGCTACAGTCTCCATCACCCTAACAACTCTCGGTAAGTTGTGGACCACTTCAGGAGTAAGATCAATGAAACATGCCAGTTCATGACCTATGTACCTTGTAACAAATTTGGCTGAGAACTGAACCTGGGACCTTTGTATTAGTGGGCCGTTGCTGTACCATTGAGCTTACTCTGCTATCACTATTTTAAGGATCCATAATATAATGCCAGTCACTCTGACTGATCCATATTTCTTAAACACTGCAGCTTGAAAGCAAAAATCATCCAATCAAGCCAATGTATGCCTACATGGTCGGTACAAGTTGTAGGAATTCGCTGTTAACTACATCTCTGAGGTTATTACTCCTAAATCATGACCTCTATCTATACTGACTGGGTAGAGCCCCTCTTAAAATAGCTCCTATATAAAACTGAGAGGGGTGACCCCATGCAACGAGGCTCAGATAATGCAGAAGTTGTGTAGGTGTTTTGATTGGCTGCAACCATCCCCCAAAAAACCTCTGATTATCTCAAAGACTTTGGTAGCAGGCAGGCATAAAACGTAGCCTCAGCAGTGAGCCAGGAAGAAATCTTAGATTGCAAACATTTCATGTTGTTCTGCAGCATTTCCTGCCACTAGAGTGGGGGGAGTTTTTTCAGGAGCAAACTCAGAAGTTATTTATACAGGCTAGGTGTCAATGTCAATACCCCATTTTTCAAGGCACTGGCAAAAGTGTATTTGATTTCCCCTGCATGGCAATAGCAAATGTAGCTTCTCAATAAATATTGGGTTTTATTAGATCTAAGATTTGATTTTGCTGCTGATGTGTATGGATAAGGTGTGGATGGGATACACACTCCATCTGGAGATGTTAGCAAGAAAAATAAATAGGCAAAAAGGGTTATGATTCTTAAATTTCGCTGACTCCTCATTTTCTTTGTTTTAACATTTCTGCAAGGGTATCCGGAAGATATGTTTTTCAGTATTTTAGCTTATTTTTGACAAAGAAACATAAGAAAAAGTGTGAATCAGCAGTCATGGCTCCAGGGGAAAAACTGCTGCTCTATGCTATATTTTTTACTGTGCTTTGTTACAAATGGCGCCATTTCAGGTATCACAATGGTAAATGATACATCCGGAGTCTGGAGCCAGAGGCCCAACAAAAAGATGGTCTGTTTCCGTATTGACACTAAGTGCATCCTTATAGACTTGTGTCAGCAGAATGTTCTGCTAGAAGAAAATCCATGTTCTTTCCTGTATTATTCATATCTATTTGGGGCTTTTTTCTTGAGTGGGGATGTCCAGAATTGTTTTTACGTCATGATAGATGGAGAACACACTCCAGCAAATCTCTATTCCAAAAGAAAATAGAAATAAGCATGATTGAGATGTCATATAAGAATACCAACATGTATGTGTTGGTTCAGGTGGATCTGATATATGTTTTGGTCCACAGATCCAGGCACCTGTGGGTTGGTTATAAACTGTCCATGATTGTACAAGGAATTTAGTTTTCATAATTTTATAATGTCACCATTTTTTATAATTATATCAGCTATCCCAAGCAAGAATATGACATTATTATAATGTTGCAGCAATGTTCTGTTAACTTCTGCTTTCGTTCTTTTTACATTATTCTGATGGCACCCAAAAACGTCTTTAGAATATAACGGTGCAATGTTGCACTGTAACGTTATTGTGACATTCTTGTAGCATTCTTTCATGTTATAATCACATTATTACAACATCTCAAAAGTATTGGTTTGAGAGGGAAAGGGTTAACAACAAAAGTATATTCCATTTTGTTGGTATTAATTGCATTCTTGCAGACATTTTATTAAATCTAACGAAATTATGTGCAAACAGATTGGTCACTACAAATTCCTTTAATTGTTTTCATTCTTCAAGTTGGACTGAGCAATGCACTAATGCAGATAGAAATGTAATGAAGATATATAATACTTAAATTAAAATGTCTTCGGCTGGAATGTATATTATTAAATTACCATGAAGAAATTAGAAAAAAAACTTAGATTGAAATGTCTTCACTGGATATGCATGCTGTTGTTATGCAGTTTTGAATATTTCTTGGGGACTTAGGTGAAGGAAAGTAAGGTGCAAAGTGGGGGGAATGTCTGGACAGTCTGAGTGGGTCTGGTAGGAAGCTATTAATAAGCTGGTCCTGGTACTCAATACCACCTGGACCCCCTAAAGCACTTAAAGTAAAAAAAAGTAGAAAGTCAGTGGAAAATGTTCTCCAGAAAGTGAATGTCGCTAACCAAGACAATAAGTCTGGATGTCTTAATTCTGATAGTAAGTCCCTATTTTGAGTATACATTGTTGGCAATATCAAAGTCATTTACCATCTGTGGCCTTGCTGCATCTTTCATGGTTTCATAAGTATTTTATTGTGAAATAACGATGAGGATTCTGTTAGAATGAGGATAACAATGATATGTTTTTGTATAATCATTTCTAATGCAATTTTGCATTTCGAATCTTATGTTTCCGCAGTAATTAATTTGCTATTTCATGTAGAGATGATAATTAGGTAGCCTGAGCTGTCAAATAAACTGAAATAAACCGTATATGCCTACATGTTCTACCTTTACTTAGACTTTCCATGTAAACGATGAATATATTATAGATATATGTATATCAAATTTATAAGAATGTAAGATTATATAATGGTATGAATAACTTACACTGACATTCAGATTGCACCCTCAGCGCCCAGAATAAAGTTGACGGTTAGGTGGGCGTGTCTTAACACACCTGGCACCTGTCAATCAAAGTGATTGACAGCTGGGGCCAGGAGGGGATGTTTGCTTCAGAACAGGTGGATCAGGATTACACAAGGTCTTTGAAAGATTTTACAACTTTGACTGGGAGCGTCTGGCCAACCCATCTTCACTGAAACTTTAAACTGGGTGGGTTGATAAGAGGGAATGCTTATAGTGGATGAGGGGAACGGTTGTGATAGGTTTTAGTCAGTGATATGGGAATAACCTGGTACCTTCGAACACCAAGAGACGAAGAGTAGCGGATTTAGAAAGGGCATGGGAAGCGTACCCCTCCCCATTTCTTCCGGAAAAATATAAATTCGTCTAAAAAGTCCTTTTTTCTATAACCGGGATCTACCTTTGGATGAAGACTAGTAAAGTATAATCAGTTTAGTGAGGTTTTCTGGAAGACAGCAACATCTATAGTCGTAGAACAAATAAATTACTGCACGAACATTTGTTATTGGCAGGAGATGGAAGTAAATGGAATTGATTCTGGGTAGAAGTCAGATTCGGAACAATTAAAGTTTCAGATCAAAGTGTGCATAGGACTCTGTGAGGTGTTATGCCGATCATTCAACATCATTTGACATTGAATTACAATTATCCAATTATCAATCTTTACATGTGTCCACACACTTTAATGGCGAATAGTTTTTTTGAAGTTTTTGAATATGAATTTGATAGAAACATTGAGGTGGGATATCAGTCATAACCTATAATAACTAAGGTTAAGTTCCATTTAGAAAGTTCCCAGTGAAGTCCCCTCCAGCGACATATGACGTGTACTTGATTTCCTCTTAATTAAATCAAGTTTCATACACATACATAACCTAGAGACCTTCATAGAAATCAACCAATATTATGAGTGTGGCACAAAACCATATTTAAGGGAAACCATCCACACACGCCTCTTACCTCCATGCCCACTCCAGGTGTGCCACCATAACACCTCCAGTACCCCCACACCCAGCCCCCTGAGAACCCCCAGGTGGACCTGTTTGTAATCTACCCATACCCACTCCCCACCTGGTACCGCCTTATATCAAACCCCAATACTGGGGCTATAAACCTTTAGAATCGACACGAAGACATGGTTATCCTTGTTATGAAATGTTTGAATTCAGATGTGAGGAGGACCCATAAGTAGCACAGTAAATATACAGGAAAGTGTGATTCGATTAATCATGAACCATGGGTCATTTTAAAAACTTAAGGTAGAATTGAGAATTGAACAAGTACGCTTTTGTCTATTTTAAGGTATCAGCAGAATATAAGACTTAATCATTGGTAACATGTATATATTCCCCCAAAGAGGCTATTGCCATCTATTATCTTATAATTGCTTATATAATCTTGATTGTCTTGTCATGACATAATAGTTTACTCTAGTTCATTGTATCTGTTTATACACTGTATTTTTATATCAATAACCGATCAACTTTTTTGGTTCATGATACACATTATGTATAAACGATATAGATGATATGCCTATTGATTTTCCTATTTTTTTGAATTTCAATATGATGACACCCAACCCAAGGCCCCATACCTATCAGAGGTGGCCTCAACCCTCTTATCTCCACCCTGGAGGAGAGGGGGTGGGAAACGGAGGGGCGCCATGTTTGTTTGATTTGGGTCGGGAGTGGTGCCATCTGGTGGCTAAAACAGAAACCAGTTGGTGGAGTTTCCAAAGGTATACATGTTTTAATGGGATAATTATAGTGATGATATATATATATATATATATATATATATATATATATATATATATATATATATATATTGAGAACTGGGGCAATTGGCGTCATGAAACTTAGTAATCCAACTGCAGTCTTTGTTAATAAAGAACGGCACAGGAATGTATAAAAAAGTAAAATAACTTTCTTGGAAAGGAGGGGGGACATGCAGAACAATCCCATCTAAAACTCATTAGCACCATTATTTCGTAGGTTAGCAATAATTCCTCAATATATTGATCAAAAACATTTAGGGAATAATTACGTTCCTGTCATATTTCTTCCTCAATAACTATACAGTCTAATGAAGTCCATCCTGGAAATTAAAATTTATGTGCAAGGAACCCTTTAAGAGAAACCTCGGGGGTTTCCTTTGCCGAGATGGGCGAATCCAGGATTTTAAAACTGGGGCTCCGCAATATATATATATATATATATATATATATATATATATATATATATATATATATATATAGTTGAATGTTAGAATTATTGGCGTTGATATATAAATGTGCCATATTTCGTCCGTCTCCCTGTAGGTTAAGTCCCCACCAAAATAGAACGGCCAGAACCCTGTGGATCCAACCCTAAATCCACCCCTGGTGCAACATCTTGCATTTGGATTGAAGACATGTTTATGTCGAAAACCTGGGTCCAGAACCCTTTCCTATCGCGGGGGGATTCCTTGCACCCCAGTGGTCCTGGCACCCTGGTGAACTTCTGAGAGGGTTGTGATGACTTGTGAGGGGCGTGGGCGTCATGGGTATCTGACTATTATGTGTGTGCAGTGTGGGATTTCGTCTTATATCTACACTGAAAGAAGTCTTTTGAGTGAGTGATTGCATTGGATGAAGTGTTGTTTGCTTTCGAACTGGTATTAAAACATCTGTGCAAATAACTCTACTGGGTACTATAATTCATATTTTATTTTTCCCCAAGAGCAGGTACCATTGTGAGAAAATATCATTACGGAGACTGATGTCCTTTATATTTACCGCTAATTAGATTTACACGAGGCCAATAGGCCGAGGACAAAAATCAAATAGGAGGTAGGTACAACGGACCAAATACAACATAAAGCCTAACGTATACACACACGTAGAGACAATGCAATTTCAATTTATATGGAGGATATTTAGGTAATCTATCAGGGTTAATAAAATAGTAGTCGTAGTCTTACATGTGCAGATGGCTATCTTGCAATAGACTAAACCATGTTGAAATCTGTTTTCGCTTTGAGAAGGTGAAGTAATCAAATGTGTCTATAAAGTTTGCGCCAGTCCATGGTTTTCTAATGGCTACTTCAGTGTAATATACAACTGGTAACTGGAATAATATTCCTCTAAAAGTGGATGGTGGGGGATGCACTGCCCTACTTCACCTCAGTGTTGCAGTTTGAATTTTCCTCTAGATGGACCCACTGTCGAATGAGAAAAGAGTGGAAATGAAAATTATGAAATTCTAAGAAAATTCTTTTTCCAGAGATAAAAGAGGAACCTTATCTATAAAAGCCCAGTCTTATCAGTATAATAACGCACCCCTGGATACTTCCGAGCAGTCCCAGACTTTAGTTCTTTGTCCATTATCCAGGTGGCGCCAGTGCGCCTACCAAAGAAATGGTCAAGTATTTCATGCACTTCGAGCAAAGAACCAGACGGTATACTGAGCCACTTAGAGGGAAAGAGGACCTGATTTATAGTGAATGCTATAGACACTCATTGCTCTTAAGTTTTTCGCGCTGATAATTTTCCGCGCATTCTGTATTTTGTTGAAGTTTATTTAGTCGGATGTTCTTGTTCTTTCATTTGTTTTAGGTCAACATGGCACTTCATTTGTTACTTTTTTTTTTATTTCCGTGCAATTTTGGTTGTGTGCGGAATAACAAAAACTATGTAAAACGCGAAAATAATACACTTACACTTTTTCCGACAGGTGAAACTAATAAAGGTAGAATATACCTGTGCCTACCTGATACAAAAACAACAACATGTGTTGTGTGATACGTCTTGTTTAGCCCTCGGTTATTTAGGCTTAAGTCGGCCTGGTTTGCGTCAAAGCATCTAATGCAGACTTGTGTGCTGCGAAATGAGAGGGGGCCCGGGGGCTAGCTGCCGTCTGATTTTTTTGGTTAATTAACGTTTCTAGACACCAAACTGTGCCCTTTAAACATGTTTTTGTAATTTGTTATCTACGGGGATGGCGGGGAGGGCTAGATCTGTGGCAACGACCAAAAACGCTATAGGTCATGTAGTTATTCAAACAGGATGGTCCATCTTGATTTTTCATTTTACGATAATTGAATGCTGAATTATGAATTCCGTATAATTAAGTGTATGATGATGGCAATGACACATTTTGGGTAAATTTGATTACAAAATGGTATGTGGAATCAGAAACTACCATTGGGTGATAGAGATTAAATGTGATTCAAAATAAAATTTTAACCCGACCTGAAATTTCAAATTTGAAATTTGCGACGGACGCGGTGACGCCATAGAGATAACACTGAAATGTCGCGTCCGGAGGTGTAATCAGCTTTGTGATTGGGCGCGAAAGCACCGAACTGGCATAATATGTATACATTCACTGGGATTCAAGATACACAATATCAAGGAACTGTATTCTGATGTTTCTGTCTTCTTTTCTTCTCGGAAATTAGGTTAATTGATTTTTCAAATTGAACAATTTTACCAGAAGATATTTGAATTTTCAATTAAGAGTTGGATGTCATCTGTGTGTGATACATACCATTTTGAAATCGGGTTTCAACCCCTTTTTACTTATATCTACTGTAATAGTGTACGGCATTTCATTACATATATGATATTATTATGTCATAGATATGTCATAAATAGCCACTTTTCACTTGCGGTTTTGGAAATCGCGGATACAATCTTTGTTTTAGAAAATTAATAATGTATTTTAATTGTTACTCTGAGACCCGGGCTATGAGAGTAAACTGGCAGCACTGGCCTAAACATAATGAAGTTACCCAGGTTAAACTAGCGTTGAAAGGAATGCTGTAACCCTGCACCCCTAATGACCCTCAACCCGAGAGGGGTGTGGAATGTCGGGTTTAACCACTGAGCTGTGAGGGTTAATGAACCGACCGGGAATACGTTTACATGTTGAATACACCGACAGGTTTAGGGGTTAGGTGGGGGGCCCATTGCGGGTTTCCACTTTGAGAGTAATGATACTTTTCTTTTTACATATACCTTATAGTAGCGGATTTAGAGGGACACATGAATGCACATCCCTACCTCTTCGGGAAAACGTTTTTAATGTACAATACTCCCCAAACACACATACACAAGAACCAATAGTACCCCCTTCTTCAAAATCCTAGAACCTTCCCCCTAAGATAAAAAATAAATAAAGGAAAATAGAAATTAAATCAAAGGGGAAAATGCAGAAAAATTACCTATAGCGCCCCCTCCAGCTTTTTTCAAAATCATAGATCGACCACTACTTTTTCGATTAGAACCAAAGCACATAAATGAGAACTTACAAAGACATGCCCCCTTTTCCAAAAAGTTTACTTTTTTTATGCTATATGCTATATTTTGATGGGGAATGAGTGTATCTCTGTTTTGTTTTGGGCTCGACTACGACTCGGGTTTCCAATGTCCTCATTCATCAATTCCTTTCCATGGTCGAACTGACCTGTCAACAGTTAACTAGTACGTCTGGGTAGTACAAGGACCATTCTATACTGATTGCGCCTAGGTGAAGCACCCTGTCACCCTTTATATAAAGACAAAGGCGAAAAATTGAAAGAAATAGACAATTCAAGCAGGGAGTTATTTTTTGACGTATTTAGACATCTGTTCTGGAGTATTAAATGGAGGATCTAGTTACCCCACCGAAGATGTACGGTCAAAACTTTAAGGTAAGGTCTGGTCAAAAAGGTCCATATGTCCGACGTTGACATTATTATGTATGTATGTATGTATGTATGTATGTATGTATGTATGTATGTATGTATGTATGTATGTATGTATGTATGTATGTATTACGTATTTATGTAAGTGTCTATTTATGTATCTAATATAATCATGTTCAATAGCTTTTTTTGTTGTTCTAGTTGTTGTAATGAGTTAACATTTATTGCTCTTTTTTCATTGCAGGTGAGCAATCCAAATTCTTCTATCTATATTGAAAGTTTCAAGGTAGGCCAACTTTGTGACATATTAGTGCACGCATATGTTAACTTATCATAATATAATTCAAGTTTAAGGTTGTTGCAAAATACCTCATGATTGACCTGTTTATAAAGTTGATTCTTCCTTAATTTACTCATAACTCGAGCTTTTAGAAACAAAAAAAATAATAAAGAGATGCAAGGTTACCTCTCAGTAGGGTTCAAAATTCCAGATGGTAATCATTACTTTCCCAACTATCTGAAACAACGTGCAACAACGAACCATAGAAACGCACCTAAGGCGTAAACATGTTTCTTGAATCAACTCAAAGCCCCCCTACCCCACGCATGCAATACATAATCTAGTATAACTCTGACCTGCCCCAGGTTCATGGTGTACTAAAATACACCAGGCAGTCCTGATGGAAGAAACATGTTTTACTTTACTCTGTACATGATAGGTCCTACAACTCAGAGTGTTTTCTGTGCGTTGCACAGAATTATGATATTTCGCAGTTACCTTTCTGCAGAGTGTGCAAATGTGTGGTCGTTTACTACCAGTTTTTTCTCATGATGTCTTTTTTTATGTTGTTATTACGACCTGTCAGATGAAGGTATGAAATACAGATGATTGATAAGAAATATAAGATAAGGATCGTTGAAATATAGACGTCAGATAACGTAATCTTTGGTTAAAGGATCTTTTTCTCTTTTTTTTCCTTGCTTATATTAGGAGCTAGAAATGCATATAAATGTGCCATATATAATTAAGATTAAGGTCGCTTGTGTCAGATGTTTATTAAAAAAACTAAAAGACTTGGATAAAATCATTAAAAAGTGTCAAATTAGTCTTGCCACAAGGCACAATATCGCTATATATAAAAATGGACCCAGCAATAAATCATCACCCTGTCAAACAGTCTGCTCTACCTGATGGGCCGGGGGTGAGTTTGACACGAGTCTGGCAAGTTTTGTGGCCGTGAAATCTTGGTGTACAGGCCAGGCGGGGGTAGGTTAAGTGGGGGAGTATTTGTATGAGATACAGGTACAGAGAGGCTCAGAACTAAGCCTCAGTCTTAAGTTTAGACCGAGCCATCGGAGCATGTTTAGTATGAGATAAGGTACAGATTGGCTTAATTAGAGCTAATCATATCCAGTACAGACTAGAACTCGAAATGCGCATTAGGCCTGTAGTTTAGCTATAATAGTTATAGAATGTGCATTCTATGCAATGTCTGTAAAGGGTAGAATTTCAGTGAGGGACTCAGCAGGTTTCAGTTGTGAAGTAAATGTATGGAATACAGATACAGAGTGGGTCAGAACTAAGGCTAAAACTTCAACGAAGAACAGAATAGGTTTGGAGGGGAGTGAACTAGGCTCAGAACTAAGGCTAAGACTTCAATATCAATGAAGGACAGAATAGGTTTGGAGGGTGAGTGAATTTAAGAGATACAGATACAGGGTGGCTCAAAACTTAGTGTTTGACCTTAGCAAGGTACAGACCAGTCTGGTGAGAGAGTTACGATATGAGATACAGGTACAGAGTGACTCAAGGAACCAAGTGTATAAGCAAAACCTTAGTGAAGTAAGGTGTTGCCGAGGCCCTTCTTATAACTGACTGAGGCACTCCAGGTATACCGCATTTGAGTTTCAATATGGCCTCCTGACCTTTCCTCAGCTTTATATGATAGCATGTATACCCTAACTGACATCCTTCCTACGTAAACAAAGCGTCTCAAATTACAAATAATGAAATAATTGCTGACACAGCAGAAAGTCTATCCTACCTTCACTTAAGACTAGTAGTACTCACTACTACCTGACATTTACCTGTAATCTCAGGTAATCCCCACCCCTACAGGGAGCTGCTCATCACTCCCTGTGGGACACCTGCTCTTGAATGCTTTTACATACTCTCACCTGTTCTTACCTGCTCAAGTACAATCAAAGTGACCTTATATCTTTGTATCTCGAAAGACAGTTCGCATCCTTGTTTTGGTCTATGTGAGCAGTTCCCTAGACGCTGGTATGATCCAAAGCTAGTGATCTATATGAGGTGTTATGATAGATTTGTTATTATATGTGTATATGTACTTTGTGCTTATCGGACAAAGACATCTTGCTTTGTGACTCTTTGCTAATTGCCGACTGGCCCCAGATTCCTAACTGCTTTTGCGGATCCGTAAACCTTGTGGAAAAGGGGTTTTCCGTAATTTTACCCCCAAATTGTAAGAAAATACGGAAATATGGAGCAGTGATTCCTACCTTAACCAATTTGTAAAAGTAAATGTAAAATGACGTCATTTTTCCATAAATTATGTGAGAATCAATGGATTTACAATAAAAGTGTCCCTAAATAGGTGTTCACAGGTAAAATAATACGGATTTTGAACCGGGAGGGTAGGAGGTCCTATAACTTTTCTGGTATTGAATGATAATACTTTATGGTGACAAATAACACTTACACAGGTGATAATACATGATTATGAATTAATTACAATAGTTCTTTTCAAATATTTCTATTCATGTACCTTAGCTTCCAAAGGATGAAAATCCAAAGAATTTCCATAAATTTCTCACAGTGAGACAAATTGTAAAACTCACATGTAGGTTAGGAATGTGCATGATGGCAAGTACATGTGACTTATCCTGGTTCAACCTTTTTATGACAATGATTTTATTCTAACACAATATAAAAACTAGCAGGCCTAATGTTTTAGCTTTATATATGTATATTGACAAGAAACTGCTTTTAAAACATTAAATTCTTGTCAATTCATCCAATTCTAGTTATTTTCATTGTCATAATCATCTTCTCAGATCCGTATAAGTTGTGAGAGTGACTTACAAACCATTGACACATTTTCCACAACTCACTGTGTATATTTAGGGACACATACGGATCCGTTGCATATCACCCACTGGTAAAATGAGGCTATTTTACGGATCATTTTCTAAAAGTTAGGAATCTGGGGCCAGACTAGATCCTACCATCACTCAGTTGGTAAGGCAGTAAACTTTGGAGAAGACTTTGGCTGGAAACGGTGAGACAATAGTCCCAGTCAAACACTTTGGAGAAGACTTTGTTCAATGGTAGAGCACTGATCAGCTAATCCAACGCACCCAGGATGGGTTTCCAGCAAGGTTTCGAACTAAGGTCATAGATTATTGCCAGCCATCTTGTACATATCTTACCCCTAGAGTGGTCCACAACCTACCGAAGGTCGTGGGTTCGTAGGATACGTAAGATCCCATATTCCTAATCCAAAGTCTAAAATTTAACATGAAAGTTTTCCGTTTAAGCTAAAATTTGTAATACCAATAGGCATTACCTTCCCCTTTGTACAACCATTAATTTTAAAAAGACTTGAAGTGAAGCGGATGAACAGTTGCAAGTTCATGTTTTGTAACAAAAATGTCACTATAGGATATCTTTGTTAGGAAACACTGAATAATGTTACGATGAGTTGAATATTATTCGACGGGCCACAAAATTAAGATCTGGCAGGGGCAAAACTGTGTTCATAGTTGCCAACTGGGAGTGTAGGAGCCTTAAAAAAGACGAGAGGCGAGCTTAGGGGACAAATATACACGTTAAAAAGGGTGAAAAGAGGAGAATAATAGGACACTGGGAGTGGGAGGGACAAGAGAAATACAGGAAAAACTGAAGAGATACAGCGTGAAGGAGAGTGGCTATGAATTGTGGCCCAATTGGCGGATAAAACGATATCAATCATTGTATAGTTCATATACCTTACGCAATTCAGGCATTGGAGAAATATTAATAAAGACATGTGTCTGAATAAACCATCGGGTAATGATGATATAATCATGTTAATTGTTCATTGACAATGCTATTATGCTATAATGGCAATATACTACTTTGATACAATTTTCTCGTCATCAAATTGTCTCTACATCCACAATCTTCCCATTCTCTCAAGAAACAAGTGTCTAAGGGATTGACTTCAATGACTTCAAGCATTTCACCAGAAATGTAATGGAGACAATCGAATAACAAACCAGTAGGGCGTAGCCCCCCAAAGGTTATATACATTCAAGGAAATATATGACTCAAAGTGTCCTCCTCCTACTCTCCTACAAAAGCCCCCCACCTCTGTGTGTCTGAGCTGCTCCTTCAGTAGCCTGTGAGCTGCTCAGGGTGAGTTGCCATGGAAAATAAACACCGTCTACCCCTGAGCCTGACCGGGGACAGGTGAGAATACTGAGGCCCCTAACCCACCCTAAACACCGGTCATAGGGGATGAGGATAGCCGTGGAGGACGGAAATTAAATCCCATATTTCACTTGGCGATTTCGACAAAAATGTTGTTTGCTATTTTCTTGGTTTTGATTATAGATAAAACAGGAACCCATGCATCCTACAAGCTATTTGAAAGTTATAATGAGATTTAGCGTGTCTGTGTGTTTCTCTTGTTTCTTCTGGCAATTTCCGAAATTTCGAATATAATTGGAAAGTCAAATACATGCAGCTTTAGCCCACCTTAAACATAAGTTGTAGGTGCTGATAGTAGCCGGGTAGGCCGGGTATAAAACTGAGGCCAAAAAAAACAATTATAGCTATAATTGATCCTACAATTAACATATTCTTTTTGCCTCAATCATATGTGTTTAATTAATGTATATTACCATTAAGATATAACTGTCGCACTCTCATACCAATTGCCAGGTCCTAACGTGAGGGATGTTAGAAAATAGAATAATATTAAAAATAGAAAAATATAACTACATTTCCTTCATTCAATGTTAACGGGGGGAAAATAAGTAAAATTTCTTAAGCCTATCTGGGGTTGGGGGAGCCTATTACCAGGGTAACGTGCTCATCCAGGACAAGTACCAGGATTAATTGAGTTTTTTATTACAACTGTTGAAAGGTAATTTGTTCGTCTCATGGGGTAGAGTAGGTCTGAGTATTTCGTGTTACAAAACACGGATGAGTTACACTATCTGGGTGGTGTTTTCAGGGAACCTCCACCTTTTTGCTGCAAATAGGAATCCGAGTAAATGTTTGTGTAGGGGAAGGCGGCATCGTGCATGGGGAAATCATGCAAAGCATGTGCTGGTTTAGGTAGGAACTGTATGCAGGGGCGGACCAGCGTATCCAAAGGGAGCATATCCAAAGGGGGGGACGGATCCAGAGGATTGCTTTACCCAAAAGAGATGAAAACGGCCATGAGCATTACAATTTATATATAGTGAGAAAACATTCAGTGGCTGAGAAGCTCAACAAAATTATTCTCTATTTTGATACTAGCTAAAAAAATTATATTTCTCGTCTGATATATTATGGGTTGTATCATGCGTAGACTGAGATTATGATATACCAACAAACTTGGAAGATAATCAAATCATTAATTTTAAACACACACCAGCATGAATTTACCCACATTGCAACCTCAATTGGATTAAGTATACGTGTAGATACTTAATTTTTGGTATTGTGGCAATTGTTTTTATTTCAAATATTGCACACAAATATACCCCACGTCCACAGTCCGTACCTGTACAATATGTATACATATGATACTTGACTACAAAGAAAAAGAGCCAATAGGTATTGTTTGTCAATGTCATACAGCATTAACAAAGCTGTCTGGTCTTAGGCCAATGTATAACCATAAACCTACAAAAAACATGCTTTAGTTTGCAGGATAATCCAGCACCAGGCTGACATAACCAGGGTGACTGAGATGTTTATCCTGCCAGCCAGACTCTAAAACACAGCACCAAAAAGTAAAACTGTTTTAGTTTTTCTTGTTTTATTTCCCCCTTTTCGGCGACATAACTGTAAACATGGCGTCCCAGGTAAAGCCCACGTGATCTCACCACGTGATCTATGGGTGTGACAGCGCCACCTAGGTAACCCTAGAGGAACTGATTTTAGAGGGTTTTGTAGAATATGAATATCATATTGTTAAACTCCTAAACTTTCTTTATATTGAACATTGCCAGATTTGATATGATACAATTATTGGCATTATTATGATTCATTCTTTAAGGAACATACTATTAATATCAGGTTTAGATATTGGCTAACTATTGGTCTAACCCTCCCAACAAAAAAGTGATATGGTAAATTAATTAGGGATAGACAGAAGCAATATGGACGTGCAGTTTCTGCGTATCAGACGTTGTCAGTATACAAAAAACATATCTTTGGAGCCCATTGGTCAATATGCTTTCCAACGTGTCTTCAGTCAGTTGGTTTGTATGGTAACTAATAGCTATAATTAAAGTTTATTGATATGACGTATTAAATGATAATTGATAAACCATAGAGCACAACTATTCTTACTACATTCTTTGATAACTATATACAAACTATCATATCTTATGCTAACACGGTATTGGCATCCATAGCGAAAGCACCTGTGTTGTTGTGAAGGCAAGAGTTTAGAGGTATACATTGGCTCATGCAGTGCTTTGACCCAGTTTGTGAGTAGATAAAGTTTATATTACACTTGGCGATTCTGACCACCAACAATTTGGTAATGTGAGACTTCTCTCCAAAAATATGCACGAAGCAATGCGTCATATTATATCATGTAGAAGAAAAAACTTTTTTAAAAAAACCATTCCAATATTATGTAACATTGTGATATCTCAATATTTTACCCCTATTCCTATTTGTGACTTATGAAATCGGCAGTAAAAATCGGGCAGTGGAATACAGCCTAAAGACAATAATTATGAGGAGCTCAGTAAGAGTGGGGATTTACCAGGGAGTGGGTGGTGGAAAACCCATCAGGGTGTGGAGGTGTGTGTGTGTGTGTGTGTGTCTGAGACAATATTATGATAAATAAGTGCGTAGATATGCCGCTATCTCTTACAGGCCATTACTGCTCACTCCCGCGCCTAGAAGTACCGGGAATTCCTGGCAGGGGCAGGGGAAGGGGTATAGACTAAGGGCAGAGAGGTTGGGGGCAGTTTGGGGAGTTTTTCTTAGCTTTGAGGCCTTTTTGTCTAGCGTATAGCCAACAGAAAAAAGTCGAAAATAAGTAGGTGACTGTTTTTTGCATGTGATTTATAGTTTGACTGCCTGTTCGCTTGGTTACTGCGTGCTGAGAAATCTAGGAAAATTCCCAAGGCGAGAAAATTGCATTTTTGTTATTTGGAAAACATATTGCATGCTATTGCGCATCTTTATGATAAAGTAACCCCATTGATAGTATAAGCTTTACAAAAGTACCAGGAGCAGTATGGGAGATGTTCATGTTGTAACGATGACGGCTGGAACAGGTCAGGTATATATGGCCCCCAGAAGTTGGCCATTTTCCAGGAGGGGGCAATGGGGGCGTTTTTCTCTCAGGTGGGCCTGTACAGGTTGCTGCTAACACCAAGGTAAGTGCGAGGTGCGGTACTTGGAAAAATGCTGTAAACTCTCTAAAATTCCAGTCATTACATTAAATATCATAGACATACAAACAGTGAATGTCAACTAACGCTATCTCAATACAATAATAAAGAAAGAGATAAAAGAGCATTTAAGATAATCGTACTTAGGGAAATGTACTGCAGCAATAACACACTCTTAAAATTCTTGACATTAAGTAGATCTATTTGAATTTCACAGTTTAAAGTTTTCTTTACGATGAACTGACACCTACAATTATACACATTTGGCGCCTAACAGCTGTTGGTGGAATCCAAGAAAGATGGACAATAAAATTAACAATGGCAGAATATGGTAAAATGAAAAGCTCCAGAAGCTATCTCTACACACACTGAAATAGCGTAAAATACTATACCAAATATCACGTGCAATGGCTAAAGTTACGTTATGTTTTATGGCTGGAGAAATAATGCCAACGTAAGGGATTTACAGTTTGTGTACTGTGAGCTCCTGGGCCCGGGCTGCTGTACGTGGTAGGTGTCTGGAGCAGCTCGGAGCTGCTCGGAGCGCCTCAGTAGTGGTGGTAGTTACTGTACAGAGAAGGTGGACTCACCCAACGAGGTGTCCGACAACCAACTCACTCCAACACACCTCTTTTCGGACTATTTCTGCAGCCCTGTGGGGGCAACGTTCACGTGAGGATTACGCATTGACTTTTTTTTATTTTTTTTTTATATAAAAAATAAGAACTGCTCCTTGGATTTATAATCTGTGAAGAACTTTCGCAGGGACAATGTCTAAGGAACTTCCCCCTGGAGCGGGAAGGAGCGCAGGTGGAGGGGAACGGGAGGGTGGTGGGAAGAAGGGTGGTAAAAGCTCGCAGGCTTTTAAACCTAAAGGCCCTCCTCCCCCTCCACCTAAACGGAGAGTCACACCTCAACAACAGCAAGAGCAACAACAACAGCAATTAATGCAACAACAATTACAACAACAACAAGAGCAACAACAACAACAATTGCAACAACAACAACAGAAACAACAACAGAAACAACGTCCTGAAGTTCCTCCCAAGCCTAAACGAAAAGGAACCAAACAAGTTGGACCCACTACCACAAGTGAATACCACCCTGAACGCCCACCATTTTCTGAATCCTCCAAACAACCACAACTCCTTTCGCAGCCTAAGGTAGGTGATGTTATTACCCCCTCCCCACCACCCCCCTCAGCTGGTTCTGGGCAGGCTGAGGCTGTTGCTATGTTACCGGGCGACGTACCTCCTATGTATACTCCACGGTCGACGCCCAATGTACCTCCCCGACCTACAGGAGGAATTACAACAAGCCCTGGAGACGCTGAGAGAATGAGGAGAGCCTTTCCAGGAGCCGCAAAACCACCTCCGTATAGCACCCCAGAATCCTCGTCCTTGGAATCCTTAGAGACGGGCCGCATGGAGCCGTCGTCATGGCAGCGGAGAGAGGAGGAGATAAAAAGCGCGGGAAAAGATGGCGAAATGCCGTCTGCTGCGAGGAATCCGACGAAAAGAACGCCGTCGCAGCGCGATATTGAGAGGAAGTTACAACTGCAGGGTTTTGTCGAAGTGTCCCATGTTGAAGGTGGTAAGCGCGCAAAACAGAGAAAAGTAGGGGGCACAACATCAACAACAACGACGCAAAAGAGCTTGATAAAAAGTACAACATATAGCTCCAATCCCGAAATAGCGCCCGGTAGGAAGTCACAAGGGCAGGTGTGGGGGATGGAGCAGAGGAGGGTCGTCCACACATCTTCTGAAGGTCAGCTCCAGACGCAAGAAACGCGTAAACAAATACAGAGCCAGAAGGAAAAATTCTTTGAGCAACAGCAAGCGGCAAGAAAATGGCCGTCTGATGGGGCTCAAATTGGCGGAGCTGTTTCCATGGAGACAGCGAGCACTGGGAGTTTTAAAAGTGACAGCGAGAGAGAGGAGGAGTCGGGAGAGAAAGAGGAAGAGGAGGAAGAGGAGAGGAAGAGTGTAAGAGAGTTGATAGCTGAGCATAATAAACAGGCTTTGCAGTCTGGATCTGGGTCAGGGTCATGGTCGGGTATACGCGTCGCCAGGCCTGCCTGGAGGAGCAAGACGTCGCTGGCGTCGTCAACGTCGTCACTGACGTCAAGCACAGAGCGGCTGTCACAACACCAACAGTCGCTGTCACTGACCACTGTCACATCCACTGACAGCTTCGCAAGTGACACCAGCGTTCCCATGCCAACGGGAATGAAGACCCAAGAAGATCTGAAGCAGTCACTTGAAGGTGAGGGTGTGAGAATGGAACATTCTGATGTAGGTCAGACGTCTACCGGAAGAGTAATGACCGCACAGGTTGAAAAGGGTAAAATTACACGCCCACCTCCCGATGAGGCCGAACCCGTTGCAGCTGCAGGTGAAGGCCACGTGGTGGGTACGCTGGCCCCTGGATGGGTGCACAAAAATGTATCACTATTTGACCCAGGGGCCCCTAAGGTAAAACCAAGCATACCAAAGCCGGCTGAAACGCCGGGGGAAGGTGTTGCGAAGGGTAATGTAGAATCTGCCACCGCTGAGAGCTTAATGGGCCCCAGTGAAAAGGGGGATAAAGATGACAGGTTACATTTAGATGCAACGGGTATGGGTGTTGACCGCCAGGGGTTAGATCCTAGAGGTCAAGAGGTCACGGAAACGTCCCAAACGATAACTCAAACTGAAGGGGATGGCAGTGTGACATCAACGCAGATTGTGACGTCACGTAAGGTTGTGACGTCATCATCGTCCACAGGTTCGTCCCCACGTCACTCATTGGATGGAAAGCGTCTGTCCCAAAAAGTGACGTCACGGTCGTCAAGTTCACACAGTGTCCAATCACAACAGGACGCTGAGGAGATCCAAGGTTACCATGGCAACGTCCAAACGACGTCGATGGACACCCACGTCATGCAACAGACGTCGCCCATCTCCATGCTCACCATGGAAACGCAGACTGATTTCACCCCCAGCCAGAGCCCCATTACACTACCACCAACAGCCACCTCCCCATCCCCAGGCATCCCCTCACCCCTAGGTGCCCAATCCCCAGTGCCCCTGTTAGAATCAGGAGCAACAATTGAGCAATACACAACCCAGATTGAGCAATTAGACCCAACATTGAGTGACCCTGGCGAGCAGCTCGGAGCAACATTAGAGTATAAACAGGGCCCACAGGGTCCAATCCTCGAGCCCCACCAGCCTGGCCAACAAAAACAACACATAGCAGGGGCCACTGAAACTAAGAGGTTTTCTGGGGAAGTTATGGGAGAAGTTGAGATTGGAGAGAGAGTGGAGGAAAGGATGCATGAAGACGCCCATGGCGCCGAGATGGTGAAACCGCCAGGGGAGGGGCCTATAAAACCGGGCTTGAGTGGTGTTCTTATAGGTGGTGAAGGTGCAGTAGGGGGAGAGGTGGGAGGGGCAGAGGGGGCTGAGACGGGGGGAGAAAAAAGTGTGTGCCTCCATGGCCAAGAGGGGGATGCTGATGAAACGCGGGAAACAGCGTCTGGTTCCGATACCAAAAAATATCCAGCGGTTGCCATGGAAACAGAAAACATTGAGGGGGGAGGCCAAGCAGCGGTTGGCGAGCAGAGGGCCGGGAAGGCGGGAGAAGTTTGTTTTGATGCTGGCGCGGCTCGAGCAGACGACAACTGGGGTAATGTCATATGTATGGTGGGTACACAGCCCGGGGCTGCCGCCATGACAACAGATGACGTCATAGAGACAGAAACAGTGACGTCAGTAAGAGCAGACGACATTGGTCCTCAGATCAGGAGCCACCCGGATGTGGAAATGGAAGGGAGGGTGTTGGAAACGGATGTCAAGGAGGGCGAGGAAAAGGGGAAAACGATCGAGACTACAATATTCCATTCAGAATCCGACGTTCAAACAGAAACTAGAGTCGTCAAGCCAGCAACAGGTGAAATAACCAGCGAAGACGCACCTGTCACTCTCCAAGCAGAGGGTGTAGAAACCGCTGGTGTTGTAAGCACTCAACAGGGGGCGGTAAAGGGTAAAGTTCCCCCTGTGAAACCAAAATCGCCGCCGCCCCCTGTTCCTAAGAGGGTCTCCTCTGTTGCTACAGACAAACCCAAACCCTCCCCTCCACCTATCCCAAAGAAGCCAACCATCCCTCATACCGACGACCCCAAAAAGGGAGTCAAAAGACCAACCGGCCCGCCTCCGCCAGTCCCTCCAAGAAAACCCAAAGTCATGATCCAAGATGGCAAGGTCATTAAGGTCACAGAAGCCAGTATGGAGTCCGTGAGCAAAACTGAGCCGGACATAGCCAAAACTGAGCAGCTCGTTATAAAAACGGACCAGAAGGTCCATCCTCCACCTGCAGAATTTGGCGATGATGACGATGTGTTCCTGCCTCCAACAGAAGAAAGGTACCCTTATGAACAAACCAGGACTATTGCTCCTACTGAGGGGGTTGGGTCCCCGTTGGGAAGCCCTCGCGGCAGACCTCCCTTTGACGTATGTTGGGTCAGCACGAATGTAGAAACTCATGTCAGGCATCCATCCGATTTAGATGATTTGATAGAAAATCCAGAGGAAGAGGAAAAGCTCCCTGCGGATTTTGATGACAGTCTTGATGATGTCATTGAAGAGGCGCTCGCAGACCAAGGTCTTATAAAAAGTCAGACAACAGCTGAGATTATGAAGGACGTGCTCGGTCCTTCAGGTGCAGAACAGCTCTTAGGGCTATCTGTGATCCATGAAGATGAAGAGGAAGAAGCAAAAACTTCCCTTAAAGCAGAGAAAACGCCTGAGCCACAACGCCTTGAAGAAGTTGAGTTGAAAAGTGATCCAGAGAAAAGTGAACTTTATAGAGGAGAGTACGAAGTTCAAAACGTGCAAAAGCTGGAGGATAGTAACATTATTGTTCCCAGTGTAGCACTTAGTGAAATTCAAGAGAGACAAAAAGAAGAAATTGATGCACAGACACCAAAACAGAAGGAATTAGAAGGTGAAAGTAAAGAAGAACCCAAGAAAAGAATCATTATGAAGGCAAGAAGAACTATTTCACCTGAAGAAACTTTCAAGGTCAAAGATGAAGAAAGTGAAGTTCCTCCAAAGGTAGAAGAAATGCCCACTGAACCTGAAGCTACTGGAAGTAAAACACCTCAAGGTACCATCTCAGACTTAGAAGATTCAGACATGGAAATCATAGCTGTAGGGGAAGAAATAGTACCTTTAATATCCTCAGATTCTGATGAGTCCGTTGAAGAACCAGAGGGTCCTTATGTGGAAATTCCTGAAACTCCGGCAGATAATGTTGAATTGGCAACGCGAAGACAATTTAGTCGTCTTTGGGAGATTCATGGTCAACCAAGTCAGGATTACGATGAAAGTGATGCTGGAATAGTTGATGAGCCAGTATCTCCTTTAGATCAAGCCCAATCTGATGTTAAACATAAACAGTCAACAGTAAAAGAGGGCGAAAGTATTGCCATGGAAGTACAAGAACCAGTTGAACCAAAAGACACAGCTGAAGGGGTAAGCTCTGATGTTGTTACTTTAAGAGAGTCAAAAGAAATGCCAACTGAGCCTGAAAAAAGGGGAAGTGAGTCTGATCAAGAAAAATATAGTGACACAGAGAAAAAGATTTCAGATGAGAAGAGTCACCAAGAAAAGATGCTTTCAAAAGAGGCAACCTACATTAAGGAAGAGGGGGTTGAAAAAGGTATAGGTATTAGTACACATCAACCTAAAGTAAGACAAGGGGAAGTTCAACCTACACCTGAAGAGGAAGTAACTGATGAGATGCCTCAAATGTCTGCAGAAAAAACATCTCATGAACAAATGCTTATGGCAGAAGCTTTACAAATGTCCGAGGAAGAAGGTAGGAAAGGTTCTGAAGTTGTTGAAGGTGCACCGTCCTCAGATGAACCAGATTCGCTTGAAACTATGAAGAAGGAACTGGATGTTTTGCAGGGACAATATTATGAAGAAATGCATCGGCTACAGCAGAATCTATCAGAAAAGATCAAGTATGAAATGAAAGAAACAGAGCCCAAAGCAGACAGTACACCAAGAGAAATAGCCCATGATCAAACATCACCTGACCAAATTGATAAAGTCAAAGAACAATCAGCATCACAAATGGGTCAGACCTCCCAGCCGACTGTGCACACAGGCGACGAAGTTGATAAAGAACCTGAAAAACAGGTACGTGAATATGAGTTTGTTGCCACTGAGAGAGTCAGGTTTGAAAGACCAAAGAGTGAATGCCTACCTGGAGAAACGTTACTACCTGCTGGTGAATTGAAAACAAGACCATTCTCTTTCCATGACCAACCTGGCACTGTGGAGGAATACAAAACAACGCCTACTGAAATAAAAGAAATCCCAAGCCAATCTATTGTACCTGCTCCTGTTGAAGAAACAACATCTGGAGACTATAGTTTAGAATCTCAAGAGGAGATGACTAAACCTCTGGCTGCTGAGCAGCATGTTGATGTTCCTGTTGTGTATATGGAAGATGAGTCAATGAATATCGTAGAAGAAGAACCAAGTGACCAAATGGCTGAACAGTCGCATCTGACACAGAGAAGACAGCCAGAAATGTTCGAAGAAGATGTACAGTCTAAACAGAAGCCTGACGATCAGAGAAGGGAGAGTGATATGGATCTAGACGAAGAGGAGCTCGATATGTCAGGAATTGAGATGCTGGATAAGCACCTTGAAGAAGAACTCAGGTCAGCATCTGAAGAACTTCTTTGTTATACGTCAAGTCAAGAGAGACTGCTCCAGGCATCAGGAGAGACTGACCCAGGCATCATCAAGCAAACTGTAGTAATAGAAGAACATCACGAAGAAGAAAATGTGCAGATTGAGGTCACACATTACAAAGCTTATAAACCTGAAGATTTTATGAGACCAATTCAAACAGAGCAATCATATGCCAGGCCAATGGGTCAGGATGTTTATGATCACAGGCTTGATGACCACAAAACAGAGCAGTCATATGCCATGCCTATGGATCAGGATGTTTATGATCACAAGCTTGGGGACCACAAAGTGAAGAAGGATGGACTAACAAAAAGTCAAGAGAATTTGCTTTTTGTTGAAAGCTCTGCTGAAGATGCCCCATCTGAGCCATTATTATATGAAAAGTCCACACTCAAAGTAGCAAAGAGTGAGGAACGACTTCTAGATGCTGATGATGCTGAAGGATTAGGTTACAGAAAGCCTCAAGATGAACAGTTGTCAGAAGATGGGCTCAAGTATGATCTCACAACTGTCTACAATATAGCAAGCTCACACTCAGAAGATAGTATTCTAACAGCGGGCTCGGACCTTCGGGCTGTTGAAGATATCAGGCAGGAACTAGACGATGAGCGAGCACCAGAGGAGAGATGGCGATATGTGCAAGGAACTATGACAGTGGCAAAAAGTGAAGAACTGCTAAATATCGAAGAACAAGAAGCAACAGTGGAATCTTTAGTGTTTGAGCAAGCTGTGGTTCCACTTGATGAATACTCTAGCTGTGACGATTCGAGGAGAGTCCAGGAAGCCAAGAGAAAAAAGAGCAGAACAAAGGGTAAGAAAAAGACACTTGTTATACAAGAAAGAGAAATGCCAAAGTCCATGCAAAGTATTTCATTTGAAGAAAGGGTCTCACTACCTCCCCATATGAGCCCAAAGATCTACCGCACTAGTGATATAAAATACAGAGAAAAGAAAGTAGAACCCAAACCTAAAATCCCAAGCAACAATCTAAAAGAATCTGTTAGATATGAAGTTAGGCATCCTGAACTACTAGTTACTGATATTGAAGTAGACAAACGACTATCATCTAGGCCTGACTCAATGAACCTTGAAAGCTCAATATTTGATGGTAATATGTTGCAGAAAGATGAGGTGCAGAAAGTCCAACCAGATCAGTCTGTACTAGAACAGACCCTAAATCTAGCTCTTGAAAATGAAGATGTCCTAGGAAAGTCTGATAGACCAAGGTCAACAAATGTTGAGCAAACTATAGTAGCAGATGAATTAACTAATCAGGAAGAATTAACTCTCCAAAAGCCTGAGTCAGTATTAGTGGGAAAAATGAAGGATTCTGGGTTCTCCTCTGAGGTAGAAGACAAGCCTTCAAAGCAGGACTCTGTGGATCATATCAAGCCGGTCTTGATGGATTCAACTGCAGAAGAAAGTTTAGATGAATTCCCACTGCAGGCCTCAGTTCCAGCCGAAGAAAAACATGAAATGAAACATGAAGCACACACACAAAAGGTTTCCTCTCAGGATGCCATGCAGCCAGAAAGTTTATTGGTTGAAGGTAAAGTCCTTGAACTGCCTGAAGAGTTTCTGGTCCAGCAACAAACGGAAATGAAATTAGAAACACAAGGTGAAATGAAAGAGAGAACCTTGCCTACCCAGCCAAAATCTATTGAAACATCTGAACCAGTATTAGCAGATAAAGATAAAGTTGATGCTCAGCAAATTCAGGAGGGCCCATCAGACTTGAAAATGGCAATAGCTAAAGGGGAGCCTAAGACCTATAAACCAGAAACATCATCTGCTAAGCATCATGAGGTAGAAAACAAAGAAATAGAGAAGAAAATAGAAGCTATACCTGAACAAGACCTTCTAATAGAATATGCAGGTGAGACAATCGGAGACACAAAAGAAAAAGTACTTACTAAACCTGGGCAAGAACAAATGCCTCAAGAGCAGCAGTTAGAAATCAAACATGATAGCGAAGAATTGGTTATAGATAGGCCAGAGCCAATATCCATGGAACAGACAAGCATGGGAGAAATCCATATTCAGAAGGATGATGCCAAAGAAGTGAAGCCTCAGCCCAAAATCACTGAACCATCTATGGATCTCTCTGTTAAAGTTGATGAAAAGGTTCTTGAATTACCTGATACAAAAGGGGAGAAAGATGAAAAGCAACTACAGGAGGGTCACAGAGAATTAACAACGGGTTCAGAAGAGCAAGCACTGCCAGCAGAACCTGAAAAAGAAATCCTTGAGCAAAGGGTGCCAATTCAAAAAGAAGAAGATATTGCACGGCAACAGCCACAAATTTCCCCACCTGAGGATACTAAGCCTGAGAAAAAGGAGATATTCCCAGGGTCCCAGGATATTGAGGAGGCAAGATTGATTGATGATATTCAAAAGGAGGCATTAAAGGCAGAATCAATAGCGTTTGAACAAGATATGTATCAACCGGAAGAAGCAAAGATGCCTGAAAAAGACGCGACAATAACTATTCCTGAACAGTCACAGCATGAGCTACAGGTAGAAGTTAAACCTGATACAGAAAAATTGATTTTAGACAAGCCAGAACCAGACTCTGTGGAAGCAGCTAAAATGGGGGACACTTTGATAAGAGAAGAGAAAGACCAGCATATGAAACCACAAGACAGCAATGTTCTTACACCAGAGCACCCTGAACAGGAACAAAAATTAGAGGTAAAACTTGATAGAGAAGAATATATTCTAGAGACACCAGGTCAGACACATATGGAAGAGGCTAAGATTGGAGAAATGTTAATGAGAGAAGAGAGGGGTCAGCAGCTACAACCACAGCAGGAACCCTCACAACCTAAATTAAATGTGCCTCTAGGACCATCAGAAACTTTAATTGAATCAGCTGAGCCACTTGGTACAAAAGCAGAGGAGCCGACTGATATCAGACAGGATATAGAAAAAGGTGATGTTCTTGAAACGAAACCTGAGCAGACTGCCATGGAACATCAAGTTCCTGTGCCAGAGGAAACAGAAGCCATGGTTTTGGATAGTCTAGGATCAGCAACCACGGAAACAGAACCAGAGGGGATATCGCTCAAAAAGGGAGAGGTAAAAGACCTAGAAACCCAACCAGTCTCAGAAAGGATTTTGGAGGACACTCCAATACACAAAGAACAGGAGATGATTGAGCCAAGGGATGAAGCAAAAGTAGAACCTTCCCAGACTATTAAGGATTCCACAGATCGTACTCAACCAGAACAGGATGTACTTGAAAAGAAGCAACTAGAGGGCCAAGAAATGCACAGTGAAGATACAAAAGCAGAAGAGTCAATCCCACAAGATAAAGATAGTTATCAGCCAGAGGAGATGAAAATCCCAGACAAAGATATTCAACTTCTGACACCACAAGAACCTGCAGTAGAACAAGAACTTGAAATAGAAATGGAAGATAGAGAAATCATTCTTGAAAAGCAAGAAAAAGCCTCAGTGGAAACTGAAGAGACCAAAGCTGAAGACTTATGTACGGCCAAAGATGATGTACAACATTATCAACCGAGCGAGGAGGGGGACCAAAGAGAATTCCTAGAGAAGGGCACGACACCTGAGATACTGACAATGGAAGAAAAAGATCAACCCACTTCCCTGAAAAGCATTGAGACAGAAACATCACAAGAAGAATCAGTAACCCTTGAAAGTGGTGGGACTGATAGGCCAGATCAAATGAAACTGCCAGACAAAGGTGTGACAGAACAAACTTTAGACTCGCCACCTGAAGGTCAGGGTACTTTAGACATAGCTGTTAAAGATGATCAAGGAAAACCTATAGTGCCAGATGATACAGATTTGGGAGGTAAAGAGTTAGAGCAAACCGAATTGAAGCAGGCAATGGAGAAAGGGGAGATCAGTATTATGCAACCTGAGGAGAATATATCAGAACAACATATATCAGGTGATCTGCCTGTGGCAGACGGTCAAGACATGGTTGTGGAGATTGGTGAAGTTAAAGAAGAAAAACAACAAGATGTACCTCAAATAAAGGATGAACCAGAAGAAAAGGTGCAACTTACAAGTGATGAAGAAGAATTGGCCCTGATAAAAGCTGAAGATGATCAGGCAAGTCTTGAGTATCAGTTACAAAAAGGTATCCCTGCTGAACAGGAGGAGGTGATGAAAGAAATTCTTGTTAGTGATAACAAAGAAATGGTCCTTGAGCAACCAGAGCCAGCACCTTTGGGAAAGATTAAAGAAGGAGAATCAGTGACATTAGATGAAAGTGGAGAGACATCCAAGCCAGATGAAATGAAGTTCCCAGATAAAGATGTTGAATCAGTTGAGCCAGCAAAGCCTGCATCAGAAGAACAGCCAGAAACAAAACTGGATCAAGAAGAGACAATGCTTGAAAGAGGAGAACCACTAGAAAAGAAAGAAGAGCTGGAAACAGCAACTCTTGATGAAAGCAAAGAGAAATACAGGCCAGATGAAACAAAGATGACAGATAAAGATGTCAAGCAGCCTACACAAGAAAAACAATTAGAGATTAAGCTGGACGAGGGACAATTTATCCCTGAGCAACCAGAGCCATCATCCCTAGAAAAGAAAGAAGATGAAGAAATAAGCCTAAAAGATGATGCTAAACAGTATCATCCAAAACAAGAGGCCTCAGAACAAACCATAGACTTTTCAGCTGAACCTCAGGACACTTCAGTCTCATTCGTTACAGACAATGAATTGAAACCTGAAGAAATAAATGAGAAGAACTTGACAGGAAAAGAGCCTGAAACAACACAATTTGTAAAGGCAACAGAAACAGGGGAGACTGATATTTTACAACCTGTGCAAACTCCATCAGAAGAACAAATAACCACTCAGCAGGGAGAGGAAAATGACATGCAACTACCAGAGACCTTGGACTTTACATTTGAGGATACTTCTTCAGACAAAGTGGGAAAACCTACTGAGCCATCAAATCTGTTAAAAACAGAGGAAACTGAAGCTGGTGAGCCTGAGAAAACATCAGAACAAACTCAAAAAGAAGAGTTAGTTTTTAATGAACAATTACCAGAGAGTATAGAAAAAGATCAGCCCAAATCCATTGAAGATTTTGAGGCCAATATGGTTCAAGCAGACACATTCATCAGTGAGGCTGGTGGAGAAACATACAAGGCAGATGAGATGAAGATGCCAGATAAAGATGTTCAGATCATGATGCCACAGCAGCCTGCACAAGAACAACAATTAGAGGTAAAGCTGGATAAGGAAGAAATGGTCATTCAACAACCAGAGCTGGAACCCTTGGAAATGACAAAAGAAGGAGAATCAGTAACCCTTGATACAAGGGAGGAGACGTACGGGCCAGATGAACTCAAGATGCCAGATAAAGATGTTCAATTAATGATGCCAGAGCAGCCTGCACAAGAACAACAATTAGAGGTAAAGCTGGAAAATGAAGGAAAGGTCCTTGAGATGGCAGAGCAAGAATCTTTGGAGAAGACAAAAGAAGAAGAATCAGTAGCCCTTGTTGAAGGTGGAGAGACATACAGGCCAGATGAAATGAAAATGCCAGATAAAGATGTTCAGCTCATGATGCCACAGCAGTCTACACAAGAACAACAATTAGAGGTAAAGCTGGAAAAAGAAGAAAAGGTCCTTGAGATTCCAGAGCAAGAATCTTTGGAGAAGACAAAAGAAGAAGAATCAGTAGCCCTTGTTGAAGGTGGAGAGACCTACAGGCCAGATGAAATGAAGATGCTAGATAAAGATGTTCAGCTCATGATGCCACAGCAGTCTGCACAAGAACAACAATTAGAGGTAAAGCTGGAAAAAGAAGAAAAGGTCCTTGAGATTGCAGAGCAAGAATTTTTGGAGAAGACAAAGGAAGAAGAATCAGTAGCCCTAGTTGAAGGTGGAGAGACCTACAGGCCAGATGAAATGAAAATGCCAGATAAAGATGTTCAGCTAATGATGCCACAGCAGTCTGCACAAGAACAACAATTAGAGGTAAAGCTGGAAAAAGGAGAAAAGGTCCTTGAGATTCCAGAGCAAGAATCTTTGGAGAAGACAAAGGAAGAAGAATCAGTAGCCCTTGTTGAAGGTGGAGAGACCTACAGGCCAGATGAAATGAAAATGCCAGATAAAGATGTTCAGCTCATGATGCCACAGCAATCTACACAAAAACAACAATTAGAGGTAAAGCTGGAAAAAGAAGAAAAGGTCCTTGAGATTCCAGAGCAAGAATCTTTGGAGAAGACAAAAGAAGAAGAATCAGTAGCCCTTGTTGAAGGTGGAGAGACGTACAGGCCAGATGAAATGAAAATGCCAAATAAGGATGTTCAGCTCATGATGCCACAGCAGTCTGCACAAGAACAACAATTAGAGGTAAAGCTGGAAAACGAAGAAAAGGTCCTTGAGATTCCAGAGCAAGAATCTTTGGAGAAGAAAAAGGAAGAAGAATCAGTAGCCCTTGTTGAAGGTGGAGAGACCTACAGGCCAGATGAAATGAAGATGCCAGATAAAGATGTTCAGCTCATGATGCCTCAGCAGCCTGCACAAGAGCAAAAATCAGAGCTAAAGCTGGAAAAAGAAGAAAAGGTCCTTGAGATGCCAGAACAAGAATCTTTGGAGAAGACAAAGGAGGAAGAATCAGTTACCCTTGATAAATGTGGTGAAGTCTATAGTCCAGATGAAATGAAGATGCCAGATAAAGATGTTCAGCTCATGATGCCACAGCAGTCTGCACAAGAACAACAATTAGAGGTAAAGCTTGATGAAAATGAAATGATCCTTGAGAGACCTGAGTCAGAAATTTCAGGAAAGGTAAGAGAAGGGGAATCAGTGACCCTTGATACAACTGGAGAGACATACAGACCAGATGAAATGAAAATGCCAGATAAAGATGTTCAGCTAATGATGCCAAAGCAGCCTGCACAAGAACAACAATTAGAGGTAAAGCTTGATAAAAGAGAAATGATTCTTGAACAACCACAGCCAGAACCTTTAGAGAAGATAAAAGAAGGAGAAACAGTTACTGTTGATGAGAGTCCAGAGACCTACAGGCCAGATGAAATGAAGATGCCAGACAAAGATGTTCAGCTCATGATGCCACAGCAGCCTGCACAAGAACAGCAATTAGAGGTAAAGCTTGATGAAGAAGAATTGATCCTTGAGAGGTCCGAGCCAGAACCTTCAGGAAAGATAAGAGAAGGAGAATCAGTAACCATTGATACAACTGGAGAGATATACAGGCCAGATGAAATGAAGATGCCAGATAAAGATGTTCAGTTAATGATACCACAGCAGTCTGCACAAGAGCAACAATTAGAGGTAAAGCTGGAAAAAGAAGAAAAGGTCCTTGAGATGCCAGAACAAGAATCTTTGGAGAAGACAAAGGAGGAAGAATCAGTTGCCCTTGATAAATGTGGTGAAGTCTATAGTCCAGATGAAATGAAGATGCCAGATAAAGATGTTCAGCTCATGATGCCACAGCAGTCTGCACAAGAACAACAATTAGAGGTAAAGCTTGATGAAAATGAAATGATCCTTGAGAGACCTGAGTCAGAAATTTCAGGAAAGGTAAGAGAAGGGGAATCAGTGACCCTTGATACAACTGGAGAGACATACAGACCAGATGAAATGAAAATGCCAGATAAAGATGTTCAGCTAATGATGCCAAAGCAGCCTGCACAAGAACAACAATTAGAGGTAAAGCTTGATAAAAGAGAAATGATTCTTGAACAACCACAGCCAGAACCTTTAGAGAAGATAAAAGAAGGAGAAACAGTTACTGTTGATGAGAGTCCAGAGACCTACAGGCCAGATGAAATGAAGATGCCAGACAAAGATGTTCAGCTCATGATGCCACAGCAGCCTGCACAAGAACAACAATTAGAGGTAAAGCTTGATGAAGAAGAAATGATCCTTGAGAGGTGCGAGCCAGGACCTTCAGGAAAGATAAGAGAAGGAGAATCAGTAACCCTTGATACAACTGGAGAGATATACAGGCCAGATGAAATGAAGATGCCAGATAAAGATGTTCAGTTAATGATACCACAGCAGTCTGCACAAGAGCAACAATTAGAGGTAAAGCTGGAAAAAGAAGAAAAGGTCCTTGAGATGCCAGAACAAGAATCTTTGGAGAAGACAAAGGAAGAAGAATCAGTTACCCTTGATGAAGGTGGTGAAACCTACAGGCCAGATGAAATTAAGATGCCAGATAAAGATGTTCAGCTCATGATGCCACAGCAGCCTGCACAAGAACAACAATTAGAGGTAAAGCTTGATAAAAGAGAAATGATCCTTGAGAGGCCTCAGCCAGAACCTTCAAGAGAGATAAGAGAAGGAGAATCAGTAACCCTTGATACAACTGGAGAGACATACAGGCCAGATGAAATGAAGATGCCAGATAAAGATGTTCAGTTAAAGATGCCAGAGCAGCCTGCACAAGAACAACATTTAGAGATTAAGCTTGATGAGGGAGAAATGATCATTGAGAGGCCAGAGCCAGCATCCCTTGAAAAGATGAAAGATAGTGAAATACTTTTGACGAAAGATGACGTCAAGCAGAATCAACCAAAACAAGAAGCCTCAGAACAAACACTAGACTTGTCTCTTGAAAGTCAGGAAGCTACAATCAGATCCCTTGAAACCATTGAAATAAAACCAGATTCAACTGAACCAATGAAAGCAGTAGAGAAGGGGGAGGTCCATATACTGCAACCCGAGCAGACAACTTCAGAACAAAAGGTATTAATTAGTCCTGGAGGAGAAACAGAGCCTTTGGATAAACCAAAATCACTTACATTGAAAGAAACTGTTGTTGAAGGTGCATTGCTTACAGCAGGAGATTTAAAAGAGATGCAACCAGCACAGAATGTAAATGTTGAACAGGAGGACACCCCGATAGAAAAAGCAAAAACAACAGATGAGCCACCACAACAATTGAAACTTCAAGAAACTAAGGCTGATGACCTGCAGAGGACATCAGGACAAACTCAAAAAGAACAGTTTATACTTGAACAACAACTAGCAGGAAGCACAGAGGATGACGAACCTAGATCACTCAACTTTGAAGAAAGTGTAGTAGCTTATCAACCAGAAGAAATACAAATGCCAGATAAAGACATTCAACTTACGTTGCCACAGCAATCAGTATTGGAACAACAACTTGAGGTCAAATATGATAGAGAGGAATTGATCATCGAAAAACCCGAGCCATCAATGTTGGAGGAGACCAAAACAGAAAAAATTGCACTTCGAAAAGACAAGGTTGATAAAGTTCAACCTGAACAAGGAGCCACAGAACAATCACTAGATGTATCACTGGAAACTCAAGACACTGATCTCAAGTCCCTTGAATCATATGAAGCAAAGATCCAAGAGAAAGGAGAGGGAAAACCTGCACAACAGTTAGAGAAGGGTGAAGCTGGTGTTGTTCTGCCTGCACAGACAACCTTGCTGCAGCAGCTGTCACTGAAAGAGGAAAGAGAAGAGCACCTCATTGATCGACCTCAGTCAGCCAATCTAGATGAAGTTGAGATTGAAGATGCATTCATTAGAAATGAACAGATAAAGCGAATGCAACCAGAACAAGGCACATTAGAACTAAGGCTACACGCTCCATTGGAGGTTTTGGACACAGGACCAAAGTCACTAGAACCTCTTGAGTTGGAGATGTCAGTGACTGATGAGCTGGAAAGAAATCTGGAGCTATCACAAAAGGAACAATATGTCCTGGAACAACTGTTATCACCACGTGCACGTATTGAAGGTCAACATGAAGTAAAAGCACTTGATGATACCCAGGACCAAGATGTGCCAAGTATTGAAGTTACATTTGTTGAGGTAAAAGAGTCTAGCTCCAAATATATCTGGGAGACAGGTGTAGTTCATCATGTGTTACCAGAGCAATCTGTACTTGAACAGCAACTGGAAGTAAAATTTGAACATGAAGAGCATTTTCCAGATAGGCCAAAGTCTGCAGAAATAGACGAGTCAGAAATGAGAATGTTCATTCCTAAAACTCAAGACGATGTCGAATTTGTACAACCACAACAAAAGATTCAGGAACAATTGTTACAGTCACCTATGGTGACAGATGAAACTTCACTGGAATCTCTAGAAATATTAGAAGCTATGCAGTTAGATGCAGATGAACAGATAATTGACCAGCTGCCATCAGAATATGTAGAATTGAAAAAGGCCGTTGAAAAGGGAGAAATCCTTATGGTACAACCTGAACAAGCTACCCTTGAGCAACAAATGTCAACAGACAAGGAGATGGAAGAAGAATTGTCTTCTCGGCCAACATCGTTATATGTAGAGGAAATGGTTACTGAGGATTCACTTGTCAAGAGTCAAGATATCAAACACATACACCCTGAAGAGTTGATTGTTAAAACAGAAAAGGCTATTTCAAAAGATGAAAGGGATAAGGAAGAAGTACCATCAGAGGAAGGCCTTCACTCGTTACCAGAGCAGTCTGCAGCAGAAGATCAACTAGAAATAAACATAGATACAGAAGAATTTATCATCAGTCAGCCCGATACAGCAACATTGGAGGCTTCAATACCAACAGAAGTATTTATTAGTAAGGAAAAAGAACAGAAACTACAATCGAAACAAGCGCCTGAGCAAGACATTGCAAAACCTTCACTAGAAAGAGGTGATGAAACTAAAGCGCTACTTGAAACTGATGACAAGGAAGAAGTATCAAAGGTGGCACAAGGTGAGGAGGAACTTATTGAAAAACTGCCTGATATATCAGAAACTCACGACAAGAACATATTACCTAAGGAAACTGAACTAGTTGAACCAGTGTCAGTTGGCACTACACCAGTTCAGCTCATGATGCCACAGCAGTCTGTACAAGAACAACAATTAGAGGTGAAGCTAGATAAAGAAGAAATGGTCATTCAAAAACCAGAGCTGGAAACATTGGAGAAGACAAAAGAAAGAGAACCAGTGACCCTTGATGCGAGGGAGGAGACATACAGGCCAGATGAAATGAAGATGCCAGATAAAGATGTTCAGCTCATGATGCCACAGCAGCCTGCACAAGAACAACAATTAGAGGTAAAATTGGAAAAAGAAGTAAAGGTCCTAGAGATGCCGGAGCAGGAATCTTCGGAGAAGAGAAAGGAGGAAGAATCGGTTACCCTTGATGAAGGTGGAGAGACATACAGGCCAGATGAAATGAGGATGCCAGATAAAGATGTTCAACTCACGATGCCACAGCAGTCTGCACAAGAACAACAATTAGAGGGAAAACTGGAAAAAGAAGTAAAGGCCCTAGAGATGCCAGAGCAGGAATCTTCGGAGAAGAGAAAGGAGGAAGAATTGGTTACCCTTGATGAAGGTGGAGAGACATACAGGCCAGATGAAATGAGGATGCCAGATAAAGATATTCAACTCACGATGCCACAGCAGCCTGCACAAGAACAACAATTAGAGGTAAAACTGGAAAAAGAAGTAAAGGTCCTAGAGATACCAGAGCAAGAATCTTTGGAGAAGACAAAGGAAGAAGAATCGGTGACCCTTGATGACGGTGGAGAGACATACAGGCCAGATGAAATGAAGATGCAAGATAAAGATGTTCAGCTCATGATGCCACAGCAGCCTGCACAAGAACCACAATTAGAGGTGAAGCTGGAAAAAGAAGAAAAGGTCCTTGAGATGCCAGAGCAAGAATCTTTGGAGAAGACAAAGGAAGAAGAATCAGTAGCCCTTGTTGAAGGTGTAGACACCTACAGGCCAGATGAAATGAAAATGCCAGATAAAGATGTTCAGCTCACGATGCCACAGCAGCCTGCACAAGAACAACAATTAGAGGTAAAACTGGAAAAAGAAGTTAAGGTCCTAGCGATGCCAGAGCAAGAATATTTGGAGAAGACAAAGGAAGAAGAATCGGTTACCCTTGATGAAGGTGGAGAGACATACAGGCCAGATGAACTGAAGATGCCCGATAAAGATGCTCAGCTCATGATGCCACAGCAGCCTGCACAAGAACAACAATTAGAGGTAAAGCTGGATAAAAGAGAAATGATCATTGAGAGGCCAGAGCCAGAACCTTCAGGAAAAATAAAAGGAGAATCAGTGACCCTTGATGAAACTGGAGAGACATACAGGCCTGATGCAGCAACATTGGAGGCATCAATACCAACAGAAGTATTTATCAGTAAGGAAAAAGAACAGATACTACAATCAAAACCAGAGCAAGACATTGCAAAACCTTTGCTAGAAAGAGGTGATGAACCTAAAGCACTACTTGAAAGTGATGACAAGGAGGCAGTGTCAAAGGTGGCACAAGTTGAGGAGGAACTTATTGAAAAACTGCCTGATATATCAGAAACTCATGACAAGATCATATTACCTAAGGAAACTGAACTAGTTGAACCAGTGTCAGTTGACACTACACCAGTGAAGGAATCAGACGAGGCTGTTTCTCTGGAGAAAAAGGAAACGGTTGTTGAAATGTCAGACAGGTCTGCAACAGATGATCGAGGACGGGTAATCAGTACATCAGCGCCAGTATGTCTAGAGGAGACACCAGTTGATAGCACCCAAAAGGATGAAGGAAAATATGAAGAAGTAAGTACCACTCAAGATAGCAAACAAGAACCAGAGGAAGTCATATCACAGAAAAAGTCCGACCAAGAAACAGAAGAAATAGATAAAGAGCTGAAAGAAACTCCTGAAATAGATGATAGGGAACTGATCCTAAGAGATACACAACTGGAGAAGGAAACCCTGGAGGAGCAGAAACCAGGTAGAATAGATACTGATCGAGATCAAAATAAGGAACTGACACTTACCCAAGAAACTGAAGTGCTACCTAAAGATATTGCACCAACGCTTGAAGAAAGTCAGACTGATTCTAAGCTAAAAGCTGAGGAACTTGAGCACAGAGATGAAATTCCTGCAAATCCTGCAGTTGGTGAGCTAATGGTTGTCGTGAAGGATACAGTGCTAGAGCTAGAAACTCTGGATGAGAATCTACCAGATAGTACCACAAAAGATGAAGATGAGCTGAAAGTAATGACAGATACACCAGGAAGTGAACATGTTATGCCTGAAACTATGCCATCAATGGAGGAAAATGTCATAGAGATACCTGACAAGGGGCAGGATATCTCAGAAGATAGTGCAAGGCTAGATGAGCAGCTACAAGAAAGTGTAGGCAAAGATCAAGAAGGAAAAGAATTACCAAAGGATAATCCAAAGGATAATCCAAAGAGAAAGCATAAAAGAAAGGATAACACCAAAGAAAAAGAAACAGCTAAGCTTACAAGTGATGAAGAAGAAGTGGCCTTACAGAAAGCTGTAGATGATCAGGCAACTCTAGAGGAACAATTGCACATCAGTATCTCTGATAGCCAGGAGGACATCATACAAATTCCAGTTAGTGAACCTGTGCCCGCGGTTACTCCATCTGTGAAGGAAGAAGATTATGAAATAAAAGACCAGCCAGAGCAATCTGCTCCAAATGATCAAGCAGTTGATGTTAGCAAAACAGTATTAGAAAAGGAGGCATTAGATGAAGATAGAACTAAGACAGATGAAGAAACATTGAAGTCAACTATAGACAGTGTGCCTGAGCCTCAAGTAACTGAAAAAGAACTGGAGGTAAAGAAAGAGCCACTTCAAGTGGTGTCAGATGGTGAATTACGTGACAGTTCTGTAAAAGATGATGACGAATCAAAATTGCCTGAAGAAGTTTCCGACAGGGAGCCACCAGAAGCAAAAACTGAAACCCATGAAGACAAGTTACCAGAGGGAATCCCAAAAGAGCTGGATGACATGAATTTGAAGGAACCTATCCCAGATGAAAAAGCATTAAAGGTTGAAGACAAGAAAGTAGATAAAGATACATCTGAACTGACTGAAACAGATAAGTTACAACTCGAGGTAACAACAGAGCCAAGTCAATTAGTTTTGGGACAGCAACCATCTGATAGTGTTGCAAAGAACAAAGATGAATCAAAATTGATCAAAGAGGTTCCTGATATGGAGCCAGTAGAAGAAGTAGCGCACCTTAAAGAAGAAAAGGAAGTCACACCACATGAAGAAGGAGAGGGAATCACACCAGTAACTACTGAAATAGATACTAGGGAATTTGAAGTGAAGAAACCAGTGTCAGATAGAGACACCTTGAAAGATCAGCCTCCAGACAGACTGCCAAAAGACAAGGACGAGATGAGATTGAAAGAAGCCATCCCAGATGATGAATATAAACAGGATGAAACGGATAATCTTCAACTAGAGGTAAAGACAGAACCAAGCCAAGTAGTTTTAGAACAGGCGCTACCTGACAGTGTTGCAAAGGACAAAGATGAATCCAAATTGTTCAAAGAAGTTCCTGACAAGGAGGCATCAGAAGAAGAACCCCAACTTAAAGAAGAAAAAGAGGACACATTGCTTCGAGAAGAAGAGGGAACCAAACCAGTTACTGCTGAAATTGACTACAGAGAATTTGAGGCAAAGAAAGCAGAGCCAAGTATAGAAACATTTGAAGATCAGCTCCTACCCCAAATAGATGATACCAAGGAACTGGCTCCACCTGAAGAATTCAAGGATGAACCAGAAGTGCCTGAATCAGATGAAGCTCCATTAAGCTTATCTGATGTATCCTATAGTCAAGAGGCAGGTGGAGATGAGGTTGTAATTGAAAGTGCCACAGTTGAATTTGAAGTTGAGAGATATAATATGTGCCTTGATAAATTGCCTGTCCTTGAAAAGATGGAACTGGAAAGGCCAAGGTCCCAACAACTGCCTATGGACTTAGAACTGCCTGGTGGTTCAGAGCCAACTAGTTTGACTGAGACTTTTGACAGCATAGAAGGTCCAAAGCTTCAGTTTGAGCATAGAGTTCTACAGAGAACTATCAGTGATGAAGCAGAGGCTGATGTGGTTGTAAAGGAAGCAGCTGCTGAGGAAATAGAGGCAGCAGAGTCTTCTGTAGCAGAGCCAGTTGCAGTAAAAGTGATCCAGAAAAAGGAGCGAATTGAACAGCTTGCATCTGAGCAAGTTAAAGATGAGACATTTAGCCAAGAACTCTTGCCAAGTGAGGACCGTGCCATTGAACAAGTGATCACAGAACAAAGTGTCATTGGGCAGGGCACTCTTGATGAAGTTGCCCTTGAGCAGTTTGAAAGGAGAGGGTCATTATTGCATGAAAGTGTCACACCATCTATTGTCAAAGATAAGGATGCTGTTCAACACACACAAGTAGAGCAAAGTGTTAGTGAAAGACCAATTACTGATGACCATCTAATACAACAGGCTGTTTCTGAGAAGGTGGACATTGAGGACACTACAGTAGAGCATACAATTACTAAAACGCCATCAATGGAGGAAATATCTGAGAAGAAACAACTTGAGCTTCATGTCATCGAACAACCTGTAGATCAAGAGTATGCAGTTACTGAACCAACATCACCTGGGGCTTTGATTGTCCAAACTATTCCTGAGCAAACTATTTCTGAACCAGCAAGTTTGGGAGAAACTCTCATATTAGAGAAGGTTCGTAAGGAGTCCATAGCAGGTGAATCCATAACAGCTACTGAAGTACAAGAAAAGCCAGAAGTCAAATCTAGACAGGTCGAACAAAGTGTCCAGGAAATACCTCTCAGTGAGCCACACCTTATTGAACAAAGTGCTGATGAAGACTTGAGCCTTGGCTATGAAGAATCTAACATTGAAGTAGGGGTCATAGATAAATCAGCTCTAAAAACTGTATCAAAAAGTACTCCAGTACAACAAAGTGTCCTTGAACAGGAACTAGCCGGTGACATGAAAATGGACATTACAGAAACTGATGGTGCAAAGCTTCGTTTTGATGAGGTATCTGCAAGTGTGAAAGAAGAAGAAAAAGCGCCCTTAGATAAGGCTCGCGTTAAAGTGCAAGTGGAACAGTCTGTTGTTGAACTTAAGGTTAAAGAGGAAGATTCAGCAGTCCTGACGGCAACTGAAGGTCCTGAGGTCATGTTTGAAGAAGTCAGTGTAGATGTTAAAGAAGAAAAAGATAGAAAAATGGACAGAGCTACAAAGCAGGAACGAGTTGCTCAGACAGTCTCGCTCCATCCCATGGCTGAAGAAGACCAAGTGAAGCAAACTGCAGAGCCTTCCATCACTGAAGTTGAAGAGCTCAGTGCAGAAATAAAGGAAGAAAGGGCAAAGGCTATGGATACTGCTATCAAACAACAGAGAATCGAACAGTCAGCCTTCGAAATGCAAACAGGTGAGCAATTCCACATTACTGGCACTGACAAACACAGTTTAGAATTTGAAGAGGAAGAAGCCAAAGTGTTGGTATTAGACAAAAGTGCAACTGGCAAAGCTATTGTGCAGCCCAGAGTAGAACAGGGGGTCTTGGTGAAAGCAATTAGTGATGAGTGCCTAATCCAACAACAAACAAGTGAAGATGAGGGTCTTGAACTAGAGGAATCTGATATTGATTTCATCGTTGAAGGTGAAAAACCCTTGGAAAAGGCAACACTGAAACATCAGATTGAACAGTCTACATCAGAGGTCCTCCTTCCAGATGAAGATCAAGCAAATCTGTCAGTAAGAGAGGAAAGACCTGAGATGTTAGTTGTGGCTGAAGAAACAGTAACACAGCCCCAACATGAAACTTTATCTAGGGAAGATGTTCGTAAGGAATCTTTGGCTGATATTTCTATTGCAGAACCAGAACAATTAGATGCAACTCAAAGAAAGTCTTTGGTCGAGCAGTCAGTTATGGTACAGGAGGTACAAGAAACATCTGAAACTAAGCTTTTTGAAGGTGACATGTTATTGATGGGCGGATATGTGGCTGAGGAAGCAAATTTAGGTCCCTTTGGAGAAGATCAAACATATGCACAGCAGACCAATATCAAAGAGGCAAAGGTTGATCCAACTATTGAATCTCCTCTGAAAGAAAGAACAAGAGGTATATACAGCACTGATCAGTCAGTGATGGAGCAAGAGATTAAACCTCTGCAGCAAGAATCGTTTGCGCTGGAAGAGTTCGAGACTGAAGAGCCACAGGGAGAGGAACAGCTGGCAGCTGAAATTGCAGCTGGACCTTTGATAGCTGAAGAGCAAAACATTGGCGAACGAGTTATACATGTGGCTCCCCCTGCACAAATAGCGAGAGAACAGAGCTTGGAAGAAGGCTACACTCTCTCCAAAAGTCTCAGTGAGAAGTCTGTATTGAGAGGATTCGTTGCACAAGTCATGCTGACTGAAGAAGATGGACACCTCTTGAAAGAAGATGTTGCTGGTACATCAACAGATGAAGCTGCCGCATCATTTGTTTCTGGTACAATATCAAGCACTACCAGCCGAAGCATCTCCCACGTAGAGCAGCTTGCACATGAGCAGTCGCTTTCCGGAGAATTTGCAGAGGAGCAATCTGAACCTCTTGAAATGACATCTGAGGTGCTGGAAAGCAAACAGTATTCTCCTGATACAAATTATATGAAGCGAATGATTATTAGAGCTATTGAGTTCACTGATGATCCAAAAATGCTAAAGCGGTATGAAACTTTCCTCAGGGAAACCCCTGCAAAACCTGTCCGAAAATCAGGTAGAAAGAAGAGAAAGCAGACAGAGGATGGCTATCAAGTTGAAGAGGTTCACTCACTGACATCAACTGGAGATACTTTGGACTGCAATGTTAAAATTGAGTGCCCTCCAGATGAGGTTATGTTCTTCCCCTACAAAAAGACTGAAGACATCAGACATGAAATAGTAAGACCTGTCTCCATGGATGATAATAAACTGTCTAATATAGAAATTGAAAGTCCACCAGAAGATGTGCATTTCATGCCCTATAAGAAAACTGATGACCTATCACTTGAAATTGTTAGACCAGTATCCATGGATGATGACCAACTATCTGATGTACTTGGAAGTTTAAGCATTGATCCATCTGAAACTCTGATGGAGGAGTACAAGTCACAAAGCCCTCCAAAGGACACACTCAGTTGCAAAGTTGAAGAAGTTAGAGATATGAATAAGCTTTCTGCTATCAAGAGGATTGAGAGTGATCCAGAAGAACAACTCTTTGTGCCATTTAAATCCTTGGATGACCACCTTTCCTTGTTGTCTGTTGACAGTGCTACTGATGGTTTATCCCCACCTACTATTACAACTGGTGTACCAAAGTCTCCTAGGCTGACACGTCCTGGAGCAGAGGAAGAGGAGGAGGAGGAAGAAGAAGAAGAAGAGGAGGAAGAAGAAGAGCTAGAGGATGAAGAAGAAGAAGCCCAAAGAGAAGCAGAGAGAAGGATGTGGGCTGTGCAAGAAAGAGAAAGAATGGAGGGAGAGCAAGAAAAGCAACGAATGCTGGGAGATGACAGAGGACTGGCAGAAGAAATAGCATCTGCATTGGTGCGTATGCAGCAAGAGCAGCGTTCAATGTCAAGAACTCCCAGCAGTTATTCCGAAGAAACACAGAGATCTAGTTCGATGGTGGTTGAGGTTGACTCAAGGGCTGAAACAGTATCTACGGCAAGTTTGATGGCAGGTGACATCTTTGTACCTCCTGAGTTTGAGGAAATAGAAGCTGTAGGTGTGAGGGATCCAGAAAAGGATGAGGCAGAAATAATAGATACATACAGGAGGGCTTTCCAAATGCAAGATCCCTGGTGCCCACAGGATGCTAATATAACAGGGACTTTATCTTCAAAATCCGACCATACATCCCTTAGCCCAGTGTATAGTGATGAAAAGTTCCCTCAGTATGATAGGAAGTCAGATATAGATGATACGCCTGTGAGTGATATCTCCTATGATATTGATGCTGATAATATTTCAACTGATGAACTTCAGCTATCTGAGGTGGGCACTGATGATACTGAGCCCTCCTCTCCACATATGAGACACCTAGTAAAAACCAATACACTCACAAAAGAACAGAGAATGAGTTCATCACGGCTCCGAAGGTCAAAAACTGAGGACGGAACATTAGCAACAACACCTACGGGCACTGCCACATCAACTGACAGAAGGTCAGGTAGGGGAATTAAGACGAAAAGAATGAGAAAGTTCATCAAGAAATGGGAGAAGGAAAATGACAGGAGTTCTACTTCAGATTCATGGGAAGCCATTGAAGATAGTCCTGCCTCTGATCATGAGGAGGATCGCAGTCCTTGGCCAACTGCAAAGTATGAGTTTGGCGGGGAGTCACTCATTGATCGACAACTTGAAATGCTAAAATGTGAAGAGCGTAGAGAGTCTACGCCTGAGGTTGAGTTGCTCAGTGAAGACCAAATGATGAATCTGCTCAAACAGGAAAACTATGTGGGCAGCTCCAGTATCTCCATGGAAACCCTGGAGAGAAATATGGATGAGGAAGAAAAAACTAGTTTCACCGTTCTTGCCACACAGGATTCACGGAAATCCAGATCTAGGACTTCTACAATTGGAGAGACTAAAGTGACCTCCACAGGGACTAGCGATACAGAAAAGGGGGGAAATGTGGCAGATTTTGACACCATGATTGAGATCATGTATGGGCAGAATATTTCCCCAATTAGTGATGACTCCGACACCGGATTGGAACCCCATCTGGTGGGAACCGCAGGAACTAACCTAGACGACCCCGCTCTTGCTTTGGACTATGATGAAGGGTATGAGATGCTGCCTGGGGGTAGGATAGAAACCAGAGTGTTTGAGAACTCCCATGTGTCCACAACATCGTTTGAGAGGACAGGAGGGAGGCCTACTAGGGGAATGTTGTTACGGTCTCAGAGTTTAACCGAACAGGTGGTGACCGTGCAGAGAGAAGGGCAGGTGACGTATGATCGTATGGTGTATGGATGGCCTAGTATTGATAGGTCAGAGTGGTACATTACTGTGACCACCACCCGCCCTATGTTAACCATAGCCTCACCCCACCCGCCCAGTTCACCTGAAGGTGGGAGTAGGGGGGAGGGGCAGGGTGGCCCTAATGATGATGATAATGGTCCCCCAAGCCTCAGGTATGGCCCAGGTAGTACGAGGTCACTGCCCAGTGGTCACGGGCAGGGCTACTCCCTCCCAGGTAGGCCTACAAGCCTAACCATCCTACCCCCTGTGGCCACCATACATAATGCAGGCCTAAATGGCGACACCAATACACACAGTGCAAGCCTAAATGGTGATAGCACCACTATACATAGTGCAGGCCTAAATAACAACACCATAGCTGAAGGGGCACCACTAGAGGTCACGGGCCAAATCTCGCCGTCCTCTCGCCGCCAGCGGTCACGTGAGCAGAACGAGATCACCCTGGAGAGAGCCCAGGAGGGGTCCTGGAATGATACACAGGAGAAATCTGAATCCGCATACAATCATCAACACAACCAGCGCGCCATTCCTTTCAGTACCAGCGACGGCGGGGTCACCATGGAAACCGCATCAGGGTCGAGGTCAAGGACGATCACTCATGAGCCGACCTCTGCTTGGAGAGTGGAAGCTGAGAGGAGCGTCGGTGGCGAGGGTGGATACTCCAGCGTCTTAGAAGGTGCAGGAGTAGGAGGAGGGGGAGAAGGAGAGGGGCGCAGAGCTCCGGAGGCAGGGAGAGAAGCAGGCGAGCCGGGGGAGAGCCAGAAAAGTTATGTTGCCAAGGAAACTTGTAGCCAAACCCAGGAGGAATTCAGCCTGGATGGCGCGGATTGTTGTTCCAGTGAAAACATCAGATTTGTAGGCGATAAGCTGCCAGGGACGGGTGTAGAACTAGAAGCGGAGGGCGTTCCCATAGAAACAAAGGGCGATGCTGGAGGAAAAACCACGCAGGAGGAGGTAGGGGCGGACGCTTCGGGTAGTACGGACCGACCTGGCCTAGATACGGCCGGTCGTTATGGCAACACCCCTGGAGGCAATGGTCATTATTTTAGCAACCCCAACCCTAGATACACCCCTCCCGCAGTAGGTGTGGTCCCAGCTCCTCCAGTAGGACAGGTAGCGCCACCTGGTGCACAGGTAGGGCATACAGGTGAGGAGGAGGACCCTGGAGGAAGTGTCGCCATGGAGAAGGGGAGGAGGACTGGTACCAGTGCTAACAGTATGAATACTAGGGGTTCCTCCAGGGACACTGGAGGCGACCGGGGACAAGCTGCAGGGGGCGGGAGCGTCCACCCCCTGGAGGAGAAGATGGATCACCATGGTGACAGTACTAGTACTAGTGCCGCCCGGAGGACGCCCCTCCAGTACATGCACCGCGACAGCCTCTGGAGCGAGGTGGACCTTCCCAGGAGCGTGAGAACCTACCCTGGACGCCTGGACAGCGCTGAGTATCGCGACTGCTACCCCAATAATCCCCAATACTACCCTGACCCGACCACTCCAGACGCTAATAATCCTGAGGGGATTAACACCACACGGCCCAGATTAGAGATAGATTATCCCATCGTTGTGCTTCCCCACGCTGATCATACAGACAGGATTAGTGCCGCTGATCCCAGCCAAATCTCCAGGGCTAATCCGCCACCCTTTGATATGGATACAGTGAAAACACAGCCCCAACATCAACCTGATTCTGAAACATCAACAAGTGAGGAGGAGAACGAGGATACAATTTTGTACGACGTAGATGATATTGATGAGGAATTGGTGGACGATAATGAACATTGTGGGGATGATACTAACTCCAGTAGGTATATTACTAGCACACATTACCCCCTGGAGGATAGGGTTACAGGTAGGGGAGGTGGTGAGCCGTTGGCAGGTGGGCCAAGTTGTGAATATGATGGACAACGCCCTGGTGAAACCAAAGATACTAGAACACTAAGAAGGTCTCCTTCTCCTAGTGAGTATGAACAACAACACCAGCATCTCCCCCTGGAGGCCTGGGCCGACATACAGGAGGAGGGTAGACAGATAGTGTTGCCATGGTTACAAGGAGACGACTTCTGGGGAGGAGGAGGTGGAAATTATAGTTGTGGTTCAGGAAATGGCCGCCAGTGGCTTGAAACGGCGCTGCGAACGTTCGGGAGAGATGAGCAGATGGGGGAGCAGTATGAGCAGATGGGTGAACCATATGAGCAGATGGGTGAGCAGGTGGAGGTGGGCGTGGCAGGGGTAAGTGGTGGCGGTGGTGGCCGAAGTGGTGCTCGCCACCAGCACCACCGCCTTCAGCAGCGGCCCCATGCGGATCCACAGGGAACTAGGGAGGATACACAAGTACCCCCTCCAGCCCCTGTAGCCCCCACCTGGAGCAACTCATCTCCAGCTCATGAGCAGCTCACATACAATAAATTCAACAGCGGAGGTCATCAGAGTCAGCGTTCATCACAGACGTCATCATCAACGTTAACCCAGCAATCCTCATCTCAAACCACAACTACCAGAACCACCACCACCACCTCCTCCTCAAAAACAACAACCACAAAAAAATCCTCAGAAAAAAAAACCCGCCCCTCTGACCCCTCACAATCCTCCATGGTGTCAGAGGTCAGGTACTCCTCCAGTAGCAGTAGGCATGGCCGATCTGATAAGAGGGATGGGAAAATTCCTGGAGGTGGAGTCACTCTGGATGAATCCGTCCCGCATCCCCGGGGGGTCTCCTCCAGGGTGGAGGGACAAAGGGTGGAGAAGGATGAGGGGACGGAGGACGCGTTAAGCCATAGGGTTAAGGATGAGAGGAGGGAGACTCATAGGTTTACCACTGGGAGGTGTCAAGGCGATGAGCAAGTCGTGAGTGACTCAGGAGCTGCTCAATCTATCTACGAGGCGAGCAGTAGCTCAGGTGGCTTTGTGGGGTATGGAGGTGGCTATACGGAGAGACGGGAGGAAACAATAGACACATATAAAAGCACTGAAGTCCATAAAAGTTTTGACGATCGAGGTACAAATAGGGGGCTGCAAAAGTCAGGAGGTGGTTTGAAGGGAAATATAAAGGCTCAGCAAAGTGAGAAAACGGAGGAAAACAGATACAATGTTCAACGACAAGAGGTGGATGAGGCAAATAGGAGGTCACAGAGGGCAGAGTATAACTTGAAGGAAAGTGGAGTTCGTTTAGGTCATTGGGAGGTTGAAAACAGGACGTCTGGTTCTGTGGTTATGTCAGACAGACTCACTGAGACGAGCAGCTCTCAGAGGGAATTATACACGCAGGAGCTGCTCCCGAGTAGCTCACAGTCTGGTCCGACTGCTCAGGGGAGCAGGGCGAAATCGACGGCCAGTGCGCGGGCAAATCTAATGATGCAGAATAGAATGTCAGAGAATGTTCCCAAGGATACTCAAAGTGCTCAATTTATTACTGAGAAATCGGATGGTAATGTGAAGGATATCCGAAGAGTTGTTGCCACTGAAGAAGTTGTTGTTGATAAGAGGCGTGACCAAATAGATAACAGTGAACATATACAAATGTCAGAGACACGATCCGTGTCTACGACGTCACCGGTGACGTCATCAGATGACGATAGCTGCGACGATGACGACGAGATGACCTTCGTGATGCAAGGTCAAAGGTCAGAAAAATCTCAAGGTCATCGCAGCAAGAGTCCACTCTGCACGATTCCCGAGCCTGTGATTGGTCAAGCACCAATGGCCGCCGAAGAGGAAGGTGGCTTCAGTTCAGCAGGCGAAGAAGAGAAAATAGAAGAAGAAATAGAGGCAAAAATAGAAGAAATTCCACGGAAAATGATAACAGAGATAAGGGACAGTGTTAGCAGCAGTACAACAATGGCGTCTACCACCACTACAAGGTATGGTCACATGACTGCCCGCTGTGACGTCACAGAGGGGTCGTCGTCACGTGACACCGCGCCTTGTGACGTCACCAGGGATGACCTTGACCCGAGTGGTTTGTGCTCTCCTTCCGAAACCAGCGTCCTTCACGCTATTCCTACCTCCGCTTCGAGTGAGTTCCACAGGGACGCACCGCCCCCTCGCACTGATAACAACACTGATAAGGGGGTGCTAGATGGTGATCCCAAACTCCCCCTAGTTACCAGAGTGATTGATAACAATTACGCTTCTGTTGCCATGGTAACTGAAAAATCATCCGAAATCAACCCTGAATCTGGTAACGTTACCATGGCAACGGCTGACGCGCTTGGTGTTGCTGTGAACGCTAATAACTTTGACTTAGATACGGTTGCTATGGAGAAGGTGCATGGTAACCATGGTAACGCTGGGTCAGGTGACGAGGAGGACCAGAACTGGGATTCTAAATCCTGGGTCTCTAGTTTTTCGACTAAGTCAGCAATTTCTGAGGCTGATGTTGAGGATGCCGTCAAGAAACTCAAGGTAAGAGGAGTAGAATAACAACCAAGACAAATTGGGGCTCACAGGCTATATTCCAGTTGGCGATTTCACTGCTAATTTGCCATAAATTACCAGTTTAAATGGGGTCATAAATACAGATTGGTTTACGCCATTAGACATTTTTTATGTCTTTCAAATAATGTGTAGGATGCACGGTCTTTTGCAATATTATTGGAGAAAGGTCACAAATAGGCTAACCAAAATTGCTGGGAGCAGTAGGAATCGCCTAGCGAAATATAAGCTTTATTCAATATACAGAATTGATGGAACATACAGTTTTTATTCCAAAGTCCGTCGTGGTTTCTAAAACTCTTTTGTAATGTTTTCTTCTAAATAACTCCATTCAAAGTTGCACAGTTCTTGAGATTGGGAGGAATAAGCTTCCTTACCTATATATCGCATTGACTCAGCGTATAGATTGATTGAAGAGTTGTTATCATAACCCGGCATGCGGATTCAGTTTTATTCTGTGATGTGAAGATTTTGGGTTGGTTTGAGTATGATCTGTTTGCATGCATGAATTAAACCACTGTGTAATTATTTGTAAAACATATTCATCAGAAGAAGCCACAATTGCTCTGTTCATATTGTAAATCACATAATTATACCTTCCCTTATCTATGAGACTCATACAACCAATGGATATGTTTTTTTTCTGTTAGGGTAAAAGTTCAATTTCTGTGTACTGGTCACATATTGAATATATTTATCATTATGATTCTATACTAGTCATGTCCGGATCCAGGGGGCAGGGGTCCTGGACCTCTCTCCCTCCCTTCCCTTTGGCGGAGATCTAAAGTACTAAGGGAGGGTTTGTTGAATACCCTTCAATTCAGTCAGTACAACTAAATAGAGCTATTAAGCAGGCTTATAGAAGGAAAGTTAACTCAGTGGTAGAATCCAGGAACATGATCATGGATTATGATTAGACTTGTTTCATGCATCTTAGTCCTGCAGTGGTCCTAAACAAACCAAACCAGGCCGTGGGTGTACATGTGTAGGATTCCGTCTGCAATGCCTATTCACAAACAGATCCAAAATTCCTATTTGGATTGCTATATATAATTATAAGAGCAGGGGGTCACCCTCCATGGAATATCTATCCCTTTGTCTCTACAACCAAAAGACGATATGGATGACCAGTTGAATGAGCTAAACATTAAGTGTCTGGTAAAAGATTCGTAAAAACAACACAAAGTGCCTTGCCTACATCTTTTAAATAGAGTACAACTTGAGGCACAAAGGAGTGTGAAAGGGGGTTGAGGAGGGGTCACAAAGTTCGCTGCCCGGAGGGTCGGTACATGAATGAGGGAAAACAGGGCTGTTACACTTACAGACAGAATTACGCGAATTTAGCATCTAACCGCATATAGAAAACATCCTATTCAGACGGATGGAGGGGGTGTTTTAAGGGGAATTCACTTTTGAGAATGTCCATGCGGGATATCCGCATAGCTATGTAGGTAGGAATTGAATCGTCTAAATTTGGTGGAAAGATGTTGGAAAGAGGAATATTGTCTTTTATTATTTTTCTAATTTCATCACGGATATTCAGTTGAAAAACGCATTAAATCATATCAAACAAAACTGCAGTTTAATATCTATAAATAACTAAACAATTAGAGTGGCTTCACAAACTGGTTCCGGTTATAACCACTGTAGTTCCTCCATCTCTTATTGGATGAATCAGGACCCTCTAGGTGCATATAGGTAATTTGTTGGGCATAGAAAACCTGAGAAGACTCAGTATTGGGGTTTGGGTGCAGGTCAACTAGCCTTGGGATGTCAGCAGGTACGTCTAAACAGGAAGACTACTTATAGGTTTTGTTGTATAAGCCACCTGCCCAGGGGGGCCAGGAGGGACGTCTTGTCTGACTAACAGTTATTAGTTTATTTAACCTTCACTGATGCTTCCCCCTGCTGCTCCTGGGAGAAGGATGAACAGGGTAATACACTTTTTTATTCGATAGAAAATTCTGTTTTATTTAGTTTTACTAATTGTCTTATCATAAATCACCTCAACTAAATGTCTGAAAGTGTCCGAAACTAGGCCATATTTTCACTTCTTATGTGAAATTTTAACGAGTTTTTTTATTTTTTTTATTTTTTTTGCAATATTTGGCCTAATGCCATTCAGGAAAACGTTTTTCAATAGCCCCCCCCCCCCCCCAATCTTTTGATCACCTTAGATCTGCCACTGCAAAACCCCTCAGTCTTACATTAAACCTCCTTAGAATAAGATGGAGGTGCAACCCAATTAGATCTTAAAGTTAGCTGTATGGGTATTCATGTATTACAAGTCCTTAGACCTATTATGTCTACTTTAAGAAGCACCTAGCTCACGCAGCGCCACGCAATTGAGCGGGAGAAAAAGGCACTGATTTTCAGTGGCGTTTCAGTTGATTATCTACACTCCTACACCGTGGCTGCTTAAATAGAGTAGCGGCTGGCGTGGGTACCAGAGTATTGATTATCCAACTATTTGCACGGAAACAATTACTCGCAGCATGCGGTGTCGCGACCAGCGGGGGGTGTACGAGGAAATGTAACCGGCGCGTATTTACCCGGAAAAACTTAACAATTACAAAGTGCAATTGGTCTGGCCGTGTCAAATTTAGGTACACAATGTCAGCTAACTGCCTATATAATCTCACATAACACTATATTACGCCATTCGTTTACAATAGGAAAAGAGGAAGTCTTCCCCCATATGGAAAGGAAATGTAGGGGAAATAGGATTATTTGTGTTGAGGGAAAACAACCCTTTCAGACACGTGTCAGCTTAAAGAAACAGTTTCTAATCGCCAAACTGACAATTCCTATTTAAACATATTTACACAGAGAAGCAAATTGATATAGGGTTTAGAAACAATAGGAGAAGTTCTCGATTGATCTATCCTACATAAGTATGTGTTATGAAAGCCTTTGGGTTGATTTTCAATTTATAGCTATAATCTCTCATTCCTGGCCCACTATAGAGGTGTAAAATGAATCACTAAAATGTGGTTTACCATAGGGCTATTTCTTATTAAAGACCTCTAGAGTTTTGAATCAGAGTATAACACCTTCTAGAATCGCCTTTCCGTTTGGATAGCGAAAAGTTTATTCAATGATTAATAAGCTAGGGCAGTAACAGGATCGACCTCTGTACCAAAGGGGATTATGGGAAAACGAAATACAGGGAAAATTAATATTATTCTTTACCGTTAGTTTAGATAAAACGCTGGCCCAGATTATTTTTTAGAATATGCATGTTTGAGTTGCTGCGAATTGAATATTTTTGAAAAAGAGCCCAAACTTTTTTTAAATGATTATCCTTAGCTACTATCTTTATGTGGCCAAAGAAATAGACCTATACAGAAATGTAGCGGATTGTGTAAGTCTGCACGATAGATCCTCTATACACAACCAGGGCGGGGTAGGAGTATCAAAAGGCCATGTTGCCGTACCTTTTCTTACCCGCCAGCGGCTAAGGAAATATGAAAGCAGCATTTTAACCCTCATAAGAACCGTGTGATGACAGACAGTAGTAGTTATACGACCCAGTAAAACCCTGCCGCTCACGGCTCGGATGTCAGGTAGTTTCTTATAGGAATAATATAGTCTGACATAGTACCAAACACATGCCTTACATTCTGAGGATTCCTACTGCTTTTTGTCCCCTTGTAACCCCACGTCAGGGTGCCAGGGGTCCTTTGGGGCCCTGAATGGGGGGGGGGGGGGGGGTCCCTCATGTCGATTTTTATAAATCTTGCATGTCTTTATCGCTCATTATTCTCAATGTCCCTCGTCGAATAAGAAATTAAGCTGATATTTGTAAGGCCCATGTCGTTTGACTATAGTGCCCATGTCGTTGTGTTTATTTTTTCAATGTCCATGTCCTCATGTCGAATTTTTAAACACGTCCATGTCGCCATGTTAGATGTTAGGGGTACATGGCCATTTCCCTGCTCCACCTCTCTTTCAACTTCTATTGTTACGAAGCACCAGGTTTTGGGGCAGTAGCAGCTCGCCGATAGAAATGGTACTGCGAATTGTCTCTGACTCGTGAGAGCTAAATAAAACATGGGGTGAGCTAAATGATTGGGGCTGTTCGTACATGTATAAATTTAGGCAGATACGGGCGAGTTAGTTTAAATTTTGATAGCGTCTTTAAGTCTTGTTATCTGGCAGTGAAAATGCTGAGCAGTACACGTGCTGCTTTTGAAGCTATGCTTGATTGCGAGCGTAATCAGTGTTGTATGATTGACTGTTCAGAATGAAAATCTAGCTTCTAATTCTTTATTAAAGTTAATAGGCCCTAGATATGTTATGCGCTCATACTTTGAAACAAATTATAATATGTGTGTGTTGATCAGGTACAAGCGATGTACAATGTATTTCCATTCGAATTGGAATAGATTATTGGGTAAAATACATTTTTTTAGGTGCAGGCTTTAGGTGTATTGCATTTGTAGTGTCTGCAGTGCAGATATAATTAATTTTGCATAGAAATTTCATTAAAACGTAAACACAAAGAGCTGCCAACGTTTTACTAGCGTCTGCTCAATCATACGCCAATTATTTGTTTCCAAGGCTATGGCAAAGTGGTAATCTGATTTTGATGGCCGTTGTATGAAATGGGCCTTGAATTGGCTTGTTTACCTGGGGCCCATTTAGTGATTACCATGGTTACATCATTAAGTGGGGTGTTTATTTTCTAAGAGGAAGGGTCAAGAGGTAATGCCCCCAGGAATGAACGGTCACTGGACGCCCTTTGCAAAGTTCACCAAGAAACTTGAGTCCACCTTCTAGATAGCTCCTTGGATCTTACTCTGTGATTAGGGGACAAAAGCAGGGTTGGATCAAGGGGTACATTGAGACACCTTTAGACACCTTTGCTAAATTAAAGGTCTTCAACTTGCCTCCAATTACCTGACCTATCATTAACTGAAATCATTAAAAACTAAATCCGAAGAAGGCCAAATAATACCATGAAATAGCAAGTTACTCTTGAGTTACTTAATTTTTCAAAAGTTGATATAAGAAATAAATGTCAAAAGCAAGACTTTTAATGTTGAAGTGTAAGTGACCTCCAGATGCTGTTCATGAATTGAGAATGAATCATGCAGTAATTGAAGAAATGAGGTACATATGCGAGTCCTTATTCTCTCTGAATAGCCCAATTATGTTGGCCTTTCATTACACTGGACCCTAAGAATAGGGGAGGCTACTCTGTTATTAGAGAAGACGTGTGATGTCTGTGACCATTGATGTTTAATTTGGTCAGGCCAAACACATTGCAAATTGAGTGTCTAGTCTCCAAAAGTAGTGTAGTATTGTTAAATAATACATCTAGCTTTAGTACTCGCTATAATTTATCAAAATATAATAGATTGAGGAAGATTTGTTTTGATAATGTTTGTTGATCCTGCTTGATATGGTTGATGTTGTTGATATTGGACAAGAAACAAATTCAGTATTTAGTTTTGTGGCCTCGTTGTCCACCTGTGAGAAAGGCCTTTAAAGGTGTGATGGCCGGAGGGTGTGACTAAGGGGTGTGACAAGGTGGGCAACTCCCCCCCCCCGGGGGGGGGGGGGGCACTCACGACTAGCATGATTACTACCTTGGCCTATCCTTAATACGAACTAGTCTTCATTTAACATTGCAGACAACAGCCAACGGGCAAATGGTCAGGAATAGGAAAGTCTCAAGTAAAACCAACAGTGGACCTTTTGATATAATTCATTATCTCAGACGTTGCGGGTTTTCCACCATTTATATTGGGCTATCGTTCCTGTACAAGGGAACAATAATTTCTTTTATTATAATTATTATTTCTTTATTTCTCTACTTTTTCTATTTTGCCCCTTTAAAACCCTTGTACCCATCTCCGAATGGGCTGATCTTTATTGAATACGCAGTAAAACGGCTTGACCACCTTTCTTAATTAACTGTCAAGGGCTATTTCCTTAGAATCAACCCTAAACACCTATGGCCTTTCAAAGCAGAATATTTTGTGTTGGTGAACCCTTTTTGGGACTTCTTTCGCACCCCTCTGATAGGACCGCCTGATTACATGGTAACAGGTATAAGAAACCCCCTCATATGTGAGAAACCACACACAGGCAGGTGAGAAACCCACCCAAAGGTGAGAAACCCATACATAGGTGAGAGGCTGACCCATGGGGGTAAGGTATATAAAGAGGGATTAGATCTAGGTCGTAGATACCAAGGCATTAGTTACTGCGACTCTAATGGAATAAAGGCTGTGATGGAGAGAAGATAGGATATTTTAAGCCCGGTGAATTGTGTTTCATTTCTATGGCGAGGAAGGCCTATACTTTTGACAGACTCTGAAGGACAATGCTACATATTTTATTTACACTGTCTGAGTATTATGGGTGGGAATTAGGGTCCGGTCATAGGGTTTATGAGCAGGGGCGTACCCGTATAACTTGGGTGAATATTATAATCTTTGCTATCCTCCAAAGAAATAATGAGAATAGGTAACTGACAGCTAAAAAGTGTGGCCTCTCAGAAACTAATAATTACACCTCAAATACTATAACATATTATTTGAGGTGTAAATTATCATTCTGGTGCAAAACTTTCTAGATGTACAGGTATAATCTTAGTACCACTAAATTTCAAAATACTATTATAATGAGAGAATTGTTTCTATAAATGGAAGTTTCCGTTCACTAGTCTTTATATGTATTTCCCCCCTAGATTGCACTGAAGTTTCAATAAATGCTTGAAATTCAATTGCTCAAATTGTTTATGATAAATGTCAACATAGCAAAAGAGATGTGTTCACATACCATTAGAACATGCCTGACACATTCTCCAAGAAAACACTCCCTTGACAGACTCCACTTCAAAGGCAAAACACTATGTTTGGCCCTTAACCCTTACTAGGTCAAACCCAAGGTCAAAGGTTAAAGGTCAGCAGCTAGGTCAAAGGTTAGATAGCATGTGACCCGTCTGTGGCGAGAATTCCTCAACGCCTGCCGGTTCCCTCCAGATAAGATAAGGAATGTGATAGGGTTGGGTTCGATTCATCTCTGGCCTAACGCGGTTAGGGTTATGTGATATAGTATACTTCATCTTGACTCTAATGGGGTTTTAATCTAAACGGCGTGTGCTGAAGAAAGTGTGCCAAATTGCATCTGAAAACAAACCGTACGTTCCATGATTAGACCTACTGCAGGAGGTGTACAGAAGGGATGGAAAGGAAAGTCAAAAAGATAAAATGTATTTAGATGATACCTTGAAGCTCAAAGAAGGCAATCAAAACGTGTAATGTTTACAATTAAAACTTATTAGAAATTTATCATTGAATTATTGCTAGTAACAGTGCTTTGTGAATAGTATGTCTAGAATTTCCTATACGAATTAGAGGGGTCTTCTTTGAATCACTTAATACTATACAAACCCTTGTCCATCAGAAAATAAACTGTTCACTATAGAATTAAATGAGTTAACATCTTGATAGACGTCTCCTTTAATAATTAGGTAACAATCAATTCTTCTAATAAAACGAAAGAGAAATATTTACAGACTTGACATTGTACACCGTGTACATCGTTTTACAAATAATGTTATAATTCTGCACTAGATGGCAGCAAACTCTATAGACTGACCAGAACACCACATTAATATCCATATATATAACGACCTGAGGTAGAGATAATACACGGATCTGGAGATGGTGGGATAGGTCGTAATGGCCAGATATAAGTTATACCAGCAGAGATTTTAAAACAATTTGATTCTTGTGTAGAGCCGGGTTTGATTATTTAATGTTGTCAGATAAGGCTTTAAGAAAACAATATGTTCAAAAGAAAACTTAAATTCTACTTGCAGATTCGAAAATCCAAGGTATTAATAGATATGTATCCCTGACTGCTTTGAAAGTATTCAGACCAAGACCAACGGCCATTTCCTCGAGTACTTTCAGATCCTCAACTGTTCATCATTTCAAGCCTTTACTATATATTTACTATCACTTATAGTATAACAAACCTAGGGAATTTCAATATCCCGGCTTCCTCCAATGGCCAGTGTGCAAGTTTGCTCCAGCAAACCTTTGTGGGCTTCCACAAAAGTTAATCCTTAAGCCTTAGGCCGTCACAACAATGCTCACAATAAACCCTGACTGCCCCAGTGCACTCTTTGTGGGCCCGTGTATTAAGGGTTAACACCGCGAATAGTTGGCTTAGCAGTGAGAGGGTTAAGGCTAGATATACTGAGGGGAAAGCTTGGGGGTATTTTGTATTCAAAATGATTAATCAGTGGCAAGTGGAAACAATTTTTAAACACAAGGGACTAAACAAATAGGAGTGCCCTGATTAAACCCATTCAGGTAAAAGACTAGGGATAAATCTGCAAACATTGAAGCCTAGGCGATTTTTACCAAGTTGGCCGACTGACTGGTGCTAAAATTGGTCGATTCTATTCCCAAAATCGTCCAATTTTATCACTGATTCAGATCAAACAATAATATACTTTACTAACAGGCAATCATAAGAATCGGCCGATTTTAGTACCGATCCGTCGGCCGACTCTGTAAATGTCGCTTAGTGGATATGGGGCTTAAATGTTACTGCTACAGGAGAACCAATGAAGTAGGTGAAGAATATCATCAAGCTTTCTATTATTGTAAGAGGCCTCAGGAGTGTGAACTCTCAGTGATATCGTTTGTATCGTAACCATTACTAGAGAAACAATGAAAATGATGTAGTTGCAAAATATATGAGATATTTTAAAGTGACTCATATAACTGAGGGCGGATCCAGGATTTTGAAAAGGGGGGGGGGCGTGCTATATAGGAAATTTCCCTCGCACCCTCCAGGGGCAGGAATTTTACACTCAAAAATTTAATATTTGGTCAAAAAAAAGGGGGGCGCAAGCCTGCCCCCCCCCCCTAAATCCGCGCCTGTAACTGGTGCAAATACTTTGGCTTTGAATTGAGCTGAATCGAAATGCATATGTTATGCTATAGTGAAAGTACCCCCCCCCCCCCCATTCGCGTCCAATACATTTAAGCCTTTTGCTAGGGTTTCGGTTTGCTCGTAACAGACAAACCAACCCTAGTGAATTAAGCTCAATCTCCACCCTACATTGCTGCCAAGCTCTGAGGCTTACAAATACAACCACAAAAGGGTTTGGGGGAGGAGATTGTACACACCAGCCAAACAGTAGGACCCATGAGCTACACTCTCCAAACGGAGTTTCCCCGGGGAATTCAATGGAGGATGGAGCGAGTTGTGCTTGGAGATTGAGCCAATCCCAGGCATGCTGGGTCCCCCGTGCAGTAGTATTCATTCAGCTGTGAAGCTTGGGATGGGGTACACGCTTACAAACACACTCACACACAACACCCCACCCTCCCTCCCAAACCCCCACCCAAACCCAAAGCAGCCCTAAGGGTACATACATACAACATCACGTGCCTGTAACAGCGTTGCACACCCCTAAACCCTACCAGTACTGACCATATTCCCACGGATACACTGGAGGATTTACACCTGCACCATGCTGCTTACAGGAGGAACTAAGGACTAGCAGTGCACGATCCAGGTAGGGCTTAGGGTGTACGCTCATAAAGGGATTGTTTTCATGGGTAGGTAGATTGGTTAGTGCAACTAGTGCAGCTAGGTTAAGTAGGGTTTGGCCAGACTTACCCGAACTTGGACAATCAGTATTACTAATAACATAGTGTTGCAAATGCACAAGAACGTCTGGTTTATTTCATATTCTACTGTCAATGCATACATAAATTCCAAACTTCATTGTCCAAGGGTTGCCAGTGGAAACTTATGGTTTATTGGGGGTCCTTTTTCTGTAGTTCTGATTGTAGTTGATGTAATCACTGTCTTATATTTGGCCGGGGTTAGATGTGAAGTTAATTTTGATATTGGAAAATAATTAACTTTTTCTCTGGCTTTGACAGAACATGCGGGGTGTCCTTAATAATTATTATCAACATGTGTATTTACTCTTGTTTGAACGGTAGTTACAATATTTCCATTATGGCCAGCTTAGCAGCGTCTTTGCAAAATGTCTTCCAGTTCCTTCATATTCTCCAACTCTTGGAGGTTAAACCCGGAGCCTATAGTTTGCCTTAACGAGTGTTGTAGCCACAGGTGTTTCTCTACCTGAGTTTACAGGTGTATAGAGTGGTCATTACCTCCTTAAAGGGGGCGGTGAGGGGCCGGGGGTGGCCAGGGGTTGGGGGGTTCGTGAGGGGGGGGGGCACTGACTCTTTGAGGGTAGGGGAAGGGTTAGCCAATCTAGGTTTTGAGTTTGATTCCCGGCTGGGAGGCGTATTTCACTCATCATACCACTGGAGTGGTATCCACAACTTACCAAAAGCTTTATTTGTGTAGGACTATATGTCTCATATGCACAGAAAGACAACTAAGGGAAAACCTATTGCCTTTAGTTTTACTTAAGCTACCGTATTTGCAAGTCAAACATGTCACTACTCATGCCTATCAAAGATGATAGTCTGGAGACATTATACATGTAGTGAATGTCACCCATCCCCGCCCCCATCCCCCGATCCCCCAATCCTTAATGTTTATCATTGAGCTTTCCATGTTTCAAGTCATTGACAGCCCTCTCTGTTAGACTCTCAGCGACCCCGACCCCTCGTTTATGCTGCTTTAACCACGTTTACATACACAGTTCTAACACCACCTTTTCCAAAAGAATACTCAAACCTATGAAGAGTGCCCCCCCCCCCCCCCACACACCCACCCACCAGACCTCCCACCCCCAGGCCCCATCCTGAGGGGTTTAGAAGGAGGCAGAGTTGCCCCATACAAACCCATGACTGACACCGACACAGTCGCTATGGTCACTCTAGAGGGGTGTGAAAGTTCTGACCTCTCGGGGGACTTGATAGTTTTCTATTGGGACTTGATGATGCTCTGGAGTACTCTATAGAGACTTGGCAGATCACTGATGGGACTTGATAGTTCTTGGCTTCTTCAGAGATGTGAGTGATGGCTTTGGTAACAACTGTTTTGGTGTAGATTGAGTGAAGGAATGAACAGGTGGGGTAATTGGGTTATAAATAGTACCGGCATTTAAAAGACATAAGTGGTTGTCTACTTGCCATGTTAACAGGTGCGTCATTATAACACATGGCGGTCAGACGTTATGGTATAATTGTTGCTAACAATTCGCTGGATATGTTTTGTCCATTTGCAAACGTGCAGATAGCAAAACGGTTATTTTAAATAGGGATAATGTTATTATTATAGAATGACAGAGGATAGGGAAAAATGACATGGAACCGGTCAATATATTGACCGGTCCCGTGTCATTTTTCTTGCCGCTGTCATTCAATAAAAACATTCACCCTGTTTAGATTATTATATGATAAAATATTATATTATAGTATTGCTGATTAGAAAAGAACATTCCTACATTTCTCAAGCTTCATGGAGACATGTGCAGGAATGCATAAGGTGGCATGTGGCATACAATTCTCCCCACCATACCAAGGAAAATTGCAAAGTGGAATACACAATACAGGGATTAGGCAGATTCTGTAATATGTGTAATATACCACTGCACCAAAAGGAAATATGATATTCATCACCAGATTAGCTTTAAATTAAAGCATGACGTGCCATAACAGTAGGCATTGATATTATACATGCCATAGTAACTATATTTATGCCAAACTGATAAAGCCATATAATTATTGCAATATGGAAAGGCCACTGAGGAAAAAAGCATAAACACTTTTTATACCTGAGCTTTGTCACTGATACCTAAACCATTTTTAACAAAGTTCCTGGAATGTAATGAGTAATTCTAGAACCTGTACCTTTAAACATAGCTAGTAACGGAACTCCACAATGGGTACAAAACACACCCAATTAGCCTACAAAAGTGGGCTAGTGGTCCTGTTAACTATTGAATTCACCTATCCAATTGTACTAGCTATTCTGGAAAATGCAAGTGGGAATAATGGCCAGATATAGACATGTTATGTATCATTAGAAATGATTTTGAATTCCCTTTCAAGTGATGTGTAGCATGCATGGGTTTCCCTTGTATTCACTTTACAATTTATAAATTAGGTTGGATGCCTTTTCCAGTAGCCATCGACCAGATATATAATTTAGGTGCTGACCCTACGGTTGACAGGGTGGCCCAAGGGTCCAGGTAAAACTGTGTCAGTGACTGTCAACACTCCTGGGTGGGTCCTGGGATGTGAAGGCACAGAACTTACATCAAAAAGAAAGGGTATACCTAAAGGGTTCGATTTGTTATTGTTTAACTGTACACCACCTGGGTGCTGGAATGATTGAGTTTAGATTTGACCAGTAGGCCTACAGCAAAACGTCTCAAAATATCTACAACTTGTTTGGTCATGCCACCATCTTGACCAACATTGGGTGACATTCACCCATCTAAAGATATAATATCTCTGATGCAGGGAGGCAGGAGAACGGGGAGGAGTTGGCAGAGGACGGGGGGGGGGGGTTAGTGCACATATGCATGATGAACCAATATTCAGTGAACCCTTTTGCATCATTAACAATGCTCTGGCAAGGCAACAACTCTCTCCAATCGGCTTCAAGGTGGGAACAAGCAAGTTAAATTAGCTTGTCTAGGAAGACTACATCCAGCAAAGTCTAGGATCCCATAGACAAGCCTCGGATCGAGGTAGTCATAGTTACAGAGTGTGTGATGATGTGGAAGGCGAGGGGCCCATGCGGGGAGGGGAACCCATGACCTTGGGTCTGGACAGTGGGGGCCCTCAGGGCATGGGGACCCACATGAGGTCATATTTACATACATGTGTGTATACATACACTGCTGGATGTACTTCTGATTGCGAAGCTTCAACTGCAGGCGTGGTAATGTGTTTTTAGTGATTTTCAACTTGTTTAGGATAATAAGGCTATAATAAGGTAAGGCTATAACCCACCTTTGATTATATATAATGGCACTTTTATTTCTGTAATGGCAGGATATAATACTTATGTTTTCTATGCGTTTTCATATTTTTAAACGTTCTGTAGCTAGGGAGAGGCGGGAATCAGGTAACTCATGCAAATACCTAGTGTGTGTTTTTATTTAAAGTACTGATACGTATAACAACCTCCAAGGGTCTTTTCTATTCCCCTGGCATCATTGATAGTTTCCGTTTATATTAAACAACGTCTGAGGACTGGTTAGTTCCAGTTTATTCAATTATTGAATTATGGACCATTTTGTTTCCACAATGCTAGTTCTGATGAACATAAAACTCCTACACACCGGCGAATCCAGGGTTTTGGGGGGGAAAAAGGGGGGGGGGCGCTTTTGAAATTATTTTCCCTTAATCACTATTGATCCGAATTTTACATTAAAAAATCACAAGATTTTCGGAAAAAGGGAGGGCCCCCCCTCTTGATCCGCCACTGCTAAATATTAATTCTATTCTCTGCAGTCATTACACATAGTGTGCCCACATCGCAACACTCATATAAATAACCGTCGAACCCGCATTCCGGTCAACCCATAATTTACCCACACCCTAATGTATAAGGTATAATGAACCTGTGTACCCACATCAAAGTACCCACAGGTGTATACAACCCTGATTGGTCCACAATGTCCCTCTACCTTAAAGCCTGAAGGTCAAACGGAAACCACTCACCTTTGATCTTAATTAATAATGTAGATGGCTGCATGAGTCTAGTGCTTTTAGGTGGGTATGCAGGTAGGACCGTCTGGTTGATAATAATAATAAATGTTTTTATTGAACATTGAGAGTTATTGTTAGACACATAGGTCAGTTAATTACCTTCGTATTAATTCAAAATATGTAACAATAGTTATTATGGTAACATAATAGGCGGTGATTCCTGAAAGAACAAACCGACCCCATCAGTATGATAAAGTATATTGGTACTAATAATGTAATTGATATTGTATATAATTATCATATCATGAAATATTTTAATTATTGTCACTGTATCCATCATGATATATTAATATATTGTGATAATGACACTATTTCATAAGTTTATTATATATAATTATATCTAATGAATATATCTAATCTATAAATAATCTATGAAATCAGTAATGAGTATGTCAAGTCGCCTAGCACGTTTAAAACACTGCCGAAAATTTCTAGAATTCTAGGATATCTTAGACCTGAGCCTGGGAATCAAGCACAGCTGTATATCCAGGTACTTATACCCTTAGTGTGATATACAAATAATGTCAAACATGTTCACCGCACGGCCTTCTGGGTGCAAACATACCAAGACCCTCAGAGAACAAGGTAAATATTTGAGTCGGAGGAAAAGACGGTCAAAGGGCCGGAAATTTAAGGGTCCTGATTATTTTCCGTTAAGGGTTCTTTACACATGTAAGCTTGTTTATACTGGAGGTTCCTGGATGAGAGGGCCCGGACCAGAAAGCAGTATACAAAGAGTATACAAAGAGTATATAATAAGTGGACTGTGGCAGTATATACTATTCCACAACTGCTTTCCATTAGGGGCTGGATATAGAACCTCATCAGTAGCAGAAACGTATTCAGTTAGTATTAAAGCAGTATAGATTCAGTAGTCATTCAGTATGTCCGAAATATTTAAATGAGGTAGAAGTAGGGGATGCAGTATATTACTGCTCCACTACTGTATTTCAGTAGTGAAATCAGTAGTCCTTTCCTATTTTGTACTCTGGTCTCGGGCAGTATTGATTCAGTACAACTGACTACTACTGCTGAATCAGTAGTGCATAAGTATGTCCGAAATATTTAAATGAGGTGAAGTAGGGAGAAGTAATACTGCTTTCCTACTCTATTTCAGTGGCAAGGCAGTAGTCTAATTATCAGTTGGTAGCCTGGTTGACACTGATCAATGGGTACCTATCTCGTATAAACTATATATCAAAATCTTAGATATATCAAAATCTTTCTGGCAAAATGAAAATTAACAGGTGGCTTACAAATTACATTCAGATTTACGTATTTATAGAAAACCATATTATAGTAAAAGGTGCCTCACTAAATATGATCAAAAAAGAATAAAATGAAATAGACCTACACTACATTACGTTTTAGCCTACAATGTACATGTATTGAAATCTATGCTACACACATAACTCTAATTTTAAAACGAGAATGTTTCCATATAGATAGTAAGGCCCAGCTCTGACTCTCGTTGTTCCACTTTCAACCCAGCATTTAGAAGTCTACCTAACAATGCCAGTTTACTCACCCAACACTATAGCCATATTACATGCGCAGTGTCCACAGCAATCACGGTATCCTTAGTGAATAGTAGTCAAAAGTGTTAGTAGTCTAAATGTATCCATCATGATATATTTCTTTAAAATATACTCCTAATGTGCATGGGACTGTTATTGTCTGTGCCTATTCCCGCCTTCTGGCCAACTGTCAGTGGTCTGTTAACCCAGATAAAACTATTTCAAGAGTACTGAGGTGACCCTGATATATCAGTATAGATTCAGTGGACTACTGCTACAACTACTGCCACGTGCAAAATGGGCTATGTCCAAGAAGTATTGAATAAGTATATCATGCTGCGGCCAAGAATATTACAAGTGTATGCAGTACTTATTCAGTGGACTACTCTTTTTATACTGTACTGTCAGTAGGTACTAAGTATGATACTGCCTTAATACTTTTCTTTAGATCCTGCAAATGTCAGTAGGCATAGAGTAGTACTGACATAAACAGTATCAAAAAAGTATATGTTTCAGTACTACTGATATAGGGAGTAACCACTGCCTTGTGGTCCGGGGGACTATATAGCCCTTGCACTTCAAGATGTAAACTGTCGTAATTCTTTCACTTCAAGATGCAAATTAATGTTTACTCCCCTTGGTCAAGGTGGGGTATAAACATTGTAGAGGTTTTAGCACTGAGCTTTAAATTAGAAAGGTTTGTCGAATTTTGGTATTCATAGATTTGGATACTAGTACTCTATTATGTAAATTGCAATCGACCAGTTCGCAAACTCATTCTATTTTTAATAGAAAATTTACATAATTTCTATTTACAGTATATAATCGATAGCGGCTTTGGCAAAAGTATTACCTATTTATAGTATTAGGTAGTGATGTCTTTTTAAAACATCGACACTTACTTCTAACCATTAGGGAACGTTTTGTATAACACCAGCCTTAATTTATACGAAAGCAAACAGTTCATGAAGGGTAGTATATGTTTTGCAGAATGTCAAACTCGAGCATAGTTACAAACAAACTACGTGTATTTCGATACATGATTTAGAAAGGTTACATAGGGGTTAGAAGATTGCAAGTTATATCCGATTTCTTTTCCTTTTTATCTAAGTAACTTATTTTTCTAATATCACTAATTGATTAAACTGTTTCTGTGACGTGACACAATAAATCACAGGAAGATTTTGCCGATCCATCTATTCATAGATAATTAAGGGCGCTATTAACCCTTTAGACCCCACAGATTGCGTTCATAAATAGCTTGATTTCCCCGGGGTTTCCATGGATTTCCCTTCGGATTTCCTCAATTTTCCTTTAATTAAAGATGTTCAAAGTTTGATCATTGCTTGACAATTAAAATCATTGGATGATGGTTTGTATAAATCATTAGCGCATTGAATCAGCTTTAAAACGATATTTTGGTCGTTTTTGTATCTTGTATACTTTTCAGATTGTTCTACCTGGAAAAATTTGGAAAAATTATGGAAAAACGACCATTTTTCCGGGCGGCTACGGCCGGATTGGGGAGTAGACCCTCGGGCGGCCATGGCCGGATTGGGGGCTAAAGGGTTAAGGTGCTGCATTATTAAGTTGACATGGGAACACATGCAATGATGAATTCTTTATCATGCACGCTATATTGAAGCTCTAACTAGGTCACTCACTGCGGACATTTTTGCGTGTATATATTTTCAGGGAAAAGCAGAAATATATCAGGATAGAAATAATTCAAATTATTGTATAATTTTCATTTCCTAGTCGTTCTACATATTTCTTGCGGATTATGATATTTTCCGGTAAATTGATATTTTTGTTATAAAAAGTTGTGCAGGTGTATTACTCATGGAATTAGGCAACGCATAACGCAAAGCACAAAAAAGTGCACAATCTCTAATTATCTGTAGTCAGTGATCCGTGACTGAATGACCGACAAACAACTAGATCTGATTAAAAGATTAACTTCTGAGCATCTTCCGATAGCACCCTTCATCATCTTTTACATGTTAATCCGTGTATAATCTCTCAAACTACAAGCCTTAACTGCCAGGCATACTAGAGCGCATTAACCTACAAAAGGATGCCCAATCAATACCCTTAATTACAATGAAAAAGATTAAGTGGACAATTGACACCAAGTCTATTGTTCTTATGAAGTAGCAGATTTATAACTGAAAAAGCCCATAGGAAACTATGAGTTACTTTAATTGCGAGTCCGGTTCATGTGTTTGGTTTTAATTATGCTTTCACATGAGATTTTCACATTAACTTTGTGATCGTTTGGCCTTAGGCATTAGATGCCATTGCATGAACTGATAGAGTTGATATGAGACATTGACCGACCACACGCACGAGAGGTCAAATCGAACATTTTCGGACAAAGTTAACCATCAGTATTCAATTACTGCAAGTTAATCCTGAACTTCCGGTTGGATTTCACAAAATATTTTGAATCAACCATTAGGGATTACAAGATAGTGTACAATTTGATGGGAAAAACTATGAATACTAATCAATTTTACATGTAGTGTTTATATTTGAAAATGTCAGATTCTAGGTAATTGCAATTAAAACGTATTCAACGTAATGTCTATTAGATATGCTATACCAACAATATTGTTTCACATCTTTCCATCTAGAGTGAACAATTTAGAATGAGATACGAGTATTACGAGTATTATCAGAAAAAAAAGCAATGTTGTTGAATGCAAATTTATAATTATGATGTTGCTCTTTGAGTTCAGTCTGACACATTTACTGCTATCAATTCATCTTCTTCGGAACTCTGCATGCTGTCAAATTATTAATTGTAAATGTATTACAATTGTTTGACAATTAACAAGCTCGTATACTCCACAACATGTTGCATTCTAATTTATCAAAATGAGACCTTGGAAATTAATTGCATTACATCGTGATTGATGTACATTTTCAAAACATTTTGGGATTTTTAATTGTAGCTTATATTACTGCCCTTATAGTAAGCTTCAGTCGGAAAGTAATAAGAAATCAGAAGGGCAGTTGTAACTTTATTTCAAAGGCATTCACGTGGTACCTGATATCAATCCAGAAATAGGTTAACCATTAAGTTGTCACATTTCTAGATGGTTACCTTTTTTGTTTGCGATTACTGTATTGCTCATGCATGATGAACCCCTTCAGGAAATGATCTTTGGTCATGGGTTCGAGTCTTTGTAGGGTAGTGAACGAAAATTAATGAAGGTGCCGACCACTAAAATCAACATGGTTCCATGAAGTACATTCTATTTCTAATGAACATTGTATATCAGGTTCTGAAAATAGGCCACAAATTAGCAAATTAAGTGAATTCAAAGGTGGGTAGTTTTGGTGTATATAAACACAGCTGGAAACATAAGACTAAAACCTAAATATAACATCAGAGGACTGCATCAGCACATGGTAATTTCTCAAATCTGACACATAATGTAGGGTTCCCCGCCTGTACCCATGATAATAAGGGTTTCTCGGTGAGCGATAATATGTGACGTCACGCCTGAGTGACCCGCGAGTGGCGCCCCTTTGTGAGGACGCTGTCAGGCGTCATTTGTCAAGTGCGCACGCGCAGTCACGTCAAGGTGACATGGGTCAGGGGCACTAGTCCTTCCATGACCTGGTTGTTTCTTGTATAAGTAAGTCATTTTGTTGGTTTGAGCGACTAGCGGACTGGATGTAGGTACAGTCTAGAGACAAAGAAGGGGTGGTGGGGAAGGTGATGGGGTAGTGGGGGTTTGAGGGCTTTGGAACAGGTGCGATAGAGTTTCTTGTGTGGGGTTTCAAGCAGAACCCAGGTTTTGTCAGAAAAAAGCAATTAGGGCCTAGAGGTAAGTCAAATTCAAAATTTCAGTGCATGTAGGCTATTGTTTAGATTAGGATTCAAATAATTTCATATTTCTCTGCAGTTGTATTATCTTATCATATGACGTAAATGGATCAAGTGTAACATTTGCCTGGGAGTGATACAAATTTAACGAAGAATTTCCTTAGGAAGTACAATCTGACAATTCGAAGCCTAAGGATATGGCCTAAAGAAACGGTTTATTTTTAGAGAACCCTTTCACTCATCCTTACCGCCAACAGTCAGTCAGTGATTAACGACTGGTATTCTCCTGTTAGACGTAACGGGCTGGAGGGACGTGGGGCTGAGCTAAACTGTTACACGTAACGGTCCTGATAGCCTCAGGCTATACATTACACGCCGTCCGAACCACAATACATGGGATTTAGGGCTCCGGGATTTTACGAAATAGTCGCATGGATTGTAAGCTTTTGACCATAGAAATAATTCTAATAAGTTTCTTTCTTCGTCTTATAATTTCTTATTTTCCTCTTTCGATTGTTAGTTGTTGGCTCTTTATGGCTCTATTGAAATTGTCAGCTCTTTTTCATGAAAAGTCTTAATGTTTGATAGATTAAAAAGAATTGCTTTCATATAATATGGTGCAGAAAATGATAGAATGTGGCAAGCTCAGTATAAGCAATCAAACTGTGTTTAGCCATGAATATACTAATGTGCGTTTGAACCTAAGAGGCCCCTTCCAGTCCCTCTACTTCAAAATGGTTCCCTCTGCTTCAAAGTGGTTCCCTCTACTTCAGCGTGGTTCCGACCAGTTTGAGTCGATGAGGGAGTTATGAAGTAGGTCCTCAAGTGGTGTAATGAGTACTCTCAGGGACCGTTGTACTGAACACACATGGTTCAAAGCCAGCAGAACTTCTCATTGGAGGAAGGTTAGGACCAAAGTAGAATGTGGGGAGGGGAGGGGAGGGCAATTGGGTCTTAAAAGGGTACTCGCCGCTAAACAGACTCATGAAGCATAGGTGGTGAACATCTAAATTGATGGGCCGTCAGCCACTTTTTTGCAAATAAAGGAGGGCGGGGCATTGAACTACTTCCTTAAGACTTAGTTAGAAAAATATAAGCCAAATAACTTGAAATCTAGCCTTCTTGATTACCTTATCTCACATGAAAATAATGATGATCCAGTCAAAGGTTTATGTCTGTTTCATGGTATTGAGACACTCTGATTTTGGAGGTTGGTGATCTGCATACGCCAAAAAAGGGGCGGTCAATTAAAATCCATTCAGTCACAAAAAGTGGGGGTTATAGTTTGGCAGTGGGTAGTAACCTTCAAAGAATAAGTGACCTCCCTCCCCGGGATGCTGATAATAAGTCCTGTTGGGAATAAGTGGCAAGTGCATGCAACGTAGGAATTTCGACATGCAATATTGGGACCCCCCTACAGCCCCAATTAAATTTGGACATATAGACACCATAACTAACAGATATTTCATCTGACCCTATTGCTCTTGACATCAGTTCACATGTGAATGCTCTGCGGTTAATTGTGGCTATGAACATTCCATTGTGTAGAGTGCAACCTGCCCATGCAGTAGCTGTTAAAGTGTAACTGTACTAGTTACGCCAGAACCATGTAAAACAAAACACAATTAGGTCTACGATATGTAACGGGACCTTAACGTACTCTAAAACCTATGGTTCTTTGGATATATATACGGCCATGTAAAATGATCGACAGTATGGTTTACTTTAGTGGTATAATTTACTAATCAATAATTATTAAAGATAAAATATTTGTAACTTCCGCTTGTCATGAAAGATGTATTATGTATTTTTATGATGCCATAAGTATTATTCACTGTCGCAAACACTAAAAGGGAAAAGGACAAGTTATTGAATGAAATGATGAAATAAAGATTCATTGTATGTGAAGTATACATTCTATGTGGGTGCATATAATGTTGCTTTGAAAAGCTAAGATGTATTTGAAAAGCACTCTAAACTTCATACAATAATTATAATAAGTCTACTCTTCTGCATACTAAGAAACACAAAGTAATTCTAAAAGTAAGGATTAGTTAGATAGCTTATATAAATATATATATATATATATATATATATATATATATATATATATATATATATACACGTCTAGATATAACAGTGGTCTTATATGACACAGAGCCTCGTTGCATGCAGGAAATTGGAAAAGTACCGTAATGTAAACAATATGGAGCCTTATATTAGATAATGTTAAGAAATGCCATTACGAGTAGATACGCTAGATCCCCGAAAACCACTCGTTTAAGAACCCCTTAGGTCATATTGAATAACCTCTGCCATATTTAAAGTGTATCAAGTGCACTTATTCAGATTATAGTGAACAGCTTAAGCTTTTAGGATCGACTATATATAGGAAACCTGACTTAGTCCTAGCCTCAGGCAATAACATTGAGACCTCCGCCCTCAATGTTGTCAGCATAAACCGTTAGAAAGGAGACAGAATACTTGGTCTCTGTTTGTAAATCAGATAGAGAGTTGTAACTGTTGGGCTTTAGAAAGTTATTACAGAGCTTACTATAGGCTTGCAAACACTATGAGTTTATTAAAATGCTGTACAAGTGCAACATAAAGTCTTAAGAGGAAAGCCAATGGATTTCAAACAGTGTTTTTCATACGGTTTCGATTTTCATTCATGAATCTAATCTTTATCCCGTCCTTATGGAACTATGTAGGCCTATATATACAAAAGTAATATCCTCCATGTGCTATGTTTCCCAGTATAACTAACTACACACAGAGAACGAAAATGCCATTGCAAAAAAAAGCAGTTATAGCTGCATTGTAATAATTATGCTGTGTTTAGCTATCTAGTCAATTTTCTTTTTTTGTGTGAATAAACTTTTATTCAGTAATAAACATCAGAGTTGCCTCTGTTTTTCACTTCACTACAAATATATATTAGGACAATGAATTATCATTTATGACATATATCACTATTCTCCCAGTATACGTTACAATTCATATCTCAATACTGACAAAGTTCAGAAAGGTAATGGTTAAGTCTCAGAATCCGTAAGAACTTCCATCAATGTTTTGACGGCCTTCTGAATGCCACTGACCCAGGCCGTCTCAAGTACCTATATGGTATATAATCCTATGGTCTGTTATGCCCAATGAGGAGACGGGTTTATTTGCAATGTAAGTAAACACACCCTGGAACTCCTCCAGCGTCGGACTCCTGGGTGGTGATTGCCCTCCAGGCTGGGAGCGTTCGTAAATCTGTTTATCATGCAACCTAATTGAAGAGTAAGTAAGTCAGGGACTGACTAACATGTGATTTAAGCCTATATTCCACTAGATTGTTGATGATTTGGAAATTCCAGGCAATTCTCTGATAAAATATAGCAAAGGACCACGCATCCTATATATTTGAAAGGGAATCAATTTAAAACCCCTTTCTATAATGATATATTGCATGAGTTTGATTAACTCATATTCTTTCATATTTGTTCATAAAATCGGGAGTAAAAGTGACAAATAAAATGTAGCCTACCCCTGGTAGTCATAATGTCATTTCCCCCATGATTGGACCTGTAGTCCTAAAATAAGAACTTGCAGTGACAAGTCATACATTACAATTAAATGTACATTGCGCCACTTGGATGCTGGTAAGAGAATACATAATTATGTGAAATATTTACAGAATTTGTATCCATGATGCAAAAGTCCTATATTAAATTCCGTCACATATGGATCCTAAAATAGCCTCAATAAGTTTTCCATAAGCTTCAAGCACTCCACAAAAGGCGAGTGGATTGTGGACTGAATCAATCTGCTGTGGTTAAGTACATGGTAATTGAATCCGCATTGGACGAGACCTGGGCATGTCTGGGGTGCAGAGTTTATTGTGAAGGGAGAGGATTACTTACTTCACAGGCCTGGGATGGGCGATGGGGAGAGGTTAAGGGGGTGAGATTGCTTTGAGATGCCAGCACTTTTTCCCACACTGAAATCCAGGGTGGATGTGTCCAATGTTGATTTATTGGTAAGGTTATTTGTATTTCTGCTTTAAAGGAATGGTCTGTTATCACTTACTGGTGTGGTACTTGGGTCCCAGTATGGTTAAGTTTAGGCTGGCTATTTGACCTCGAATCAGTAACCTACTCCCCTAAATACAATGGACATACATAACGAATGACCAGCCTCTGGTCTCACTAAACTGGTGTGGATAATGCAACATAGCCACAAATGAGAGAATGTCCAGAATCTGTAAATGCAAAGTTTGCTATCTATTATAGCTACAAAAATTGGCGTGATCAGTCTTCTTGTTCACACAGACTAAATGCAAGGGTGACTGATCCTTATAAATGTGTAGTCATTTTCTTCATATGTAGTCACAAAAGCGGGTTGGTTGGTTGGTTATTGTGATTTAACGCTGTAGCAACATCTAAGGTCATACCACAGCAAGAACGAGATTTGACAATTCTGTCGTTGACGACCGAATCTATGTAATGAACGAATCTATGAGAAGATAGAGACTGTACCCCTACACATTTACAGAGGCAGGTGTTCTTTAATGTGCAGGGTCCCATAGGCAGGGCCCTACACACAATAGCCGGTGGCCCACAAGGAGCCTTTGATAACCCAGTTGTTGCCACTGGGAGACATGTAGAGGGGCACAAAAGTGGGAGTGACCAGTCTCTATAAATATAAACTCTGTGTGTCCACCACCCCTTGTTGTCACTCAATAGTCCTTTTTCACTTGTCATCCCTGGACCACCCCGCCCAAATGAAAACAGAGGAAAGTGGTATGATGCTTATCTTTAGTCGCCTTCTGCTTAAACCTCATGGTCCGATCTAGGCCCCACTGTCTAGGCTTTGTAAGGAAACTGGTATTTTTAGACATCAAAGCTTTTCTTTGAGGTACAAATCAGACTAGGAATCTAAACATCTTGGGTCTTGTTGTACTTTGGGAGTGATTGGATTTGAAGAATGAAGAGTGCTATTCGTGTTCAAAAAGCGAGAGGGAAAGGGCTGTTTTGGCTATGTACAGACATTGTTATTTCTGTTTTTGAAGTAGTGGTGGCTTGGGGGTAAAAATACATGGGAAATGTATATACTTTGCACTGTTCATATATTCGCGTGAAATTATGATGCGAGTGAGAAAAAAAGGTAATAGTTTCGAACAAATAGTATTGCATAATAAATGGGTGTATTAAATTAATTTAATTACCAGAACATACCTAGTATAACCGGGTATGTTCACATAAAAGAACTGTAAACAAAACATACAGGTATTCAGCCCCTAGTGTGGCTTAAACATCCAACAAGGAAATAACAAAAGAGCTCATTGAGAGATAAAATACCAACCCTCAAATTAGCAGTTATTCCTTGTCCCGACATTGTTCCCCCAACATTGTCTAAATAAGCTCTGATGAACATACGCAACCAACCAAAAGGCCTTAATCTCGGAGGGCTTTCATGACCCCTTGGGGCAAGTAGGGCGCCATTCAATAACCCTAGATGTACGGTAGTTAATCCGTTAATCCCACAATAAAGGGCACTAATCCCTTGGGTGAGGGCCCTTTCACTGTTATTGATTGCAATTGACCACGTCTCGGCAGGGGGGCCTATAGTGGGGCCTATGGGGGGTTAGGGTGGGAGCTTTGGGGGCTTCTGAATGTATGCGGCGGTTTAAACATGAGGACACACTACAAAATAGACTCAGAATGCCCTTGATATATTATGCTGAGGGTTAAAATTGGCATAACTCGCATCCTGGGGCTTCTATTATACCCCTTACAGACTGGATTATGAAGACGCATTACGCCTTTATTAAAATAATTTTAATTTCAAATTTCAAATTTAATTTGAACTGTCAATGTGTGTGCATTTTGAGGCTGGTCCGTAAAGGTAAACTATATTATATTACATGATACAAGGTATCATATAATGTGCACATAATGTGCATTACTTCAGTTTTGAACTATACATATATGCAAATTATGAAACTAGTCCGTAAAAGGCTTTAAACAAAACATTTGTGATGGGGAGAAAAATAGTTCATACACAGAATAGTCTCATTCGAGATACATGTAAGAATTAGCACTTATACTCGAGCAACATTTAAGTAACCCTCGCACCCTGCTTAACAGCTTCATTAATGTATAATGGTAGAAGGTTCCCTCTTGGCTTTATGGTTCACACGGATTTATTAAGTTTGGAAATAGACCTTACACACAAGGCTATTTGTTGTAAAGTGCAGTAGGGAAGTAAAAATATTGGTTCAATAGGTCTAAACTGACCTTTGAGTCTGGGGGTAAACATGTAGAGAGTCTGTAAAACACAGGAGGTGGGGGGGGGGGGGGCTAGGTAAAGGGGGTAAGTATAGCAGGAGGGGTTAGGTTTAGATGGGGGTTACTTTCTTTGTAACGGGTAAACCTATAGGGGAATTGATGATTATAATTTACAAATAAGAAGCACCATAGATGCTAACAAATAACAATAGGAGAGGTACAACAATGATTTGAAATAGTAATAGGATACCATGTCCTTTTGGGAATGCATAGAATTTTTTAAAAATAGATAACCGTTTCCCGTTTGTTAATTAATAGGACATGATTTGTCAGCACGGATCTATATGTAATTGTATACAATTATGCATTTATAACCACAATATTATCACAACCACAATAATACCATCATTCAATATCCCTATGCTATTGAACTATACATATAATTTCGGGGGGAAACAAGATTAATGTCTATGCAATTGATAATTACATCTAAACACTAAGTAACCCCCCCCCCCACCACACCCTGCAAGCTCTCAACTTCTCCACAGCAGTACATAAGCCTATACGTCTAGACCACCCCCTGCCCTATTTCCTCACCTCACCTCACCTGCTTCCAGGAGTAGGGCAGTAAAAACAGTCTGTTGGAGGTACAACTCAGACAGGTTATTTGTACCTGGGACTAGGGATGTTTTAAGTGGACAGTAAGGAGGTTTGTACTTAGGCAAGGCTGGATACTCAAAGCAAAGTTTCTGCCAGAAAGGATAATGGATATTGCAGCGCCTCTTTTAGTCTTTGACTCCCAAAGGATTTGAATTTAGATTTATAGAGGTTTATCATATAGAGAGAGTAAGTACTTCCATGTTCATATTGCATATAAGATGTTCCAAACGTTTTTTTTCATGTATGAATTTATCCATTCACTTAAAGTTTGTACAAACACTTTTAGAAAAAAACTGCTTTTCATGTTCAATAGCGCTTCATTAGGAAACGCAATAGCTTATATATGGCTATTAGAACCATACATATCTGGCAGTTGGGTCGATAGTAACAGGATTCTGATAAGGCCTATATACAATTTACTGAAATACCTTTAAGCAAACAATCAAGCAGAGAACATTCTAGGTAGGCCTAATCAAAGTTCCTGTTTAGCTATCTTAACTTTAAACAGAGTACCAGCGCCCAGTGGCACCAGTAGGATTTGCTGATACAGCTAACAACAAAAAGGGAGAGGGCAACACCCGTACACCCTGCCATGTTGAGTGACTACCTAGTTTTTATTCCCTCCTATTTGTACCAAAATGATAACAAGACTGATACACTACCTAAGGTCTATCTACATGGGACCACAACAAAGTGATAAAGCCCTCTGGGGGACAACTTATGTGTCACCAAGACTACACTCTCCATGCTGAGGTTAGAATAGGGATGGTTGTACATGATGAAGAAGATTGTGCTTGAAGAATTTGAAATAAGGAAATATACTTTTGGGTTGAATTTCATTTTCTTTTGATGTGGAATGGCAATACTTTATTAAATTAGACCTAGATATATCTCTATGTGTCTGTTCACCGTTTTGAATGGAATTTGAACGGGTTTGCTGTGCTTAGGTAGAAATAAAGTTGATAGCCTTGCATTGTAGTTAGGTACCTGGTATATCTCTCTTCTAGACATCAAGTATAGTTTTATTCTTGCAAATTAGTCTTTGGAATTATTCTGAATACCAGTATAGGAACATAATTATGCACCAATGCATTTCATTGTAATCTCCAAATGAAGAACTATTGTCAAAGACTTGGCATTCATTGTGATAGGCCAATATATCAATTTGGTGACCCTTCTAAACATTGAATGGTTATGTTTTGCTCTACACTGATTCCTGAGCATCATTCTGAATTCCCATAGGGCCTATAGAAACATCATAATTATGTTCCAATGTATTGCATTGTAATCCCCAAATGGATGATGGTTAAAAACCTGAAATTCATATACATGTAAAGATAGCCATCCCTTGGGTCATATTTAAACAAATTGTAAACAAAAATCAAATTCAAAATAATCTTATATTTTCATTTTTCTCTTTTACCAACCAGGGTCCGGACGAGCAGCGGAGGGGTGCTCACCATAGCAACGGCCATAGCAACAAGAACAAGGTAAACAGTCACCATGGCAACAAGCAAAAACAGGGGGCCGCGCGCCACTATGATTGGAACAGCACCCACTTCTTCCCAGACATCCATGACATTGACACCAATTTCCGAAGAAAACCAAGGTCCTGCTTCCGCCATAATGACCTAGCCTGGCTGGACCTTCCGCAAGAAGCAGCACCGGTGGCGCCACCCCGCGGAACACGAGTGAACTACGCTCAACCCACACGCAGCAGTATGGTAATGCAAGAGACTAGTGGAGACCCCCAGTGGGAGAAGCTGCAGCATATGCAAATGAGGCAACATGAAATGCAAATGAGGCATCAGGATATGCAAATTAGACAGCAGGATGTGCAAATGAGAGACAATGGGCACTCAAGGCGTGGTTATAAGGATTTGAAGGATGCTGAGTCATCGGATGAGGAGAACCGACCACCTCCTCAGCGACTCGAACCGTCTAAGGTTGTAGTCATGGCTCGAGAGGCTGCAGCTCAGCGAAGGAGTCGATCGATGGATGAGTACCTCCACATCCCACACATGGACGAGACAGAGTCTGAGCCAGACTCTGTTGCCAGCAGTCCAAAGGTAATGTAATAGTTTTACCAGAGAAACTAGTTCGGTTGAGAAAGCGGGGGGTATGCATATAGGCTAAGTTTTGAAACATTGAGCGTTCGGGTACATGCGTTCAACCATGTGCATGGAGGGGGTGGTATATGCACAGACCCCGTGTCGTGGACCTCGTGCATATAGAATTTCCTATATACGCTGATGTAAAGTCAGCCCATACTGATCTTCTTACATACGCGGACACAATGTCCCCGCATACAGGTCTCTTTATATACGCGGATATTCATTTATGTCCTTATTTTAGTAAGATATAAAATCAATTTAAAAAGAAAAAAGGGGTTCAGGGGCTTAGCGACTGATTTACAGCTGAAATAATGATGAAAAAAGGGCTCTTCTTCAGGATAAAGTCACAATGAAAAGGGGGCCAGGGGTCAGACCCGCAGGACACAATCCCGCATGGATGTGCCCCAGAGACAACTATAGTTACATTGATTTAGTCAACTATGGCATACTACTTCCAAAATACTAAACACGTGAAGGGCAATTATAAAAGTTTCCATATGATCATATGTAAGTGTATTTGACATCCTGCATTCCTATTCCAAAACATATTAAAGTAATATAATCAGGTTATTTGATAAACGACCAAACAAATGTCAAATTGATTACACATGTTTTGAATAAAAGGGAAAAACATAACAAGTTAACACATATATATGCCTAACACCTATATAAGGCATTTCAAAAACGTTGGTAAGTCTTGGTTATAGAAAACAACATTAGTAAATCATTTCTGAACCAACCTTTTTAATTGGAGGGCGTCCATTTATTATGTCCGCATTAAAAGGGGCTGGGTCAGGAGCTTTAGTACATTTCAAATGCCTTAATATTACATGCTAAAAGAGGAGGTAATTAGTTAACATAACTGGACGGTCCCTATGTTAAATGTTATAGACATTGAATCTTGCAAGATGAATGATTTGTAGTTATTGGAAAATACATCATCCAACGTTACATTAGATTTCAAAATCTCTTGATAACGATTATTACCGCTGTTTATGTTTTTCTTATGAATTCTTCAGGTACCTATATAGATAGAAATTATATTTTTTGTATTAATTCATTGATTTTCTCTCTTCTTTTTCTATCACAGGTGTGGAGGAAAAATCCCCTGATGGCTCGCAAGGTGAGACGGTCCCCATCACATGACGGTCCATCTCCCAAGCCCCACCCTGGAGAGGGTGGACTGACTACACCTCCAGGCACCCCTAGTCGATGGAACCGAGTCGACAGCTCAGAGTTTCGCAATGGTCACGATGCATCATCTGGGTCCAGGCGATCGAGTTTCAATGAGAGCAAACCGCAATCGCCCAGGCGACTTAGCGATCGCGGTTCCCCTTCATCTCGGTTGGGGAGTCGTGGTTCATCGCCTGGAGTTCGGAGACAGAATAGCGATAGGATTAAAGAGCAATATGAGAGATTTGAAGAGCTACAGCAGATGAGAAGAGCACTTGATAGTGCTACATCTGAGGAAAGTCTTCCAAATCTGAGACATGCCTCAGATGAGAGGAACAAGGAGTATATCCACATACGCAGACTCTCAAATGGTTCGCAGGAATCCTTGCAGAAGGCAACTGAGCCAAATGTCAACAATGTTGTTAAACGTCGAAGTCTTACGCGTAGAGATGCTTCACCAAGAAATAGCCGAATTGGTTTGGGAAGCCAGAAAGGTCCCTCAGAGATAGGAAGCCAGTTGCAAAGTAATCAGGCTGGAGATGGTTTTGATGTGCAGGAACCTAGATTGTCTATTGAACAGAGAAAGATTCTCTTCGAAAAGCTCCAACAGCCTGAAGAGGGTCATCCGCACTCTTCACATTTGCAACCAAATAAACCTTTCTCAAGACATCAAGAGCGAAGGGAGTACGAAAAGCGCCACTCGCGGACTGGGTTTGAAAGCGGAACCCCTGTAAAACCATATACATTTGAGCAGCAGGTTCAGCTGGATTCAGAGTTCAAAAAGAAGGATCGGTTACAGAGTTCATCCTTCGAGAACATCTATGATGGGATAGATCTATCTATGGAGACAATGCAGGTCAATGAGATTGAGTATGAGCCAAGAAAGTCAAGAAAGAAGCAGAAAGGGCAGCAACAGCACCACCACAGGCAGCACCCAAGCAATGAGAGTTTTGAGAAGGTCATCACACACAAGAGAGAGCCCAAAATCTATGGCGATAATAAGGGAAAGAAAGGAGAGAACATCAACCTCTTCATGTCTCGCGGTGATGAACAGATTGTGTTCGGTGTCTACGGGGACAGTTCTCTCACAAGACGAGGCCTTCCCATGTCACATGATCAGTCACATGACCAGTCACATGACCAGTCGCGTGACCAGTCACGCGATACTTCGCAGGCCTCGATGCGTGACGAGACCTTGTCGCCCGAAAGCAGCAGTTCAGAGAAGCGAAGGAACTATGATGCCAAGGCACTGATTGCTGAGGAGAAGCAAAAGTATGCAGAATACAAAGCAGAATATGCCAAGAGACAGTCGTCTCATTCTTCCGATCCATCCTTTTCTGAGGAGGAGCAGCGGGCTACCAGACTGTCACCGCAAGGCCCACAACCAACTGAGGGTAGGCTTTGATTATTCTCATGTTAGTTCTCCCATCCTTTTGCTCTTATGACTGGCCAGTTGTATGTGGATCCCTGGAATATAACATTTTTATAATTATCATGATCATTCATTTCAATTGGAAAAAGATACATTTTAATTTAATGCGATTTCAGTGAAAAGCAAACTTCCAAGAATCCACATTAAGCCTCTTTACCCTGAGTCTATAATCTTTCAGTGTGGTGTGGTCACTTTCTTATCTCAATCTCTTTCAAAGGTGTGTTTCTAATCTGAATCTTTATGACATTCACAGATACTAAAGGTGACGGTTACCACAACATGTGTAATTATTAATACATTGTTTCTCATGTCATAACAAGTCATGGTACTGTGTGCTTTACTCTACACCCCCAGGAAAGGCGTATTTTATTTGCATCGCAACTTTATTTTATAAAAAAAACTTTTTTTGTCTCACATTTTAACTCTCCTGTAACGTTATTTTTTTCAGGCTTTCGCTACTTCTTTGGTGAAATCGTCTATCTCTAACAATCCAATCTTTCCTCCTAAATACCCTTCATTGTATTTTGATTTTAACATATGTATTATATATACCATTATTAAATTTATTTTACTATTCATAGTGCAGTAGCCTTTATTGACATAATTTCATCACATAAATTTATTTCAATTCAAAGGAACATCAACTTCCAGTGTTTTATTTTCCTATTAATTTTGGGTGATTCATTCCTTCAATGTACTAACCAGATCACAGATTCCATTTAGTTAATCAAACCTGAAACCTGATTTTGATTGATCAGAAATATATCTAAATCCAATTTCTGATAAGGTTTTTTCTAGCGATAATTTGCTTTCGCGCAGCAGTGTTTTTTGTCTCTAAGCTTTTACAGCGCTACCTTGCTTTAAAGGAGGAAAGGGTAAAAGATTAATAAATGCAATTGCTTTCAAGAATGCTAATTCCTTGAATGTGTGTTTGGGCAATGGTATTGCAAATGATGATTTTATTTAACATTTTTGGGAGTGGTGAATTACAAAGACCCTTTGATTACACTAATCTGGTGACAATACCTGATTTCACTAATTTGCTGACAATTTCCCTAATCTCACTAACCCAGGCTTGATGGACGCATCGTATCCAATGGCAACCGAGCCGTTGTCATTGACAACCGGACAGAACTGGCAACCGTTGTCAAGGGAACCGCCATGGGAACCGCCAAGGCACACTTGGTTCAGGGATACCCAATTGCAGGATTATATAGATTCAAGAGGTACCTTAACATAACACATAAAGCTACAGAATGTACACTGGGAACCACTAACAATTACATTGTAATAGGGTAGTTTACAAATCATAATTCATTGGCGTGTATTTCATTTGTCTGTTAACAAGACATTTATATAGCAGGTTTCAAAGTCATATACAATTGAGCTGTAAATAGGGTATACTTTCTACACTTAACGGATGTACTGATTATAAGATATCCAAGGGGGTCGTTCACTATTTAAATATAAATATTGACTTGTTTTCTCTCATTATAATTGATAGACTTTCGATGTATTGCTATAGATATCTGTTTAATGATATGTAATATCGATAATAATAATAATTGTTTAAAAGGTCGACTTAAGGATAGATGTGTCTCAGAACAAACTTACACCACTCTAAAAATAACAAATCTAAAGCACTGTCCATATGGAATCCTTGGTACCCTACTTCAGCCACATACCACCGGTATTCGTTAGGTCTATATCATCTATGGATATATTACTTTTCCAACTAGGAAAGAGATTAAATGATTACCAGTATCATCTCTCACATTTCAAAATCATTATTATCATTATTTACTTGTATACGGAACCGGATTATAAGTGAGACAGGAAATTTTGTATCAGGATTATAAGAAGTTGAAATAAAATTGTACAGAACACTACATAAATTGAAATATAAAAAACATTGTTGGGTCGCTTAGCGCTCCCACATCAAAATTCCATCTTGATTGAACTTTTTGAGATTTCCTTTTCGTTTTCCTAATTTCTCAACTTGTTTTTGCAGGTTCCTCGGAGGCAGGTCGCGGAGGCAGTGCGTTCCACGTCCCCACGCCCGTGTCGCCCCCTAGAGGGCCCAAGGAGAAGCAGGCCCCCTTCCACCCCCACCCCCACGGTCGTCATGACAACTATGTCGAGAGAGACGCCATGTACTCCCGTGACGAAGTAATTTTTTCATTTATTTCCTTTATTTTTATTGAAAAAAATATTAGCAATCTACAATTATTTTTGAACAAGGGCGTCATGTTACACTTGATTTGATTTGATAAATTAAATTTCATATGATATGATATAAAATAATGATCATAATATCAAAGATATATTAAATGATATATCATCTTCTTAGGCTTAGATTCGCAACCATTCACGTATTGTTTCATACACAGGGGCGGATCCAGGAATTTGAAAAAAAAGGGGGGGGGGGCGTGTTGTAGTGAATTTTTTTTACCACGTCCTCCGGACGCTTGAATTTTACATTTAAAAGTATCAGTATTTCCCCCCCCCCCCCCTTTAATTCCGCGCCTGATACAGATATATTATTGAATAACTATAAATTATAGTAATGAACGTTCACCATTGAATAATCTGTATTCGGACTTCAGATCAAATTGAAATGAAATACCTATTAGCTTAAATATTGTTTGGCAATGTATCATATTCAAATGTAAACATACTGCCTTAATGTAACGGAATTAAAGTTTTTTTAAACGAAAATTGGTGTTCCAAATTCATTATCATATGGGGCTTTTCCTAACTTTCAAGGGATTCCCGATTTTATGTAAATTTGATATTTCAGGTTATGCAAACGTTTTTTAATGTAAGGGGTTCGAGACGTTCCAGACATAAATGCTGTCATACGTCCACATCATCTCTCTATTATATTATCGCATGCATATATTTACAATTATTCGTTGTAAGAAATGCTAATCCCCTCTTCAATTTGTTCTCTTCACTCACAGATCCGTGGTTGGGAGATGGGAAGGCCGAGTGGACATGTGCACCCCTCAACAGAACCTGCCAGCTATGAACCTTATGGATCTTCGAGAACCCAACCTCCTCCTCAGCATGGGTCGCAAGGTTTCTACGATGAGCGACAGCCGTACCACCCTCCTCGTGATCAGCGACATGGCCAGCCTTATGATCAGCAACACATGGCCCGCCAGCCACCAACTCAAGGCTGGTTCCCTCCACAAATGGAAGGGAAAAGACATGGACATAGTGGTGCTCACCATAGACCGAGTTCCTTCGATAAACAGTTTGAGTCAAACTATCAATATGAGCAGAAAACCCATGCTGGTCCTCCAAGCACTCATCTTGAGAGAGATGAAGAATATTGGTTCAACCAGAAAAATCAGAACCAAAAGGCATCTTGGAGATTGCGTAATAAGCCGCAAAGCGTGCCGACATCTCCAACGAGCGATAGTCACCACTACAATGTCGCAAAGCGTCACCTTTCTCCTAGCGATGAGAATGTGAGGTCAAGTAGTGCCGAAGGATACCACCAGGATAGATGGGTGCAAGGACAACCTCAAGGTCAACGAAGAAGCTCATGGGATAGATTCCAGCATGAACAAACTGATTCTTACCATTCGCATCAAGGGTCTTCACCGAAAGCCCATGGATGGCCAGAGATGCGCGAAACATCTACCCAACCACATGGCTGGGGAGCGCCTTCTGGCAGTCAGCGAAGAAGAACGCCTTCTCCCCGAAGACACCAACACGAGTCACCAAAGAGACAATACTCTTCATCGATGTCTCCCTCTCGCCCTGACATCATCACAGACTGGTCCTATGATACACCATATGGCCCACAATCAAACACCAAGCCAGCATATCCTGGTCCCCATATGAACAACCAGTACACCAATAGACCTTCTAAAATGGATCAGGAGGTATCTGATGACTATGCTGTGCCATTTGCTCAAGGGTTCCACAATGTAGATTGGCAGAGAAGAGATCCACACTCAGGTCCACAGGCATCTGAGCCTAGGCCTCATGCAGAACAATATGATTTCCAAAGCTACAAGGATCCTCAGCACTATGCTACTACAATGGATCATCCATACATGGATCAGCCTAATGCTCCACCAAAGAAACCCGAAAGGCTTCAAAAGAAGACCCGCAAGCCTGATCAGTACAATCGGGAGTACAACATATATGCCAACCCAGACCAAGTCCGCCAGATGAAATCTGCTCACAGAATGAGTGACCCAATCCAAGATGATCAACCTATTCAGCAACATCCAAATGACTGGTCATTGCCTAAGTCTGCAGATGAATTGAGAAAGCAGTTTACTGTAAGAGAGCGGGATGACCTTCGGAAGGATAAGTACACAAAGTTTTATGTCACTGCCAGTCCAGAGCCGAGTGCGCTAAACCGGATAGACCCAGAGCAAAGCCCCCGAGGAAGTCACCATTCGGGATCAAGACATGAGAATGATCGCTCATTCAGCAGTTATGATGAATCCTCAGGCTCAGGACCTAAAATAGAGAAGCTGATTGCTGGCATCCGTCAAAAGTATGAACAAGAAAAAGAACCTAGTCCCAAGCCAAAGAAGAAATCTAAGTCAGTCCTCCATTTTGACATCAAGACAGAGCAGCCTCGTAGGAGGCCAGCATATGTCGTGAAAGCTGATGACGAGCCCGAAAAACCAACCCCAGTCAATCTTAGTGCAATTAAATCCAACCTCTTTGGAGTAGTTGGAGAACAGCAGGACAAACACAAGGTCCTTGAAGACACAAAACAAATGAAAAGCAACATCAAGGTGTCTGAAATAAGAACAGAAATATTCAGCACAAAGGATAAGGTAATTCCACAAGTCATACCTACAATGTCCAGACCATCTTCAAAACACTTTGATGAAGATAATGACCAAAGAATCATAGATTATGCCTCTTATAGAGATAGCAATAGGCCAAGGAGATCACATATAGAAGATGAACTAACTGACCTTGAAAAAACCTATGAAGAGCTCAATCTGAATACTGATGAAGAATGGGATAGAGCACTGGAACGTGAGGCAGCTAGAGGGCAATCTGGTGAAGACCTTGGACAAGTGAGAAGACTCTCAATTACAAACTTGCGCAAACTTGAAACAATGCAACAAAATGAAGGGAAGCCAAGCCTAGACTACACCAGAAACTGGCTTGCAAATGATGCAATTCAACCAAAGCCTCAAGACAATAATAATTTGAGTAATAGGGCTGAAGTGCTGTCTCCCACAGGTAAAGGAAGCCCAGAAAGTGCTGAGGTAAGCAGATTAACATCTTCTTCCCAGGGACCTTCATTTGAGCCTCGAACAGAAGACCAAGCAATTGATTCAAGGAGTGTTGGCAGTTCTGGCTGGGGACCAAATTCATCATTTCCCCTAAAGGTAGGAGATGACATGGCCTTCAGACGTCAAAGAGGGACATCGTCAACATCAAAGCCTTGTCCTTCCTCTGGAAGTTATATGGCAACAGCATCCCCTGCAATGACTCCTGCTACTTCAATGGACAGTATAAATAAACGTCCCCATTTGCACAGATCTAGGAGATCAACCACTCCAGATGTCGTGTATGATGATATGGCTACGCGTAACCGACAAAGGCTAGCATCTGCAGGGGAAGCAAGCCCTGCATCACCAGTCTCACCATCACCGACATCTGCTGATTATCTGAAGCCTCGAGAAACTGCACCTGCAAGAGGACGCATGCGATCCAGACCAGAACCTCAAGCAGACAAATTCCATGATGACTTTGCATACAGGCAACTGCGAAAGGATGTTGCCCCAGTAAAAGTGGAGCTTCCGAAGGCATATGCTGAGATGAGAAAAGATCTGCAACTTCGCCCTCGCAGAACACAGTCACTCGATAGAATGGATCAAGAAGCAGAACAGGCTAGAGGGAAAAGGACAAATCACCAAAGAAGTGCCTCAATTGGAGATGCTCAACAAATGCCTAACCTGGAAAGAAGAGCTTCTATGTCAAAAGGTATTGCCAAGATTGTGAACCTATTTGATGCTCCAGAGAACGTTAGTAACAGTGCACCTGATCTAACAGATGAATCTACATTCAAAGATGCTTATAACGATAAAGGAGAAATACTGGGAAAAGCTGAACCAAAAGAAGGTAACCATCAAAAGAAAGGCAGAAGGCCAGTTCCAAAGCAACAGCCAAAGCAACAGACACCGAGGATTGTCAAACAGCGAAACGAATATAAAAGTAGAATGAAGTCGCAGACGTATCGATCAGAAAGTCATTCTTATACTGAGAGTGAGAGTGACACTTATAGTAGTACATACAGTTCTGGTGCTTCTGGTGGCGATCGTCTAAATCGCTCTCCACCTGATGGTGCAACACACAGCGATGAGACCAATCAGCTGCTACATCCTGATAGTACAACAGGTTCAAATACCACTAGCCCAGACAATGATACCACACAGGTCAAGACTCCTTGGCAACCACCTGCAGGAGAACCAAGAGTCACAAGTCAACAGCAGAGACCAAGTGCCCAGCAGGTGATAAACCAACAGCAAAAGTCACATGATACACATGTTAAACAAACTACACATACAACCATCAAAACAATTCCCATCCAACGGATTCAAACTCATCCTGCAAAAGAACAACAGGAGTCTCTTGCTCCAAGGGCTTTTAAAGTTCAGTTGCCAGTTGAAAACCTGCAGCTCTCTCCCCCAGGCCCTCATGCTAATGAACCAAACAGGTCTAATGAAGAGATGAGGGTTTTTGCTCTACCAAGAACTACAATTATGCCTCGACCTCTTGAAGCTCCTTTATCTCCCAAAAGTGCTCAAGCAAGTCCTGTGTCAAAAACAGAGCAACATATTTCTCAATCATCACAATCTGGTGTTTCTAAGGAAGTAGTACACATTCACAAGCTAGGCAAGACCTCCACTACTCCAGATAGAAAAACTGCACCTGTGCATATAGTACAGGCTGAATCTAAGGTGGTGGAGACAAAGGTTCCACTAGCTGCTCACAAGTCTCCAGCATCTAGGCCACAACCACAATCGCTAGTCAAGAAGCATGCTGAGATGATTGAAAAACAAGGTCATGAAAAAGAAGAAAAACCTCTCCTTAGACCTGAGGAGATTAAAGAATCAATGTCAGTCCTAGAACAGTGGAAGTTACAGGCAGAGCAGAAGAAGAAAGAGCTCCAGCAGCGTTTGGAGGAAGAGTTGCAGGAAGAAAAAGAACGCACTAGAAAGCAGCGACAAGTATATGAACGCGAGGTTATGAGTCAATCGCAGACAACTCGAGATCTCCAGCAGCATTTGGAGGAAGAGTTGCAGGAAGAAAAAGAACGTACTAGAAAGCAGCGACAAGTTTATGAACGCGAGGTTATGAGTCAATCGCAGACAACTCGTATCGAAAGGAAAATATCTGAGAAAACCCAGCAGGTGCTTGAGGAAAAGAAAGAAGTAAAAACAGTTTCAAAAGGAAAGAAACTCGAAACACAACAGCTGATAATGAAAGGTCAAAAGAAGATTCTTGCTCATAGGGGAATCGTGGCTAAAACAGGCAAGAAAATTGATTTGCTTGATGACTTAGTGGCAAGCCAACCTATTGCAAGTGATTTTGAACTTGACTTTTCTGATTATGACAACTTGGAGACAAGCGATCCAGATGCAGGAAATGGCACGGATAGTGATGACTCACAGAAAGGTGTAAGGGAACAGAATCTAAAGAGGCAGAAGAAGGCTAGTCATAAAAAGGAATCAAAACCTCAAGCAACCATTGAAGTAGTTGAACCAAGGAAGGTTGAACATGAGAAGCCGCTTGAAGAAAAATCCTATCAACGTACTGAAGTGACTCTGACCGAAAGAACCGAAACCACTACTCCAGAAGGGGGTACAACTGTATCACAGCAAACTACAACTGAGGTGACATCCTCTGGAGACAAATGTGAAGAGGATATTGACAGTGAGGAAAAGCCTCGCCTCGGCCGCAGACCATCATTTAAAGACATTGTCCAATCTTTTGAAGCGAAAGCTCCAACTTTCATGCGTAAACCTGTGCTTCGGCGATGTAACTCTCAGGACAGTGTACAACAAGATGACTTAGATGACTCATTTGAGCCAATCAGGCTAAAAGACATATCTGGATCTGAACCAAACCTTAGAGACCGAGAGAGTCAGAAGCAAAAGTACCACAAAATTGGAGGTTACTATAGTGAGCTTGGATCTCAAAGAGATCCTGTAAGTGAGTTCTAATGTTGTGAAGGATGTTTTAGTTGAGCTATCAAAACAATGAATTTAGCATTGTGTCAAACAGCAAGGAGGCAAACATGTATTTCTCAGTTGTAGTATGTCAACCCTTCACCCATTATAGTAAAAGACATTGAATGTCTCATACCTTATCGTTGCTCACCATTTTAACATCTTTTTATTGGGTGTAATGACTTACAAGCGGAAACCAGAAAGACCCAAAGATAAGATTTTGTAAGATCATGGTTTATTGCTCAGTGGAGGCAACGAATAGCTTGTTGCTATGGTGACTGATATTATCCAAAAGCTATGGTCTATATGTATTTCTTTTGTTGAAACACAAAGAATTTCTGAGAAATTCTTTAATCATGCTTACTGAATACAATGTTTTTGTGACTTGTAATTCCACAGACTGTAGAAGTATGTCCAAGCTATTGTTTTTCTGGTTGGCTTTTGAATAAAACCTTGATGTTCAAGCATTCTCTGGCAGAATTTGATAATGTTATAGCTACTGTGAATATGTAGTATGAAATTAGCTTTACCTTTTAACAAATGTTCACGTGGTTTTTGATGCACTATTTACTAGCATCCTTTAAAGTACACTACAGAAGTGTTTGTAATAAGAAATGTGTGAGGCAATGACATTTTGTATGAGAAAACAGTTATAAACATTAACCCATTCACTGCCACTATTTGTACTATTTTACTACAAAAATAAAATGGTGTTATCTTGCATGACTATGATTTATATAGTTCAAATACACTGCAAACACTTTAAGGCAATGATGGCAAAGAACTTGCTTTTGTTAAAACATTTTAGTTTACGATATGTATGATTCCTATGCTATGTGATTGAGGGGAATCGAATCTACTCAAATGTTATAGCTCTGTAAGATGAACTTGAATTAAAGAGAATTTAAAAATTCTCAAGTCAATGCTATATGGTGCTAAAAGATACACTGTGCCTTTAACATAGGCAGGGTTAGAATACCAAAATACTCAATTTCTAAATAACCCATGAATTGACAGTTTCTATGAATATATTATTGCTACAATGTGCTACATTGAAACCTTACCTTCCACTCTGTGCACTATTGAAGCTGTTTTGTATGGAAAGCGCTATTTGTTCAGATTGTACAAGCATTGCTATAGCTTTCTACCCTGTTTTGTGAATATTACGTCAGGTCTGGAGTGCTAAGAGTGTTCTTCAACATACACAGTTTGTATCCATGTATATATGATGTGGTAGAACCTTGTAGTCAAAGCTCATACAAGCCATTCAATAAATGGTCTATTAGTTTGAATTGTGTGTTCCTTTTTAATTATTTAATTATGTGCGTTGATGATTCGAAATTAGATATTCCTTGAAAATCAGCAAAACAAATGAAATACTGATCAGATGACTTAGTTCAAGAATAGCACTGTGAACATAATCATTTTACGTTGTAAATACTTCCCATTACCTTAGCTAAAAATTTTGTGAGGAAGAAATAGCCTTAACCATTAGGTGCGTGAAGGTAAAATTATATTCAAAATACCTATTTGATATACCAAATTAAGCAGCGCAAAAACATGACAGTTTATATTTTCTCTCAAGCAATTCAAATTTATTCATTTTGTAGTTAACGAAAGTGTTATTTTGTTAGACATTAAGTAACTTAATTCAACTCTTTAAAATAATGTCAGCCGCATAGTTTAGGAAACTAATTTGAAAAAGAGGATTCCTCCAAAATAGTTGTCTGTTTTCTCATCTCAATGACCGTGCGTATTATAAAAACCACCACGCAACACAACTTAACAGTATTCTTATCATTAGTCATGTTCTATAATACTCGACAAACTGAACATTGCAATAATAGAAATATAAGAATCTTTGCAAGTAGCTGATCATAATTCTACTTCATAGTCAATTTTGCACGTTAAAAAAAACTTGTATGAAATCCAATTTATATACCGTATTGCATCGATTTCGTTTTGCTTAGAGGAATTTACTGATGGTTTACAAATGATATAGAATACTTTGAAAATATGAGTTGTACTACTCCTATTCGAATATTAGTACCATACAATTTTAAAAGAGAAAACCAAACGCTGTCTGAAATTATTATGGATCAAAGTATGCTACAGTCGTGTGTTAGAGGTACCGACTACGGCACACCTGCACCACCTGGTGGCAAGTGGAGACAACATCGGACTACATAAGGAAAGCAAACCCTGGCATGAGAGAGTTCTCGATGGTGGGCCCCTGATGCCCCATGTAGATTTAAGGAAGTGTTGTCTTCTGTTGAGATATGGTTCTTTTTCCAAATTGACATAATTCTATTAAGGGGCCGTCCATAAATGACGTCATGCACCCGGGAGGGGGGGGGGGGTCCAGTCCCCTATACATTCCTATAGTAAAAGCATGACGAAGGGGGGGGAGGGGGGGGTCAAAAATAGCATGACGTCATTTATGGACGGCCCTTAATGAATTGTTTGTTGTCTCTGGTGAACTTGATTAGAGGAATATTACATAAGTTATTATCCCCAATATTTGACATAGGGGCCAATCACCTAGAACCCAGGAGATCCGTTTAGGATAGGGGAAATGAAATGTGTTGTAAATACTCTCTACTATTTGAGAAGAAACAACAATAACAAACCAAAAGAACATAAGATTAAGCGAATGAATTAAGTCTTTATGAAATTAAGCTGGAAGGTTTCTTCTAGTGGTTTGAAGGGGATTCAATCTATGATTCCTGTATATAAGGGGATGGGTTCAACATAATAATAATTATGATGTTGAACCTATGTCCTCTGCGAAGAGCAGTCTTATGACCTGGAATATTGAATTAAGAAGGTATCTTGGGGAATCTTATACTGAAAGAATTATGTAAATATTCTTATTAGAAAAAAAGTTGTGTTAATTTGAAGACATGAAGGTTGGATGGCAGGTTTGGGCGTTCTATCAACATTCGGTTACCACGGCAACAAAATGTAAAAAAATCCAGATTTTATCATCATTAATGAAAACTATGAAAAACTTCATTTATAGCATGAATTAAGCTTATTTTTATGATTTTTATGATTTCTAAGCTAAATAAAGGCTCAAGAGCCATGAATATGCATTTCGATTTAGAGGCAGTACTATGTGGTCATCCATAAACTGAACGAAAGAACCCTGCATCATCAGGAAATCGAACCTCAAACACCAGGTTTTGTTGCAGCACAGGAGAAGAGACCATACTAGGCTTGGAAAGATGGGGCACAGGTCATATGGTAAAGTCAAACACCTGCGAGGTTATAGACAACCTGTCTACCCCAAAGACCCCTTTCGTCGCCTCTTACGGTCAGCAGGGGATACTGGGGACTTATTCTTGCCAGGAAGCTCCACAGTGAGCCCCCATGCCGGGTCCCCATGAGGGAGAAACGAGGAGAAGTGCTTTTCTTGGCCACTGGGTACCAGCATACTTTATCAATGTAGCATGCTGGGAATAAGCGGTATAAAATGTTCCTGGCATGGTACACTGATAGACGTTAGCTGGTTCCCAAATGACCAGAAAAGCATGTCTCATTCTCACTAACCTTTTCTTTATTTTTTGCCCTTTTTGCCTTTTTAAAAGACAATTTTCAACAATCATACTGAAAGGGGTCAAGCCAAGGCCTGTTCTCTCCTCACCTTCAGTTATATTGGTGACTGATAGATGCAGCCACTTGCATAATCAAATCACTCACTCAGAAAGAAAGGAAAATGTCAGAGGAAACGTTTCACTGGGTAGAAATAAATACCAATATTTATCCTCACTACCATAACATACATCTCTCAACGTACTAGGTCAGTCGAACAAGAACAATACAATCTGGCCTAGTTCCACTCAGTAAAAACCTACAGTTGATTATTTGAAATCTTGCAGTTCATACTGAAGGAATCTTATTTCAGGTATGTCGGTTGTATTTGTATTTACCATTTAGTTCCTGATACATTTCGTACCTCTGAGAGTTGTGATTACTGGAATAACTAAGAATTATGTTTTTCTATATCACCAAGTACTGATAAGATGTTATGATTACTTTAACATTGGTTCCTATTGGAAAAGGCTAATATATAAAGCTACATTTAACAAATGTTAGGAGCAAATTGTCAACCAAACCACCAAAGTTCATATTGTTTTACACTTCTATCTTTGGGGATTAAATCAGAAAGAAATTGTTGTGTAATTTCATGGTCAAATGTGATGTTCATGTATACTGGGATGGGTTTATTAGAATCAGAAGAAAAACTAAATTTATTCGTCGCACCTTTATTTTTATTTCATGCAACTTGTCATCCTTTCTAAGAAAAAGTCCCCTCAAGTATTGAGTTTAGAGAAATATCATGAAAGGGCATGTAGTATTTGTGGTTGTGAGACCTGAAGGTCCGGCCGATTGTCACTTCCGGTTTGGCGGCGAACAGTCAGTTGAGCACATGGCCACCTGTAGAGTGGAAGCTACTTGCATTTGTGAGTTGTAATGTGTCCTAGTTGTAATAAATAGATGTAAACACAACAAATGGCGACGAGGATGGGATGTTTCCCTGCAAGAGTGTATTAAGGCCCTAGATGACCATTTCTTGCCCCAAGTTAACGTGCCTTTTGAGAGACATTTGTTCAGGCAGTTAGAGCAGTCTGCTGGGGAAACGGTTGATCAGTTTGTTTGTCGGTTGAAACAGAAGGCTGTGTCATGTGAGTTTCCGAGTGTAGATGACGCGATAAGGGATCAACTCATTGAAAAGTGTGCAAACGCAAAGTTGCGTAGGAAGTTTCTTGAGAAGTCGGGGGGAGCGACTCTTAAGAATTTCATGGACATAGCTAGGGCGTATGAGACGGTAGATTTACAGATGGGTCAGATGTCTGTATCTTCAGCGCCCACCGAGGTCAATGCAGTACAGCATAAGAACAAGCAACCTAACTCTAAGAAGGAGACAAAAGGAAATGGGTGGAGTCAGAATAAGGATAACAAGTCAAAGGATCAGAAGCCTAAGGGTAGTTGTTTCAATTGTGGCCAGTTTGGACACTATTGTGCGGATAAGGTCTGTCCTGCTCGGTTCAGGAAGTGTAACCAGTGTGGTTTCCAAGGACATTATGCCAAGTTTTGTAAGCGGGATCCTAAGAGTCGTGAGAAAGCTTATCAGGTTCAGGAAGGAAATTCTGATAAGGACGAGGGCGCTAGTAGTAGTAGTGCTAGTGGCTATGCATTCACTATCCAGGAGAAAGACTGTAGTTTCGTGAATTCCGTGGGACCTGGTGTGATCAATGTGGTGATTGGTGGGGTGCAGATGCCCATGCTCATTGACTCAGGAGCGACTTGTAACATTCTAGATACACCTACTTGGGAAACCTTAAAGGGAAAAGGTATCCGTTGTGAGTCACGGAAGTCCAACCGTAAGTTGTTTGCTTGGGGGCAGTCTGAAGCCCTGGAAACGGTTGGGACTTTTGAGGCTGAGATAGTGTGCCCGGAAAGTGGGAAACAGTGCAGGCAGGAGTTCCTTGTGGTAAAAGGGCAAGGTAGACCTCTGCTAGGACGGGAGACGGCAGAAGCACTGAATGTCCTACGGGTAGGTCCCGAGGTTGTGAACAGTATAGTTGAAGAGTATACTGAGGCTGACATACATGCCAAGTACAAGAGTTTGTTCAGCGGTGTTGGTAAGCTGAAGGGCTATGAATTGGAGATTCATATTGATAAAGACAGGAAGCCGGTCGCGCAACCTGTGAGGCGCATCCCATTTGGCCTCAGGGATAAAGTAGATACAAAGTTAGATGAGATGTTAGAGATGGACATCATAGAGGAGGTTCCAGAGGGACCAACAGGATGGGTCTCTCCCCTTGTAGTGGTTCCCAAAAGTGACGGCGATGTGCGAGTGTGTGTCGACATGCGCCGGGCCAATGAGGCCATAGTTCGGGAAAGACACCCGATTCCTACTGTGGAGGAACTGGTTCAGGATTTGAACGGTAGCACAGTTTTCAGTAAGTTGGATCTCAAGTGGGGGTTCCACCAGATTGTGCTGAAGGAGGACAGTAGGCATGTGACAACGTTTGTCACTCATAGGGGATTGTACCGCTACAAGCGCCTGATGTTTGGGATCACATCAGCACCTGAAAAGTATCAGAGGATCATTCAGGATGTGTTGCGTGACTGTGCTGGTGTGGCTAACATAGCTGATGACATCATAGTCCATGGGAATGGTGTCAAGGAGCACGATCAGCGTCTGTTCAAGGTCCTAGACCGCTTGGAGGAAGTGGGTCTGACGCTGAATCGTAAGAAGTGTGAGTTTCGGTTGTCCAAGCTCACATTCTTTGGACATGAGTTGACCAGTAATGGGGTCAATCCTAGCGACGAGAAGGTTGCAGGGATACGGGATGCTGAACCACCTAAGACAGCCAGTGAAGTGAGGTCATTCCTGGGTCTTGTTCAGTATTCGGCAAAGTTTCTGCCAGACTTTTCATCAGTAGCTGCACCGCTGCGTGAGCTGACTCGGAAAGATGTGGAGTTTGTGTGGGGTAGTGAGCAGGAGAACGCCTTTCTCAAGCTCAAGGAGATGATGACTAAGACAGAGACATTGGCTTATTTCCGTGCTGAGTCTCAAACCAGAGTGATAGCAGATGCAGGCCCAAAGGGGATAGGAGCTGTCCTCACCCAGTGTCAGAATGGGGTGTGGCGGGTGATCTCCTATGCATCTAGGAACCTCACAGATGTTGAGAGACGGTATTCTCAGACAGAGAAGGAGGCACTTGCTCTGGTCTGGGCCTGTGAGAGGTTCAAGCTATATGTGTATGGGCGGAAATTCGAACTTGAGACGGACCACAAGCCGCTTGAGTGTATTTATAGTCCGACATCCAAGCCTTCAGCGAGGATTGAGCGGTGGGTACTCCGTCTGCAAGGGTATGACTACAAGGTCGTGTACCGCCCGGGGAAGACGAACATAGCGGACGCATTGTCCCGACTGAACCAGTCTTCACCAAGGGATGTTAGTGGTGAATCAGTGGACTTTGTGAGGGCTATTGTGCAGGAGAGCTTGCCTGGAGCACTGACTGCTCGGCAGGTTGAGTTGGCTTCGGGGACCGACCCAGAGCTGACTTATGTGCGACAATACATTGAGACAGGGAACTGGACACAGTGTAAGATGCCGCAGTATGCTTGTGTCAAAACAGAGTTGTGTGTTATTGGGAAGCTTGTGTTGAGGGGGACAAGGATAGTAGTCCCACAAAGCCTGAGGGCTGATGTTCTTCGTCTTGCACATGAGGGCCATCAGGGCATTGTCAAGATGAAATTGCTTCTCAGAACAAAAGTGTGGTGGCCTAACATGGACAGTGAGGCCGAGAGGATCTGTCGGTCGTGTCACGGTTGTCAGGTTGTTGGCGAGGGACGCCCACCTGAGCCCATGAAAGTGACAGCGCCACCGACGGGACCCTGGCAGGATGTGGCAGTGGATCTTATGGGACCCTTGCCTACAGGAGAGAATCTCTTGGTGTGTGTGGACTACTTCAGTCGGTATTTTGAGGTAGTTGTGATGCAGTCGGTGACTACACAAAAGGTCACTGATGCTCTTGAGCCCATCTTTGCCAGATATGGGTACCCGTTTTCATTAAAGTCTGACAATGGTCGTCAGTTTGTGTCAGAGGAATTCGAGGCTTTCCTGGAGGTGAACGGGATTGAACATCGCAAATCATCTCCACTGTGGCCTCAAGCCAATGGAGAGGTTGAACGGCAAAACCGATCTCTCTTAAAAGTATTAAAAGTGGCTGCTACGGAAAGGAAACCGTGGCAGAAGGAACTTCAGAGGTTCCTGCTGGCTTACCGTGCGACCCCGCAGGTGAGCACTGGGAAAACACCCGCCTATCTGATGTTTGGGCGTGAGCTGAGGTCGAAGCTGCCAGAGCTTAGGTGTGACCGTGCCATTGCACATGAAGGTGCTAGTGATCGTGATTGGCAGCACAAGCTGGCTGCTAAGGACTATGCCGATACCAGACGGCATGCTACACCCAGTACTGTGTTACCAGGAGACACGGTACTGTTGAAGAACACAAAAACAACAGGGAAGCTTGCGACACGGTTTGAACCAGAGCCGTACAAAGTTGTGTCAAAGGAAGGGGCTGAAGTGACAGTCAGTTCCAAAGAAGGAGTTCAGTACAAAAGGAACTCTTCTGCGGTGAAGCCTTATGTGCCACCAGCGGAAGAATTACAGGACTCTGGCGAGATCTCAGACAATGGACAGTTTGAGACCCAAGTTATGGCGAGTCCGGTACGCACGCCATCCAGGGCAGTGACGGTACCACAGAGTCCGGTCCACAGGCCAACACGGGCCGTGAGAGTGCCGGAGAAGTTCAAAGACTATGTGATGGATTGAACTTTGAAGTGTGAACATTGACATGATGACAAATATTAGTCTGAAAGTGTTTGACTGTATTTTGATATGTCTTTGATTGCTATGTTGTTTGAAAGATGTTTGCATAACATGTCATAACTTGCCTTGCTTGTGTTGCAGGTATTCACCTTGATATATTGTTTGTGTTTCAGGACTATAACATATGTTTGATATGTGACTGTGTGTTATTACAGTAAATGTCAAAGGTTAAAGTTGGTATGAACTTTAAGGACACTGATGACCGAGGTCTATGAACATTCTATGGAGAAGAAAAGGGAATGTAGTATTTGTGGTTGTGAGACCTGAAGGTCCGGCCGATTGTCACTTCCGGTTTGGCGGCGAACAGTCAGTTGAGCACATGGCCACCTGTAGAGTGGAAGCTACTTGCATTTGTGAGTTGTAATGTGTCCTAGTTGTAATAAATAGATGTAAACACAACAGGGCATTTTGTTTATTTTTGCTTTATAGTTATTGGAATATGGGAAAGAATGAATATAAACAATATACTCTGGATTGTAGGCCAAAGAACGTAATTGATCAGGGAGTATTGAACACCAACTCAAAATGCCGCTAATCCCAGGCCCTCATACATCGACCAGTACTGAGCAGTTCGTCCCTCAAACAGTGAAGGCGAGCAGATGGCACCTGCTCGTGGTCCTGTGTGTGGCACTCAGTGTGATCTGCCTGCTCCTGCTCACCACCTGTGTCATACTCGGCCTGCAGAGGGACCAACACAAGGTACCTGCATGGACACTATTTTAATACTGAAGGACAACAAATGTGGACACCTTCCCTAGCTAACTGAAAAGTGAGGTCAAAGGGGGTTACCCTGGTCAGAGCTGTCCCAAACAGTGACCCCTAGTGTTAAGTCCTGTCGCCCTCTGTGGATTTATATCAATATAACAGGTATATCATATTGTCACATTGAGTCAGTATCTACCAGTTTTGACGGTATAGACCAAGGGGGCACAAAGCAATTCTGTTACTGCCCTGGTTTTCATAATTATACCATTGAGGGCTTTAGCCTGAGATATAGATGTGTGTAAACTGGGGCAATACTATTTTGCTGAGATTGTGTGCAGTCTGTATTCTATATCCTTAGCACAGCCAGAACGTACTGAAACGTGTGGTAAAAATTGCCCTAAAAACGCCAGTATATTGTATAGCAGAACCACCAAAACGTACTAAAACGTGTAGTAAAAGCCTCCTCTCAAACGCCGGTTAGTTGCAAGATGATTTAGTCATGGACAGCCGGCAATTTGCACATTTTTTCTGTATTTCACGAGCCTCCAGGAGGCCCTGAAATCAAGAAAAATGTGAATTTTTCTTTGTACATATATTGTATCCCCTCTTGTATGCTTGCCTTTAGAATTCAATGTTGATTTTAATCTTCTATCTATTATAAAATTCGTACTAAAATAGACTGATTATGTAATTTTTCATTAATATCAAAATCCATGACATGTTAATGGTCTGTTTACATAACTTATCATGATTCAGATATATAAATTGAAAGTAACATTGTGACAAGAAAGACCTTAGGCACATTTTTGAATAAAGGATATCCCAAAATATGACATGTTAAGTAATGTATTCAATAAAAATGATGCCATAGTTCAAAACGTCCTAAAACGTTTTGGCATGGTACTTTCCTGTCCAAAGCATTTCTAATACACTTTGGTACGTCCTGGCATGAACCACTTTACGTTTTTTCCTCAGCCAAAACGTAATAATGTGTTTTGAATAGATATTAGCCATGTCACATCTTTAGTTTTAATGAAATAGTCATGGATTTATAGACATGACGTACTGATCGTGACTATAAATTTATAATCATAATTGTTAGGAGTTGGTAAAACATTGTTGCCAGGACGTATTAAAACGTTTTGCTGTATTCAGCAGCTTAACCAATGTGTTCTAATGTGTTCTAGAGATCAGGATTTATATTGGAAATAGAGGGAAAAAATCACCTCACTACACATCAGAACACATCCGGTGTCCATGATTCCAAAAAGTCAATACACATCAGACCGCTTCTGTCATCCTTGGACAAAAAGGGGTGGCGTTTTCAGTGACGTTTTTGGGGGACGTTTCAGTACGTTTTGGTTGTGCCCTGACAGAACATACTGGCGACCCTAAGGATATCAATTACACAGAAAATGTAGAAAGTTGCAAGTATTAGCATTCACAGACAGGCCTTTTTGACCTTTGGGGCAATAACTTTTTATTTACCCAGAGGGCACTGAGTTCCATTGCTATGTACCTCATCTCATAGATTTTTGACCTTTGGGGCAATAACTTTTTATTTACCCACTTTTGAGAGGGCAGAATGATACAGGGTTGGAATCTTGATATGAAATATGGACCAGAAGTAAAGTTATGGGACGAAATCTAGTCAAAATTGGGCAGTCCATTTTTGGAAGATTCTGAAAACATATCCTTGATATTGGCAGAAGAATATGAAGGATATTACAATAAACACCAACTCATGATTCAAGTCTATTTGGGGCTGTCCATAAATTTGGGAAGTGTAAGTTCATTATGTAAATATGGGTAGAAATTATAAGGTTGGTAATTCAATATTAAAGCTGGAGTTATTTTTGGATAACATTTACCATGTTCACTAGGTTATGAATTAGTAATAATTATAGAGCTTCCCACTGAATTGCATTGGATTTCGTATTGATATGTAATCACACAAAATGTATTCAAAGCTGGATATTGTAAACTGACCCGCCCTGTTCTCTAAAAGAATGAGTAAATAAGTAAATTAGAATTTTGAAAATTTGACAACATTTGGAATATTTGATCTCATATTACTTTGTCAGTTTGCCAAACACAAGATGGTAAATAGTAGAACACACTCATAAAGAGGGGTATGTCCATTAATCCACATAGAGCCACTAAATATGACTGGATGGCCAAATGTCCATATAATGAGACTGGACGGGATATCATGACATCTCAGCATAGCAGCACTATAAAGAGGGCACTGAGTTCCATTGCTATGTACCTCATCTCATAGATTTTTGACCTTTGGGGCAATAACTTTTTATTTACCCACTTTTGAGAGGGCAGAATGATACAGAAGATATGAGGGTTGGAATCTTGATATGAAATATGGACCAGAAGTAAAGTTATGGGACGAAATCTAGTCAAAATTGGGCAGTCCATTTTTGGAAGATTCTGAAAACATATCCTTGATATTGGCAGAAGAATATGAAGGATATTACAATAAACACCAACTCATGATTCAAGTCTATTTGGGGCTGTCCATAAATGATGTCACGCTTTTTCAGGGTATTTTTAGGACCCATTCTGAAAACATCTCCTTGATATCGGCAGAAGAATATGAAGGATATTACAATAAACACCAACTCATGATTCAAGTCTATTTGGGGCTGTCCATAAATGATGTCACGCTTTTTCAGGGTATTTTTAGGACCCATTCTGAAAACATCTCCTTGATATCGGCAGAAGAATATGAAGGATATTACAATAAACACCAACTCATGATTCAAGTCTATTTGGGGCTGTCCATAAATGATGTCACGCTTTTTCAGGGTATTTTTAGGACCCATTCTGAAAACATCTCCTTGATATCGGCAGAAGAATATGAAGGATATTACAATAAACACCAACTCATGATTCAAGTCTATTTGGGGCTGTCCATAAATGATGTCACGCTTTTTCAGGGTATTTTTAGGACCCATTCTGAAAACATCTCCTTGATATCGGCAGAAGAATATGAAGGATATTACAATAAACACCAACTCATGATTCAAGTCTATTTGGGGCTGTCCATAAATGATGTCACGCTTTTTCAGGGTATTTTTAGGACCCATTCTGAAAACATCTCCTTGATATCGGCAGAAGAATATGAAGGATATTACAATAAACACCAACTCATGATTCAAGTCTATTTGGGGCTGTCCATAAATGATGTCACGCTTTTTCAGGGTATTTTTAGGACCTGTCACACACTAAAAAGGCCCGTTTTCAAGCAGTGTCACACTGTTCAACCCACCCACCCACCCCCATGTGCGTGACATCATTTATGGACGGCCCCTTTCATTGCAGACCCCCGTGCCAATGGACCCTGTTTCCATCCACGACTTCGAGGTCTATGCCTCAGAGTCCATGAACCCAGATGTCAAGGCCTTTGTCAATGAAGGAGCCACTACAATGACTACCCTGAGGGACGATGTGGCAGCCTTCGGGAGGTACAGGTTCAGGCCTAAGACTATGGTGGACGTCAGTAAGGTAGAGACAAGGGTCAGGGTTCTAAACAGGACTGTTCCATATCCCATTGGGATCTGCCCTATGACGTACCTGAGGTGGGTAAGTATAGTGAGATGGAGAGAGTGTTGTAAAATTAGCTGGTGGAGGATTATGTGGTGGCATTTTTGGGAAGTGTAAGTTCATTATGTAAATATGGGTAGAAATTATAAGGTTGGTAATTCAATATTAAAGCTGGAGTTATTTTTGGATAACATTTACCATGTTCACTAGGTTATGAATTAGTAATAATTATAGAGCTTCCCACTGAATTGCATTGGGTTTCGTATTGATATGTAATCACACAAAATGTATTCAATGCTGGATATTGTAAACTGACCCGCCCTGTTCTCTAAAAGAATGAGTAAATAAGTAAATTAGAATTTTGAAAATTTGACAACATTTGGAATATTTGATCTCATATTACTTTGTCAGTTTGCCAAACACAAGATGGTAAATAGTAGAACACACTCATAAAGAGGGGTATGTCCATTAATCCACATAGAGCCACTAAATATGACTGGATGGCCAAATGTCCATATAATGAGACTGGACGGGATATCATGACATCTCAGCATAGCAGCACTATAAAGAGGGCACTGAGTTCCATTGCTATGTACCTCATCTCATAGATTCGATCACCATCGTGCCCTTGATATGACCCTGGCAGATAATGAGAACATAAAGTAACCAATAAAGCAACCAGCTAACCGATCCCTTTTTAAAGTGTTTTAATACCTTCTCAAATAGGTCTATCTGATCCAATGGGTTCCATCTATAAATGCTCCTTTCTTTAAACATATTTCATGAAATGTATGCCATGGATATAGGCCAAAAATGCATTAAAAGAATTGTGACAATAAGTTTAATATGGAAATAAAATCATGTGTAATTATGCTTCTGGGATACATTTTCTATGGTGAGTCCCATATCGAATATCCTATAAAGATTTCTTAGGTCTTGAACCTGCAGATCATATCAGAAATTGAAAAGAAAAATCCTTGCACTCTCTCAGGTCAGACCAGACGGTGATGTCCTGACAGCCAGAGCAGCTCATGTCACTCAGTCTGTTCACATAGTAAGCGCCCACACCAGTACACCAATCGAGGACATTGTAGCAAACAGCAATGGTAAGAAGCTAACATAGTGTACACCATTCTCATAGGTAGCTCTCACACCCATATTCCAATCAATGACATTGAAGCAAACAACATGGTAAGCAGCTAATACTCATAGTGTGTTCACACCAGAACACCTATGGAGGACAATATTTAACATGGTAGTGGTAAGCAGGTAACTTGTTGCAGACTGTTATCATTGTGCATGTTCACACAAGTTAACTGTAGCAGAGAGTTTTCTGAGAGCTGAGAAGTTATGGAGTCAATCTGTGGGTAACAGACAAAGGGTAACAGATTATTGATATTTCAAGCAATTATTGTATTTTAAACCAAAATTGTAACTTTTTTTAGGAATTATCTGGCAAGAGGTGCACATTGACAAAGACCGGAATCTAACAACTGACTTCATACACAGAATTGAGAAAACTGGCAAAATTTCGGTAAATATCTTAATTTATTGCAGTCATTTCTTTCTTCCTCAAATGTATGATTAAGAATTGAATTGAAAGAAGAAAAGAAAAACCTTTTTATGAGACTTCATATTTTAAACATTTTTGGCAAATCATAATCAATCACATTAAAAGATATTATTCATGTAACCATAAACAACTTGGAAGACTAGAGAAATGTTGACCATTTTAGTAAACAAATTCTGAATGGTTTTCTTCTCATTTACAACCTAGGCTATTGTTGTAACGGTAGATAGAAGGAGTCCATCCATTCGATACAACAAATTTACTCATCCAACTCACATTACCCAAAATGTCAACTTCCCTGGCAAAAGATTAGGTGACCTCGTAAACCCATCCCAGACATGGGATGACGTGAAGTGGCTTGTGCATCAAACCAAACTTCCCATCGTCCTTAAGGGCATACTTAGAGCAGAGGACGGTGTTAAAGCAAATGATTATGGGGCCGCTGCCGTCATTGTGTCAACCCATGGCGGAAGGTATGTTAAATTGTTTATAATCTCATATAATAGGCTTATGCCCTATGCAATCTTTACCAGGCTATCAAGAAAGAACTAAATATCCTATGTATCAATAGAAACACAACAAAACCATATCTCCAAAAAGAAGAGCCCTAGAAAACTGATAAACACTTTATTGCCTCTTCATATTATGTTTATACATTGAGGTCACATTTGGAACTATGTAATTTCAGAGTCTTTGATGGAGTTCCAGCATCCTTGGATGCCCTGGCTGAGGTTGTTACTGCAGTAAAGGGTACCAAGTTGGAGGTCTATATGGATGGAGGTGTGAGGTCTGGTATGGATGTTGTCAAAGCCATGCTACTTGGTAGGGGCCTACTTGGATTTATCAAGAATGAATTTGGCAATGTCATTTGATAATTCAATCATCAAGCAATCTTATTTATTCATAGCTTTCAAAATATATAGTATTATACTTATTACATTCATTCATTTAAAACATATTGCCAAATAGGATAGATCTTTGCTGATGGTAAAATTGAAGTCTTCAGTTGATAGCTTTAGTATAGTAGTAAAAAAGAAACATGAAAAATTTTAAATACGTATGTATCTCATTAATTTGATCTATTTTCTTCATATACCCTGTGGGTACCGAATAAAATCCAGTAATTCAAAAGTAATCCCATTGATGAAGATTAATTGATAAACATACATCTATGAATTTATCTTTTCTGTTAAAACCCTAGGAGCACAGATGGTGTTTGTTGGCCGTCCTATTGTATGGGGTCTCCACCACTCAGGGCAGTATGGGGTGGTAAACGTCCTCGATATCCTACAGAGGGAGACAACCAACACACTACAGATGATCGGTGCTCAAAGTCCACGTGATCTGACACCTGACATGCTCATTAAGGCTGAGTCCAGCACAGACGTGGCCAGGAAAAGAACAGAATTATGATTGCGGAAAGAAAATGGCCTCTTTTTCCCATTTAATTTTCCACCATAATATGATTTAAATGTTACAAGCAATTATTTATCGTATGGGGTCTCACCAGGCTTCAATAGATATCTTTAGTATAGTAGTCACAAAGACATGACATGATTGAGGAAAGAAAGGGCTTCATGAATTTTTTGTTAAGGTGTTCCACCATATTCAAAGCTAATAAAAAAACCTTGTATTTTGATGTTTTCACTGTCACATTAATGTCTATTGCCATATGAGAAGATGTGTTATATTTGTTACATTGCTCAATAAATTAATAATCTTTGAAGCGCTAATGAAATGGAAGAAATTGCTTGATGATTTCTCTTTACAATCATTGATAGTTGAATGCTATACCATCATTTACAGTAATAAAGATGTTAGAATTTTGATTTTCAAATGTACTTTGTAATATTAGTCTGTGGGAACGGTGAAGGTATGAACCGTGATTGATAAAGGAACCTTCCAAATAGTGTTCTGTACGAGAATTATAAGGATTATGATTATGCGATTATGAGGAATTCTGCACTTTGCTATTGTCTTGTGCAAACCGGGCAGTTTTTTTTGGGTCTAATTCATTGACTTTTACCCCTACATCATATGTGGCCTGTATATTATAAGAAAGAGTAATAAGCTCTCCAAATAACTATGACCAATTTGGACCCTAAATAATTATGACAAATCGATGTCTTTGCTGATAAGAAGATATGTAGGGTTGATAGAATCAACTGGGTTTATTGATTGATGGAAAGGACACGTATCCGGAATACAGAAAATGTCACGTAGATAAACTAGACTTTGAAAGTTTTCACAGTTACATTTCTCAAAAATACTAATCATGTTACAGGATTATTCTAAAATATTTCCGTCATAAATGTCAATTTAGATTAATCACAGTGGTAAATTTAGGACGGATATGTGGGAACAGTGTGTGTCTCTCCCTTTTTCAGTAAATGAGTTTCAATGGAATTGCTAATACAATGCAAAAGACATCATCTTCATGCCGAGAATAAAAGGGAAAAAGAGGTGAGATCAAGGTCTATAAATTCAATTAAGGTTATGCTATATACGTAATTGCTGATGATTAACCTGCATACCTATAAGACCCCTATATCTCACCGAAGTACTTCCATGAAGTCAGATGACAATCTTAAAAGTATGATATCATATACCTATATAGCTTCGGCCATACATATACTGATGTAAATTCACCACTTGCCAGAGTTAAGTGTGTAGGCCTAAGTACACGAAGATTTCACGATAATTGATATATCAATGGCAACCTAACAAATGTTAAAATGCTCAAAAACAGTGTAGGCCTATTTAAGGTTCAATGCTAAACCATATGAAACACATATCAAAACCAAAACAATTATTGATGTAAATGGAAATTATTCACGTAAATACAAATAAAGCTAGAAAAGATAAATGACAATAAGGCTTTTCACTAATGAAATCGGTGACACTGAACATATACAGATACTCAAATTTTATGTAGATGCGAAAGGGTCTCGGGCACGGCAAGGAGGGCTAATTGACAATAAATTACAAACTAAAAATCATCTTCTCAAAAACCATGGAGGACCAGATTGGTGTCGTTCACGTGCCTTTAAATTTAACCCAGAAAGTGTCTTTACTATTATGGGTGTAGACCCCTAAAATCGACAGTGCGACATGGCCATTTCTTAAATTCGATATGCGACATGAAGCCTAGTGACATGAAGACAAAATAAACGACATGACACAAGGCATTCCTTAAATTTGACATGCGACATGAAGGCTTTTTAAAATCGACATGAATATACAAAAAATAGTGACAAGGGACATAGCCATTTATTAGATTCGACATCCGACATCGGGACCCCTCATCTACACCCCTACTATTACACAGTGTCTCAAGGGTTTTACTGTAGATAAACTGCTGGGAAACACGTACACACACATATTAGTCAGCCTACTCTTTTAAGATAGCGTTTTTAAGTACTACACACTTAGTGAGAGTTGAGAAGGATCCCAGACCCCAAACAGACGAAAAGAGGAAAGGTTAGGAAGTGAGACAGGGATACAAAGTATATAGGACTAGGCCAGGGGTAGGAAAGGGGACACGGACTTATAAATGGACATAAGAAACATGGACAGCCTCTTATATAAAGACAAACACTTATACGGACTGGCAAAGCAGAAGACTTGGAGAAACACAGGCTAGAGGGTCGAGGATTTTGAAAATAGGAAGGATCCCGCAGTGGACATTTTTCTAGATATTTCTTAGACTCATGAGCATACAAAGGCTTGGAAATCATTTTAGGGATATGCGTATTTGGTATTGTCTTCTTTTATTAGATGGCAGTAAAGTTATTGATTTTAAAAAGCGATAGAATAGGCCAGACTCTAGGTGAGTTAACGAAGGAAAATATTGGTTATCTTATCTACAGATACCAATATTTAGGGCAAATCCAGACACATCATTGAAAGGAACGCATGGGGAATCACCTACAAACAGTTACTCAGGAGTACAGAAAAAGGATCTGACTAACAAACATTACCCAAATTTCAACAGTATTTAACAAGGAAACTGAGAAGAATAATCTACCAAATACTCATTTTATATTTGAATATTTCTACATATAAAGGTCATAGGTGGAGCAAAATGAAGTTTCAAGGCAAGGAATTACCCCTTATCATTACGCTGGCCGTCGTTGGCGTTGCCTGTATCGTCCTTCTCGTTCTTACCATAACCTTCGCCCACCAAAACGACAGACACAATGAGGTAAGGGCATTATAATCAATTTCAATGTTTCAGGGTTTCTAGAATTTAAGATAGAAAGGTGTTTGGGACACCCAGACTGCGACTCATTGGTGTTCTGCATATAAAGATTATATGGGGTTACAATTGCCTTTGTCTTGTCATTTGGGTATGATCTTTAGGGTGTCTACAGGACATTCAAAGGGCTTTAGGATTTTAGGGTCCCGGGCCTATAAGGGGGTGGACAGGACACCCTGGATGCTGGAGTTCGTGAGGCCTGTTGTTTGACATTATTGTCCCAAAATACTTTAACAAGCATACTCATTGTTTATTGTTTCCTGGACTTTAGATATCGATATAGATATGCATAGATTAAGAAAGATATTATGAGATAGTATGATGATGTCAGAATGTGAAATAGTTTTCAAATATACATTACAATGATAAAAATAGAACTCATAATAGCAACACTCACTTTCTGACATTACAATAAAGACTATAATTATTTATCATTTTGCAATGGGTTTCGGAAAGGAAAATGATATTTTTTCTATTGATTAAGAAAAATGAAATAAACAATTAAAATTGACCAATATTAGACATAAGATGCCATTCATCAAAAGTAGATTATATTCATTGTATCCAACTTCAAATTACCGCCAGGTCCAAGTCATAATGGTTTGCTCTCATGATAAATATATGATAATAACACGCCAATTTTCGCCCATGACAAAGTTATGATAATAACACATTTAATCTTACCCAGGATACAGCCCAAATGAAGATTGTGCGTATACAGGACTTTGAGGACCATGCACAGAAAACAATGGAAACAAGCCAATGGTTGTATGTGAAGACAGGGGCCACTACTCAGACAACTACTCGGGCCAACCCTGAAGTCTACCAAAACTACCGATTCCGGCCAAAACTACTCGTGGATGTCAGTAAAGTTGAGACTTGGGTGGATGTACTCAACAAGGTTCTCCCAATGCCAATTGGTTAGTATGACATCCTGTACAATGGAGCAAAATCCAATCAATTTTAAACTTACAAAAATATTTGTGAGATACATGCATTTATATGTGAGGTTTGTGAGACTTACATAATGGAAATGCTATTATTCCTCAAAATGAATCCTATTTGGCATTATGTATATATTCGTCAAGCATTGTTAGTAGTACATTTCTCTGTTCTAGAAACCTATTCACTTTATCTAAAATAAAATGAAGTATATTACACAGAAATCGACGGGTTTATAATACAAAGAGTATCCAAGACCCTTGTGATATTATATTTACAAAGCACTGCCGAAACTTCTTATATGTTCTATTCATGCAGCGCAAGGTGGTCATTGTAATTTTATATTTGAGATTTGAATCGTTGTGTTAAATGTAATCATAGTTCAGTCACAAGGCATTTTCTATGAAGAAATGTAAGTTTTGGCTTATGGATTTTACACACCGTGGGTTGATATAGTGTAGACAGTACCAAATATTTTTCAGAATAAGTTTTTCTATATTGCAGAATTTGGTAATTTCTGTACTAATTGAATAATTATTTTACCAGTCACTTCACCAGCTGTTCATGTTCAAAGTAGCTGGTCTTTCACAGTTCTGGGGGAGCGTACTGCCATCTTTCCTCTAGATGAGAGACCAGTATTTCCAGGGTACCCCATGCTCATATTTATTAGAATAGGAATCTGAGATTTTGTTTATCAATTAAAGAGACCAGGCAAGGAATTGAACCTGGGACCTTTTTGAATGAGTCTGGTGGCCACAAAGGTAAATTAAAGGAAATGGAAAGATCACATTTCAATACTTTTACAAGCTCTTTGCAAGGGCCTTTCAATTGAACTTTACAGATAATAAAGATTCTGGAACAGTCACCTTTACAAGATCTCTCCATAAGCTTCAATATACCTTTATGGCCCCATTTACAAAACTCAAAGGTCATTAAGGTCTATTTTCACAGAGTGACAGTCATTTCTTGAAAGACATACACGTTTCTTAAATTCTACATGTAACAGGGTTATTACTCCTGCAAGGGCCCCCACTGAGCCAAATATATGCTTTTATTGATTTAATATCTTTGTTCCAGGTTTCTCCCCTACTGCCTACCAGAAGTGGATGAGCCCTAATGGGGACATAGAGGCTGCCCGTGCAGCATCCAACAAGAAGGCTTTATTGGTGCTCAGCGCACACGCAACTACAAGGATGGAGGAAGTAGCAGAAAGTACAGCGGGTAATGAGTTTCAAATACCTTATTACTAAAACCTTTAATTTGCTTGGACAACATAATTCCATATTGAATATCTCAAGTAATTTTACACAGTCCCATCAGTAAACGAGTACAGCCCATATTCCACTGTGTATTGTTTAACTTGCCTTGTAAACATATCCTGAGGACATTGACACCAACGACAGTATTAATAAGCAAAGCAAGGTGGGATATGGCTTGGGTCAACACAACTGCCAACACAAGTAATTTACTCCTGTGTTCAGCATGGTTGCTTGCATTGCCACTATGTTGGTATCTGAAAAGCAAACTCCTAACGTTGGCAAAAAAGGACTGCACAGACCCTAACCAATGCAAGGTGAAATATAGTCTCAAGGGGTAAGCTGATAATAAAGAAGCATCCTGTCAGATAACATAGCTCTTTCAGAATACTCTATAAATGTCTTACATAATTTGCTTCAAACTATTATTATTGTACTGTTCATTTACTTTGATTTTGTGAAATTATGTCATCAGGTCGTCTTTGGCAGCAAACTTATCTCTTCAGAAAAAGGGACATCACATTGGATTTTGTCAAGAGAATGGAGAGAACAGGAAAAATAGAAGTATGTCTATTGTTTTTGTTTGCTAGAATACACGTTTTCATTCAGAATACAAACTCACTATTCAATATCCTGCCATAAGGATTGCTTATATAATATTACTCATTAATCTTGAACAAAGTTATTTTCTACTTAAAAATGTTCTAGTTCAATCACAATAAATCTACCCAGAACAGGAATACATTCAATTTATTCTGCCAAGCCCACATGCTGGTATACACAAAAAGTATTATGATTATTATCATCCTTCTGCTAACATGAATAAGTTCTGATTTCAACATTATTCAGTATGATACATACTCCTTTACCTTTAGGCCGTTGTAGTAACAGTGGACAGGCCATGGTCATCAATCAACTATAACTCACTGAGAGGAAAACAGTCTCCACCAGCTGAGGTGTCAACACCTGTCAACTTTCCTGGCATCCCACTCATTGACCTTGTAAACCCTGCCCAGACATGGGACGAGGTGAAGTGGCTCGTGAATCAAACCAAACTGCCCGTCATCCTGAAGGGCATACTGAGGGCAGAGGATGCAGTCAAAGCAGCTAAATGTGGGGCGGCTGGTGTTTTTGTTTCAAACCATGGTGGAAGGTGGGTACCTTTTTCATTATGTTTTAAACATGTTATCTGTTAACTGTGGATAACTATTTATCTTTTCATTATGTTTTAAACATGTTATCTGTTTATTGTGGGTAACTGTTTATCCTTTCCCTGTGAAACAAAATTAGCAACAACTGGGTTATCAAAGGTCTTAGGACCACCGACCGTTGTGTGTAGAGCCCTGTCTATGAGACTTTCCACATTAAAGAACACCTGCCTCCGTAAAAGTGTAGGGGTATGGTCTCTACCCTCTTATAGATTCGATCACCATCACCACCCTTGATATGACTCTGGCTGTTAATTAGGGCGTAAAGCAACCAATAACCAACCAACCAACCAACAAAATTAGCTGTAAAGATGGCTATTACACCATGCCAGGCAGTTACATCCCAAAAGTATGTTAAACTTGAAATTATGGTTAATTTCTGGGAAGGCATTGAGTTATCTGCAAGTTTCAAAAGATTATGGTTTTAACTTCTTTTTTTTATCAAAAGGTTTTCAGAAGTGGATTGTATTATATGCAGTTGCTATATATTATATGTGTGATTTCAATGAAATAATGTAAAACATCTTGAAACATGTGGTGATATGTACTTGATTTATTTGTAATTGCTTTTAAATATAGGGTTCTTGATGGAATACCAGCCACCTTAGATGCCCTCAATGAAGTTGTGGTCGCTCTGAATAATACAGGAGTAGAGGTTTATCTTGATGGTGGAATACGAACTGGTATGGATGCTGTCAAGGCCATGATTCTAGGTAAGATATAGCTAAACAGTTGGAAGAAATGCACAATTTGAAACATTCAAAAATATGTTGCAAGACTCCATTCTAAAAGAAAAATAGTAGACAAGACCTGTCTATATATAAATAGTCTTTTGATGAATAGTCAAAATATTATTTTAGTCAAAAACTACAAATTATTTTTCAAAAACTGTTGTCTCTTTGTATATTAATAGTACCAGTTGTGCCTCAATAAGCCCATCCCACATTGGGTTTATCCCAGGGTTGGACAGTATAAGCCATCTATGTCTCCTAGAGTTGGAGTTACTAAAATAAGCAACAATTATATTTGTCTATAATCTCCAAGTGTTGCTAAAACAATATTATTTTTTGAATTTCATCAATTAACAGTTTTGCAGGTTTGCCAACCAATCAAAATGCTGTATTTTAGGGCAAATAGGGTTGGACATTATAGGCTGGGCTGACAGGCTTTAACATTGGTTCCTATGGGGGAAAGGCCAATATATAAAGCTGCATTCTACAAATTCTAGGAGCAATCTGTCAATAAAATTGCTTTTATTACTTTTGTATTATACAACTGTCTTCAGGGAATAAGCATGGAGACAATTTTGAAAATATTTCATAGTAAGCCTTAATGTTAGTGTTAACTGGGATGGGCTTATTCTTCAAAGAAATTCTAAGGATTCAAAACTGATAGGGTCAATGGCTACAATACAACACTTATTTCAGCAAACTAAACCTCTCACCTTATAACTTCACAGGAGCTCGGGCAGTTTTTGTTGGCCGTCCACTTATGTGGGGTCTGCACCACTCTGGACAGCAGGGAGCTGAGAAGGTCCTTGACATCCTCGGGAATGAATTCTACAACACACTACAGCTGATGGGCGCCCCCAGCCCACGTGATCTGACACCTGACATGCTAATTAAGGCTGATTCTAGCACAGACGTGGCCAGGAGTAGGACTGAATTGTGATCGTGGAAAGAAAATGGCTCATGATTTGTCATTTGTATAAATGCTCATTTATATATTTGAAATTGAAAAAATAACTATTCAAGGGAATATAACTATTTTACCACATTAGTAATGTTAGGCTGACTCCACCACAGACATGACCAGGAGTGGGACTGAATTAAGATAGTGGAAAAAAATAGCTCATAATTTGTCGGTGCTCATTTACATTTGCAAATCAAACTTTTTTCACATTAGTAATGTTAGGCTGACTCCTGCAGAGACATGGAAATGAGGACTGAATTGTGATGGCTGGAAGAAATGGTTCACAATTTGTCTATTTTCAGGTATATAATAAAAGAAAATTCAAAAATTTATTTAATCATATTTGTAATGTTTATTTCCATAATGATTATGTTATTCTTGTATTTACTATGTGTCTAAATATAGTGAATACTCTGAGCAAAGTACACATGTTGTTGAAACTGTTCATCTATAGCTTCTGCAATTTCATCCCATTTTAAACATTTTATTCTGATATTAGATCGGGATGAGTACCCATTGCAACTAAAAAAGACAAATATTAGAGAACATCAAAATTAATAAACAAGCGTAATTCTTGGAGGAAATTGAATATATCTTCGTATTTTTTCTGTTGTTGTTATTATTGCGGTTCAATTGTTTCTTCACACAAAGTTAATAAAAAGTTAATATATTGTATTACGTATTCTTCAATACTGAGTTCCTATTGGTATAAATGTATTAGAAGAATTAATTGAGATGAACATTGTGATAATACGAGAGTAATGGTAGGAGTCATGTTTAAAATTTGAAATCTCCTTACAGCAGATAGCTGATTTACTGTATTCTAGGCACCTGCAGCGTAATTTTGACTGAAGTTTGAGACAAAAACTATAGACAATTTACAAATATTTGCTGTATAATTATCTTTCTGAAATAATTGAATTTTCAAACCAACTTAAAAACACTATTATATGTATAGATACAAGTATTACCTATATTGTTTGAAAAAGTACCTTTTAGTTCCCAATTTGCTGCTCCGATCTACATGATTTAGCCTAGTCTGGAGGTCGACACCAGCAAGTAAGCTATCTGTGGTAGGGATAATTATAACAGTTATAGTTAAATTGGGTTTTCATATGTATAAGAGTAATTTGTAAAGGTTTGTCCATTGACCAAACTTAGGTCAGGCACAAACCAGTCCTTGAGAGCAGATGTACTTTATATACCATAAAATTGTTTCACATACCGTATATAGTTATTAAAACATGGAGTGAGATATTTAGAGTTCCAAACCAGTGCACGTGGTAGTGCAATTAAAAAACATGCAAATGATAATTTTTAAATTTTTCATAAAATAATTTACCAAAAGATTGTTTTCAGTGATAAATCCTGTTAAAATTATCAAGAATTATGACATGAAGGCAGCATTGTAATCATGATTTCATCATCATTTATTCATCATCAATGATAAAAAGTGCCGTGTAATGTACATTTCTGGTATATGAAGCACCTGGCTTGTCATTTGTTACCAACCCTTTGTCTAAGGGTTACACACTGGGTAAAGGGAAAGGGCTACATTATATCTCCTCCTTAACTTAGTTCCTCAGCAGGGCAGGGCATCCTTAACCTCACTACAGAGTACCCCTTAACAGGCTAGAACTTCTAGAATCCACCTATCTCAGCAAACTTACAAATTAATAGGGTTTGATTAATAGAATATGAACTCCTCTTACTATCAATTGTCCTGGTTATTTGTTATGCATCTAGCACATTTCTTTAATAATGATTAGGATGATTAAGTTATCTTATAATGTAATAACACATTTTCCCCATGATTATTTGCGGTTGTGATTTTCTTATTTGGTGAATACTTTTGTCTTTTTTTAAATAATTTTGCACAGTTTGGTGAATTTTTGTATGAATTTGGGTTGTGGTGTCAGGGCTGATGGATGACTTTTCAATTGGAGATTTCCAATTCCTATTTTATTTAGGAATGTTTTCCAGAGCTTTTGTAGCCAAGTTGAAGACAATGCAGTCTCAAGAAGAGAGAATTCCTTTCCTTTGTATTGTATGTTTCACATAAGTAGCTCAACGGAATAATAAAGATCAATTATTACCTTATGCTTTATCAAAATTAATAGAAATCAACAGAAAAAAAAAATTCTCCCTACATTCTCAGAGAATATGATGTGCTTCAAACCAAAAGCAACCTTGTGAAGCTCATCTACAGTCCCATGTTTTTAATTTCTCAACCAATACCTATGACAATACTTAAGATTTCTGACCCAATATGACTTTAGAAATGTTCAGATTTCTCTTCAGAAGGAAAGACAAAAGTTACTTTATTGGTATTCAGGCTATGTGAAAACCAGTTTTTCTCAGGATGTATTTCCAATATACACAGCAGGGTAACTCCTTATCCATTGTAAGGGAACTGTCACCTATTTTAATCTACATGGGGTCAGTTCCTATTCTTTAACACTGCGTAAAGCTTGCCATTTGAAATGGAAAAATAAGGCCTCACATTTACTACAGAGGAAGCAGTCTCAACAGTTGACCACTGCCACCAAGTACTGAAATGATCAAAACTGATATGCTCAGCTTCACTTTCAATTCTTGCTACTAAACCTTCTTTGAAAATGTGGCTCTGCTGCTACTTTTTGATGATTCAGGGTCTATATTATTCTGTCTACTGGAATACCCTAAGGCCAGGCAATAGAATATTTAACCATGGCATCCTGGATAGATTTCTTTTCCAAATTTTCATTGTCAAAAATGTTTTTGGAAAGTCAAATGGTTCTTGATCTTTTCCTTTCTAAAAACCCTTTTTGCCTTCGGTTCTGACCACCTTTCGCGAACAATTTGACCAATCGCTTTTCTACGCACCCATATCATTGCACCGGATTCTATGGCTGACAAGCAATTACTTCTAAGTCTAAGTTTGCCCCCTGTGGTCCTTCATCTTATTGCTGTATGACTAAATGTACCTTCCAAAGAGACTTTGAGCAACCCTCACCAAAGCTGGTGGGGACACGAGTTCCTCCTCATCAAGGTACAGCTACTATGCAGGAGATATGAGACCTAAGCAAGTCTAGAAAACCTCTAATCAACAGTTTCCCCACAGGGAAAATCAGGCCCCCAAATTTCTATAAAGACTGCCTAAAACTGATTTTCTGTTATAATTAGGAAAGTACTTGAAATATCTGGCAAAAATTCTGTTGGACAGCAAAACTACCTATTGAAACAAGGTTTGCTTAGAAGAGCTGGCTTTCTGGTAAAAGTGTCATTGCAGCATAGCAAGGATATCCATTGAAATCCAACAATGTGGATTTTCCTTATTAAATGTCAAAATGTTTTCAGTTTATGTTTGTTACTAGATAGAAGAGGTAGACAGTAGAGGAGTTGTCGACAGAAAAGGAGTTATCAGTCATTTTTTGCATCCTTTAACATGAATCATTTAGTACAAAAAGCTGACACCAGGGGAGGTGGAATCACAGTCATACACAAAGTACAAAAGTTTTTCTCACATCCTCACTTTGAAACAAGTCACATGGAACAAAATATACATTATTCTGACAGTATACTGTATACACCGATTAATGCTACGGAGCAGGCGCAAGTCGCCTATAGCAGACCGGTTAACCGACCTTATCAGCTCCATTGCTCCTTATGTTTTAATTTGTTAAATGCAAAAGGGTTTATTATTTTTAGTTCTTGATAGGTATATTATGTATCATACTGGTCCTTGGAGACAAATATAACCAGGTTATCTTACTGCTAGAGAGACCAAGTTGTGGCTAAACCCACTCCTCTGCTTCTGAGATTGGAATAATCTGCTCGCCTACTTTGATTCCGTAATTATGAATAATTATGAAATTCTGAATTAGAATTAGAGACAAAAACATGCATGAATATATCCATCTTAAACGAATCTTAACAAATCTAGTAATCGTTTTCTTGAACGTGATTTATTTGGAAATTATTTTTCAATTCAGATACCTTTTGAACCATCCATAATTAGTAAACTTTTTATATTCTAAGATTTTCCTTGTAATAGTTGAGGTCGCCAGTTGCTATTTAATTTGATTATTTCTTGCATTTCTTTACTTTTACGACTACAAAGAAATTCCCAATTATCTTTGCTATTATTTACAAAAAGACCTCCTATCTGTCTTTCTACTTAGTTAATAACCCTGGGGTTACATCTGACACAGCCGTCATTTTTTCAAATCCTGTTAAGTATTTTACCCGACAATAAATGAACTTTACAAATATTAAATATGTCTGGGACTCGTTCCGATTATACCCTATGCAGAGATCCCATAAATGAGCAATATTGTCCAGTATTTCCTTAAAATATAGATAACGAACACTTAATAACCAATAATAATTGAATCAGGCGAAATTATTTTTCCCACGGGAATCTTACAAAATACAAAACCTGATTCTCCCCTATGAAAAATAATTTGACTTGATAGTATACATTCTTTGCCTTTTACGAAGTGTGCAGCCTATATATAAAAATCATTAAGCAAATAGATCAGCTATGAGAATATATAAATCATTCAAAAAGCATTTTAGTCTCATGTACGCCTTAAATCTAGTAAGAGTGCACTACTTTGCTTCTCAAAAAGTTAATAAAACCTCTTTTTCTTTAATTCAGGGTTTGACCATCACCCTCTTGGAATGATGTTGTTCGACAACACGTTGAAACAAGTTTTCCAGCAGTCCTAAATCCATGTTACTTAAAAAAAGATAAATTACTTTTCTCAGGGCAAGGCATTTAAGCAATTACTTCACGTAATACAACCAAAACTTGTTAATCAACCCAAAACAGGCTCCCATTTTAAACCCTATTTCTTCTAGTCTCACTTCTTTATTTTTCATGGAAATAATCTTTCTGAGTTTCCTACAAATAACCTTGCCAAAGATCAGCAAGTGACCAAAGGTCAAGCAAACTGACCCAGTCTTGGCCAATATACCAATTGGCACAATTTCCAATAAAACATCAATCTGTTCCATTCAATTTTCTCCTCATTCCTGGACTTTCAAATCTTGATTCTTTACTCACTTAAGGAAAATGTTTCTTTCCTCCCCTTCATAGCACAGAGGAAATTTATCTTGACCTGATTTTGTCTTTTATTCTAAAGCGATGCGGGTTTTAGGACATGGCGCCAAAGACGGGATTGTGGCGGCATATTGAGGGTCCGTACTCATCATAGTCGGCTTTGGTATGGCACACCTGGTAGAACTCAGGCTGCAACGAGAAAAGGAAAACAAAACCAAATCAATAGCTAGTACAAACATGCACCACCAAAAGACAAGGGGTTTATGCAAAACATGCAAACAGGCTACCACCGACACTGCTGTCACAGTCGGTCAGCGAGTGTCAAGGAGTTCGGACAGGGCACCCTCACATTTCTGGAAAGTCCTTATAGGTACTTTTAAGGTCAATATAATATCTGAAAGTTTCAGACCCTTTGCCTTCGGAAAATAACAAGTTTTCTCTGAATAATCCCTAAAACTTCTAAAGGAAATAAAAACTTTTCTTGTTTATTCTCAATAAATATATTTTTGATTAGTCATTTTTGGCCTAGCTGATCATCAGACTCAAATTCAGCCTGTAATTTAGAAATATGAAATAAAAAAAGCTATTTGACAAGTCTCATAATTATTCAAATAGCATCAAATTTTGAATAATCTCTATAGAACTGATTCATTTTTTAGACTTCGTCTTCCAAGAGAATTTCAGAAATGTGTAAGCACCCTGAAAGACCCCCATGAGCCAATGTGGGGATGGGTCAAATGCTAAAAAAGAACAACATATCAATTAATGCACAAAGTACACACAATATCAAAAAGAAGAGGTGACAGATGCTTAGCAGGTTAATATGTAGGGGTAGGGAAAGAAAGCGAGCAAGCTAGCAGGGCAGCTAGGCACGCATTCACTTAGGCTAACAGAGCACAACATGGAGCTTAAGTCTTGAGCAACCCTCTTTTTGGTCAAATAACTTCTTTGTGAATAAACCCAGAAATACAGCAATGTATTTTTTTCCTGTGTTCAAGATTTCAAGTCGTTCATCAACCTTTATACTCTTCTTTCAAACATATAGATACAATATTTATGGTGAGGGTGTAGAGGTTGTTTTTTGTTCTTGAACTTCAACTATACAATATCCATTCTCTTTATACAGTCACATCACTTGTGTTTCTTGTCAAATGTGGCTTGGCTGGTGTAAGATTGGTTAGATATGGCACAGAAAAAAGTCGTTGAACACACTTTTGTAATTATAAAACACACATTCTTCAATGATAGGTACTGTTTTTTGGACTATGCAATGATGAAATCATAGAGAAATGACTCAGGTAAAAATGATGTTATCTGATGATAATGATAACATGAAGACACTTTTCAAACATACAAGGTACAGAGCTTCAGAAATGTTTAGAAATGCATGACATTGAAAATAAAGATGAAATGCGTGCTGTTTTGTAGGCAAAAGGATATAAAGAAAAACTTTACAAAATTAGAGGAAAAAAAATCCTTTTATATCAATCAAAATGAGAAAATGATTTTCTGTCTCAGCAAATTATTTGCATCTATTAGCATTCAAGATACACAAAATTGCTGTAAAATTGTACAACATTTACCCCAACTTTCTTGCTCAAAGTATTTTGTTTTGCCCGATGCATAAATTTGGATAGGTGTTGCTGAGGTTGGTATAGTAATAAATCATTCAAGACAACATCAAATAGCCTATCCTTATTCTGAAACATGAATGCGTGGTCATGCGATATTTCGATATACATACAAAATGGGAAAGTGAGCATGAAAGGTTTAAACAAGTAACACAGGACCAACTGAAAAACACAATGTGCTAACAAAAGTGCCATGCACTCTGACAGTTAAATGTGTGAAAGACGTGACGAAACAGGAAAAAGTGCCATGAAAATATGAAACCACGAGACGGAACGAAAGGATTTGAACGGTCACAATGAAACAAAAAACTTATCAAGCTATGTACATTGTTACATTGGCAAAGAAAATAGAGGGACGAAATGTGCCAGCCTGTGCCACATCAAATTCAACCAGAGTTTTTATTTTCAAAATTGATTAGGCTAATTTATTCCTAATCAGTGTGTTACGATTAGTGACCAATGATTAGTAATTCTTCTGTCTGTCAATAAGTATTCATACCTTCAAAACCCTCAGTTAGGTTGTTTGGCAATGTCATCAATTGTTTTGTAACAAGAAATCACTTATCCCTTTCCAATGATACGCAAACAATTAACCTAATCAGTTATGATGGTCTAGGAGGTTTAACCAACATCAAAATCTGGAGTTTTTCCAGACTTTTCTGGTGGTATTCTTGTTCCTTGTTTGTGCATTCTTTCAATCCTTCTGTTCGTAACTTTTATAATACCATATTAGAGTATAGCTGATTGTGCTCTCCTTGCAGTCCATATTTCAAACATTTCCTTGTATGTGTGTTTTGTACTTTACATAACTGGGAATAATTGTAGCATGGGTGTCTCTTTCCAGAATCATCTGGGGCAGTTCTTATCAATTGGTTTTCCAGAGTATGTTCTACCAATGACATGTATTTCAAAAATATGTATTATGTTAAGTCTGTGCCTAAAAACATACTCAACTTACTTTTTAACCTTTTGAATACATAATAATATTAAGGTACTTTGATAATCAGACTGTTTACAGCAGAGTGTTGATGAGGCAAAAGTAATATCCATCTCTGAGTAATGACTATTGAAGGGATGTAATTCGGGAGTTTATCGCATATTATCAAAATTGTGTATGATTTAAAACGAGTCAAATGGCAGCTGTAGGGGGTACAATATAGTGTATTCAAGGAATGCCCTGCACTGGTAATAATTTTGTAACAGTGAGCGCTGGGTCCATATTTCCATAACTGATTAGGTTAATCATTCAGTAATCAGTGTGTTATAATGCAAGTCTCCAGGATAAGTAACCACCATCTCTTACACCTAACCGTACTTTTGTCAGGTTCTTTAGTAATGATACTTAATAGTTTTGTGACAGATTGAAACTAAATCATGGAGACTCTAAGTGCTCATAAAACACTGATTAGTTACCGATTAGCCTAATGAGCCAAGAAAATAAGGTCCCTGCTTTTTGTTCTTTACCTATAACACACAACACGGCATCCAAAATGTTCTAACATTATTTACATCCTTTAATATGTACAATTTGCACAGGTGAAAAATTCCTCAAATTATACAACAAGATCTACAAAAGTTACAAATACCTACATCATTTAAGAATGCACACACATAGGTTTTCATACTTGAAAGGGTGTGGGCAATTTCATTTTCATGAGGTTTTATTGTGACTTCAGAAATAAGCTGACTGCCTAAAATGTTGAAAGCTTTTACAAGAAAACCTAAACTATAATTGTATAGACATTTTAGCGACTCTGGAAACTGTTTAGTGTATATCTGATGTGCAGTTACTAAGATTTGAATCGCTCTTGAGTTGACAAATGGTCTACATTCAACCCAGCTTTTGGCACAAAGCACATTTCTGCAACTTGAATTGTCAGAATTGACCTTTCAGGTTCCAGTGGACAGATTCTGGCCTTACACATATTACATTATTTTTCTCAGACATGACAGTATTGGAATAAATACAGCAAATAACTGACTTGAAGTTTAGAGATCTCAACCTATATTTTATGGCATAGTAAACAGCGAAACGTACCCCTGATATTGATATAAATTCTTAATAGTAAATTTAAGAGGAAAACTTTAAATCTGAAAACAAAATTACTTATTGAAATAGAATCGGTCATTCACGGCATTTGATATTGGAGTCACTATTATTTCCTAAACTTCAAATGCTTCTTTAATTTACAAATATGCTGATGCTTTATATTATAATCCTCCATTGGCATTAGAATGGAAATATTGTATTTCTGGCCATCAATATAGATTAAGTGTCTCCATGAGATTCAATTCCACGGAAATTCACCATATGCTTGTAATTTAAGGAGTATGAATTCTTATTTTGAATTAGCTTTGAATTTCTTTCTGAATTCGAGATAAAACTGACTAGAATTGTTTCATGTAGAAGCTTAAAGTATAAATTCCGTGAATTTATATAATACTACTTGCCAGCAGGGGACTAGTCCTCAACTTTTAGAACTTTGGGTATAATTTCAAAATAAGATATTGACAAGAGGTGCAATGATATTGTTTTTACAAGTAAAGTATTACCACAGTACTTAGCTGCACGTGAATAAGATTTCACTAATTTTGCTACAATAAAAATGGAAACAAACATAATTTTGACATTAAATCTATTTGGCAATATACAAAGAACTTTCCTTTATATATACATATAATTTCCTTTGCCTGATACAGTGTCACCCAAGAGATCTCCACCCCAGGCATTTGTCCAACGTTCCACAGTTTTATTTTTTTAATTCAGTAACGTCAGACATTGTTCAAAATACGTCAGACATTTCAAAAACTTTGTTGGGATTCAATACTGACGAAAGTGGCCTGAAGATAAATATCTTTGATGATTATCTTTTACTGAGGTCAAAGTGGAATAACAGGGAATACAAAGTGGAGTTTTTTCCCCTTGGAAGCTTTAGCTGCGAGTATTTATCTCACTCACCAACACAAAATTGTTAGACATTCTTTGGCATAAAATACATAATGCTCTACTTGGATATATATGGGAAAATGATCGAGTGATGGCGTAAGGATGTCTCACTATTACTGTGCTCCCTGAATACTTTTTCTTGCACACTCCATGAACCCTCATTTTGCAATCATACTTCCGCGTTTACAATTGCCTACCTCTTTTTGTATGCAAAGCTTTCAGGGATGCAAGTCAGGATGCAACCACCTTATAAGCGAATTTCCCAATATTAGGCAATAAGAAGTCAGTACTTTTTAAGCCTCTGAGACTTTAGAGCATTCAGACTTTGAAAGATTTAAAAAAAAAAAAAAATCCAATAAGGGGCTGATAGTAATAATTTTACTTGGTACCAGTAAGATCCAAGGCTATCAGAAGCCAGTTAAAAAAAGAAAAAAAAGATTTACATGTACCTTCTTTTCATTAGAACAAAAAAAAGTCTTTTCAAAATCTGAAAACTTGCATCCCTGAGCATTGGTGTTGACAAGCCAAAGCGTGAGGTGTCATGAAGAGGGTGAAAATCGAGAGCGTGTGAAGACCAACTAAAATACATCGAGCTCTCTGACAGGCAGCGATAATGATGGATATGGCAATCACAGTCGATGAAGAGGATTTAAAATACTTGCATAAGCCTTGTCACAAACTCCTCATTTTTCTCTCAAAATCTTTCATTATTCCTTAATTTTGGATGTTTTGTTTTACTCTATGCCCACAGGAGGCACCACCTGGTTGGATAGTTCCATGGTTTGCCAATAGGTGGCTGCAGGCACAAAACCGGTAGGCCAGTTCGATATGTTGCCCGGGTCATAGAATTGGGTTCCAGTGATGCATTGCGCACGTATCTTTTAACATTGGTTTTCGTTTCTGCCAGAAGCCTGATTTCATGGCCTGGGCTACAAATTGAACTTGCCTAATAGGTCTGGCCAATGTGGGGATGTGCTGAAACAACTAGCGCTTTCAGTATTATGTAGATTTTATTTCATGAATATGGACTTTTCTTCAATTAGATGTATTGTAAAACACCAAGAAACCTAAAAAATATAAGAATTACTGTAAAACGAGTCGGTGTAAAATCTGGGTTGTCTTTTGTGTATGTAATTGATGCAGATACTGATGGTTTTTTTTACTAAAATAGAAACAAATATTTTCTTTCAATTTCAAAATATAGATAAGTTACATTCAACCTTTGCATCAAAATGATAAAGCGTGACTTTGTAACAGAGCAATTTTTCTACATACTTTTTTTTACAGACAGTTTTTTTTTCATGTACATGGAAAACACTTAAATACTGCCAAATATGTCAACCCAATTTTCATTATATAGTAAAGCAAACGGAACATGAGATTCATATGTGTTAGCTATATTCCCACTTATAAGTGGCTAGTTGTTTCAGCACATGTATTTGTGATTTGTTCATACAGAATCAAAAATATTTTACCGGGCATCCTAAATAACAATTTCACAATGCTCTTTGCAGTAACTCAACCATCCTCTTATACAATACAGAGGAAACCTTTCCACAATCCACAGAAGAACCAAAGTGCTTTCAATAAAACTCAATGTGGTATTTTCCTAGAATTACTCTTAGTTTTTGTTCGCTTTTGCTATGTTGGCGGTCCTACGTCATCGTTCCAAAAAGAGGGTTGTGTCTAAATATGGACGGTCCAAACTCCTCATAGTCATGCTTAGTATGGCAAACTTGGTAAAATTCAGGCTGAAAACAGATGGCATATGTTCATGCAGATCAGCAGGTTATTGAAAAGACCCCATATAGCGACAGGGTTTATGAAATGAGCGCTCACCAGCCATTTGCCTGGTAAAACTACCCTTTCTATCCAATGAACATGAAACCATTTCCTCAGTCTGCAATGGTAATTATAAAAATAAAGTACATATTGGACTTGTCTGAAGCTAAGCATGGAAGCCTTTCACCAAAAAGATGTTTAAGAGGAGGTTAGTAAGGTATATGAAATCAAAAGATGTATCTATACTGAAAAACAATTATTAAAGAAGCTACAATCAAAATCAGTATATTCTTTAACTAATAAAGGGGTTATTCTTTTCAGTGAGGTTGCAACATTGCAGTCTTGAGTCAACGTCTTTTCATGTTCACTGTCTTTACAACTTGCAATAATCGTAGATGCAACTTTTACTAACATGTTTCCAAATGCAATCCAACTTGAACGAGGGAATGACGGATGAACATTTTTGTTTAAAGAAATCAGACTAAGCAAATTTATCTTCAAACTAGCTAGGGAGATTGAAGTGAAATTAGAAAGAACACTAAATGATTCAGTAGGATTGCTTTGGAAATCTGTTAAAAGATACCACTGTAAAAAAGAAAGGACATATATTCTGGACAAATATGCAATCTTATGGCAGGCTGCTTAGAATATACCAATTGCCTATAAATTTATCTTAAAGTTATCACAACAAAGCCTTGATAACTTAAAGTGATGTATTTGTAAGAATACATGTGAGTTTGAATTTTTCTTACATCTTACTTTCCTACAATAAACTTTCATCTTAAATCAATCATTGTTTCAGTCTGCTTTTAACTAATTTGTTTGATTACTCCAGGATTCCTTGACTTGCATCATTCTTAATGTAATCTATACAAAACTTATATATGTCTCATAATATTAAATCTTTGCCCACAATTTACGGGTTTTCATCACTTTATATACATTATGCAATGCCCTAACTGACCCCAGGAGAAATTATGCAAAGACATTAAGGAAATGTCAACTATTTAAAGCAGACCTAAAGACTATATATAAACGTGTGTGATATACGTTGAAGGTATATAACTAGAGATTAGTGGCGAAAAATAACCGATAGCGTAAGCTTCCTAAGGTAAGCAGGTGGGGCGGTGCTAAGCTGTGTAAAGTAACAAATCCATCCACGTCCTATCAAAGTATAATTTACGCATTTGAGACTTTTTGGTTCAGGACTAGAGATTACCCTATATAAGTGATTTCTATAGATTGTCAGGGCTTAAAGTTTAACTGAAGTTAAAGCTAAGTAGAGAATATGGACTGATCAAAAATAAATTTGTAAGAAAATTTTTAGAAGATGATGACTTTCACTAACTATCTTACTTTATAATTTTCCTCGTTTCCAATTTTTTTTATGTTCTAACCAGAATGATAATGTACAGAAAGATGTCCGGTTATAAGCTCAAGAACGTCGGACACATTTTTTTTCCAAATACAATGGAGTGGTGCGTCTTTTTCAAAATTAACAACAAAAATGTTACACCTTTACTAAGATTAAAATATTCTTATTTAAATCAAAAGAATTTTGCGATTTTCTATTTCGTAATTTCCCTTGAAAGTAACTAAATTTCCGTAAGAAAATTGATAATTTCAAGGATGTTATTTTGAGAAGACGTGGATGGACCTGAGTAGAGAGGTAACAAAACTTACCGTGGACGCCAACATGGAGCCTCCGAACCAAACGGCGTACCGCTGCATGTGATGCGAAATGACCTGGACTTCAATGGGTTTTGGCTGATAAAGAAAACAGAATAAAAATGAGTGGCATTTTTGTCATACACATGAGATTTCACAGTGAGAGAACTTGGAAACTACTTGAAAATATACTTTGAGTCTGCTTTGGCATATTAACTTTTCCTGCTTATGGTTAGGCTGCCAAAGATTTAGTCAAAGAAAATATCACATAATGCATATGCGTCGACACCAAGTATTATGGTTATGCCCTATGGTTATGATTATTGATTATGGTGCTACTGTTGAAATATATAAGTAAACGTTTATATCAGATGATAGTTCGTCCCGAGGATACGTCCTTCAATAATGATGTAGTGTTTACACTGAAAGAACTGTGATTGCTCAATGTAAACTAAAGGACATAGATTTTGATATTTGGTTTTATAAACTCAACACAGAACGTTGTGTCATATATTTCTTAACAATCCCCCATTTCTGTTGGATATTTTATCATGGTCCATGTTCCTTTTTAGCCCTGAACGATGTGGACATTTTACTGGTCAATAAACTAGATGTCATTAAATCTGGAATCTTCTTGATCAAAGACGCACCTTTATTCTGCCTGAGCTGAGTTCTTCGCTAACCCGTAACCTCGCGTCTACTTGTCGTTTCAAGTCACGTTGTAGCCGGCGGCCAAAGTCACGGAACATCGTTGATCCTCCCGACAGCACAATGTTCTACAGAGAAAAACAAGTTGCTTTTTAATTATGGCAATTTAACTGATATTTTCATATTGAAATTTAAGATATGGCAAAAAGGGAACATTATCGGCCAAATGCAAATTCCATGGTCATGTTACTTTACACACATATATAATTTCTTATCAGGGATTTTCCTTGACATCGCTACTTGTACTGTGTGCTAGTAAATAACCTAACGGTCTAGTGCAATTTGTTAGCGACTAGCCCGGAGGGCAAGTTAAAAAAAGACTTACAATTTCAAGTATTTACTTAATATGGACTAGTGGAACTTTGATCTGGGCTAGTGCAAAAACAAGACCACTTGTCCGGTGAACCAGTGGAAAGAATTATTATTGAAAACCCTTGCTTATGATTATTTGATGTTTTATATTGATTGTGTTTTAAACAAATACCTTTCTTAAAATTTGAACTTTATCAATATCACATTAGAGTACCAACTTACTTTGTATAGACCTCTCCGCACGTCAATCGGGCAGTTCTGGATAACACCGTCTACGGTCTCCGAGATTGGGGTTGTGAAGTCTGGGTTGGTGAACTGAAAGAAAACATTTACAAAATAAAATTTAATTTTGTGATTCGAATCTTATTCATGTGCACGCAGTAGTCCAGTTGTGTCAATAAAATAGCTGGACATGCCTCCTTTGGTCAGTTCCCTACAGAATTGCCACAATCTTTTTTTTTTTTGAAAATTGGAACTTTGCAGGAAAACGTCTCAATGCATTTTCATGTACATTCATCCCATTTAAAAATCTTATAACTGATTAAGTTGACTCTGATGTTTGGCTGCCCCAAAAACAGAGATGCCACTCTTCAAATATGAAAAATACGGACCACAGTGAAACCATATTTCCGTATTTTGGTACAAAACAGCAAAATAGCCTTTTCTTCAGTATTAAATCTGATACTAAAACAAATCATATTTACATGAAATATATTTCATATATACCTTCCGGTACATGGAATTTAATCAAAAAGTCATTTTCTTCTCAAATTTAGGGGCTTTTTAAAATTTAGTGTTAAAGAAAAAAAATACGGAAATCAATATTTTAAAAGTGGCATCTCTGCAAAAAGATCTGATATCTGAAGTATTTCCTTCAATTTGTCAGGTCTGTCTATATGTTTAAAATGAAAGCTCAAAGATTATGCAGTAATAGTTTAAGAATATCTTTATTCAATGCAAATTTACTGTTTATCAAAGTATTTTATGTTAGCTTGCGACTTACCTCGGGGTGGAAGAAGATTTCTGGTCCAAGGAACCGTTCGTAACCGACATCTACGCTGAATGGTTGTTTTGTAATGCTATTCATTCCGTCAAACCGTTTTATCCACTTGCTAGGATCTGTGTCGTATTTGCTAAATTCTTTTACTATGTCAGGACATACGTATGAAAACTTCTCCTGCAAACCAGAAACCAGACATATTTGGTAAAGTTTGCATTTTAAAAGAACAAGGACAAGTTTCATCATTTTTTCATCAAGTTTTATTAAGGTTGGTTGGTTATTGGTTGCTTTGCGCCCTATTTAACTGCTAGAGTCATATTAAGGGCAGTGATGGTCATTGTTATACAAATCTTTCAGCTAGTGAGTAATTAAATTCTTATCTTGCAGGGAAATTACTTTCATACACCGCAAAATCCAGTGTTCAATACAAACAATGCGCCAGTCATCTGAGGGGCAGAACTTTGCGAAAATCCCTGTGGTATATTTCAGTCTAACCCTTGGAAATAAAACGTTAGTGCATACCCAGATTAAGCTCACATTTCGCGTGATTTCTAGGACCTTTTGAAAGATTTCTGTGGCACCTTTTGAGATTGTAACGGCTCCGCAGGTAGACAAAATATATCCTTTCTTTCAACCAGAGACCTTGTAAGTATAATTATATAGGATATCTCGAGACTGGAAAGTCAGGGGAAAACCTGTTATGAAGTACAGGCCTGCCACCTGGGCTGTGGTTGGATTAGAATTGGATTTACCATTATGCCTATTCTTAAAATGGCATCGGGGGCACCACTTGGTATTCCAAAAATAAAATGGTAATGATCAGACCCTGGTCATGGTTGACTGGCCTGGTTCCAACCCGCCACCAGGGAAATGATCACATAGGGCCACAGAGAAGCTTTCTAGTCTCGATATATCCTATATACATACAAGGTCTCTGCTTTCAACGACTAAATTTTGTTCTCACCTTTATAGCCTTGGCGGTGTCTAGAGATTGCTCCGGGGGGATGCCGACTTCGCGCTCTCGCAACAACTGCTGGATGAAGTAGGTGATGTCCCGGCCAGCAATGGGAATGTGTTTGATGCAGCTACCAATAACGTAACCCTCCGCCTGGAATAGAGCACGATAAATCGAAACTACTGGTAATAAGGTGTGTTTTAGTTGGTCGGTTGTTTGGGTTTAACACTGGCTATTTGCTATATAACAACATCAGACTTTGTGATCAAACTCTGTAATAGAATCTAAAGATTTAGAGATGAAATTTTATATGCTTATTTTCTATGATAAAATCTATTTTCGTGCCGTCGCCTTCTCCAAGCACAGTCGAGTTTTGAAATGTTGCTTTTACACTCTTCAACGTAACCTTTCTATATATATTACAAATTGAAGCAGGTCGAAAATCCAGCGCTGGTTCTCGCGTTTTATATTTTGATGGAGTCCTCAGCATAAAATACCAACTTATCACCTCCGGGTAAGCAATCAAATTGATCAATTGTATTTCAGACCCATGCGTCAGCAATACCCGGACGAAAAAGGAAAGAAAGACATTTTCTTTTTTTTAAACTTCACATTATGTCCTCACCAACCCCCAAAAAAGATGACAAAATTCCGATCACCTGGCTGACTTTTATCTACAACCACACGCTGGACTGGATACAGAATCTTTTGACGAACCTGTTTGGGGCAAGGGCATTTAATCAAATCTCAACGTACCACAGGTATAACGTGAGTGACTCCATCCCCTGAGTCGATGACGGTGCCGGTGAGGGTTCGGTCCCCGACCTGTCGGGAGGCCCAGGAGGCGGCGAGCGCTAGCACCGCTTGTACAGCGATGTAGAGCCCCGGCACATTAAACGACTCGAACATGATCTCGGCTGTGTACTCTCGGTTCTCTGGTGTGTTCAGCGGAGGCTCGGTCTACAATGAAGGAATAGGTTGTAACAAAACGATTAACAGCAAACAATAGAATAAGTCAAGTTAAAGATAGGTTCTGCTGACTGGGCAATACTGATGTTGTAGATTTTAAGTCTGTTTTATCAAGAAAATAATTTATATGTCGGCAAGTATTATTCCTTGCAGCACCGTATTCAGTGTTAAAGGAATTCTCTTGGTGCAGATTTTAATTCATAATGTCTTAATATCAGTTAACGGAACGGAAATAAAACAAGTTGCGTCTATCAGTAAACTACAATAATTGTATTTTCTAATATATATACTAGCAAAACTTTTATACAAAAGTGAGCACTGCCAATGAGGTTGAAATTGACCAAAGGAATCAGTCTGCTGCTCATTTTTCTGAAGTAAAATACAATAGTCAAATGTATCAGAATCCCCCCCCCCCCCCCCAATTCTAAATCTGCCCTTCCTTTTCACCCCCTGGGGCCGGGCGTTTCACTAGATGGTGGGCAGAAACTGCATATATCACTATTAAGGACACTGTCCTTAGAAACCTCCAACATACCAAAAGGAAATAGTGGTCTTCGGGCTCAGCGCGGAGGTATTTAAAGATGGCCTGTTCCCAGAAGCGCTCCATCAGATCCCAGTCCTCGACAATGCCATGCCGGATGGGCCATTTGACAGCGTACGACGTGCTGTCTATCGCCTCATCACCAATGAAGAAGTCGAGATCCTCGACTCCTTTTCCCAACCGGCGGATGGCCTGGTCGCCAACTTTGGCTGATTCCTTGATGGCGATACAGGAGGGCATGATGAACTGCGGTTCCGTATTGCCCGCGAAGCCCATCTTTGTGTACCTGGAATACAAAGGAAAATATGACTAATACGAGAAATGAATCTATGCATATTTGGTATTTATGCGCGGGGTTCCCCCCGGGATAAAATCAAAGCCAGCTACGTATGACCCTAGGATCTAAAAGCCGGTCAGGGAGGAATTTTTAAAAGAATTTTTTTCCTTTTTCTAATATATATTTGACCACCTTTAGGTACACAAAACCAGTTGATCAGAATTTATTAAAGCTAGTTGGCAGAGCCGGCTATAAGGGCCTCGGAAAAACGCTGTGTACAGGAAACCTAGTAAGCAGGTCTATTAATCATATTAAGTAAACCAGGGCTCAACATTAAGCATTGCCCGCCTGCCCGGGGCAGGTAAAACTTGAGGTGGGGCAGGTAGATTTTGATTCCTACTTGCCCGAAGGGCAGGCAAAATTTCTGTGGAATTATAACGATCTATTGAAGCTGGGAAGGTGAAATTTCTGGTCGGGCAGGTAAAGTTTAACCTAGGCCTGCCCGATGGGCAGTCAAGTTTAAACCCTTAATGTTGAGGCCTGTAAACTACAAGTTAAGAAATTTAGAGATGTCAGTTACAGCTTTACTCACAACAGATGATAGCATGGGTAAAGACAGTCTACATCCAAACACTTTTTCACAGGTGGGACATTTGTCCGACCTTCAATGTTTTAAGGCAGACACCTCTTTCAACTCTGACATGTTGGACCTACATTCGACATATCCTGCGGTTTTGTCGAACATGGGGTAGGGGAATGTAGCATGGGAAAGAGACTAAACAAAAAGGTGCTAAGGTTGGCCAACAGGCAGTAACTTTTGACTGAGATCTTTTTGCTAAAGGATAGTATTGAAACATAACTAATTGATAACACACGTTAAGGCTTATCTTCAAATTGATATAGGCACATGAAATAGAAAAAGTGCTTGAAAAGTTTCCTTTTATTCTTTTTTTGTTTTTCAAACCATGTTGTCACCATGGATACTACTGGTCATCACAAAAAGCAGCGACAGTCAGAGAACTGCCAGTCTGAATGCAGTAGCTGTGAAGCGTACATGCCACATCAAAGGTTTCCTTCATATTTTGATTTGAAATGAAAATTAAAATACATGTAGCATACAAATGGGTGCATTGGGGAGGCGATGGATAAAATATCTCTCTGCAATGTCTACTTGAAAACCTCACATGGATTTCTTGCTGATTGGGATTGGAAACAGTCACAGGCGACATAATGACATTGTTTCAATGATTGACTCGTTAAAGCGACGGCATTTTGTGATCTAAATGCATTGTACTGACGGTGACCCCTATATTTGCAACCCCCCCCCCCCAACCTCTCCCGTGCTATGACCGGAGAAGATGTATACACAGTAAGCTCTGAACCCACCCGGACATTTGATTTATCGAGGCTTGCTGCGACTTCCTCAATATATCTCACTCAGTGTTTGGGATACAAAATATGTGGAAATCTATTTCGTTGTCACTGACAATGAATGTGACTATCATGGAATGCAATTTTCAATAGATCTCTTGAAGGGACTGGTTATGTATTTTAGTGTAGGCGTTTACGAGTATATTGAAATTACAATGCCAACAAAAAACAGCTGTGTTCAGGTAACTAACATGGGTCGAAAAAATTAGGATAGGTACTAGTAGGTTCTTTTTTGGTAGGACAAAAAACACTACATGTCAACTGTCAGTTTCATGTTTTCGATTTGTTCGGAAATACAATAACCAATTTCACTAAGACAATTCTGACCTAATAGATTTGGCAAGCATCCACTGGTCTGATCCAGGTCAACCTACTACAACATAATATTAGTACATAGTAAGGGTCGTGACATCGTCAGCCACAGTTATTATGTAAGAATTGGATATTTCTGAAGCGTCGGCTACTTTTTGGCATTGAATGCCCTCTTCTTTAAGGCTTTTATGAAAATTGAATCATAAAGTGCACATGAAATGATAAATTGGGAGCAGTGCCCCGAACCCCCTTTCCTTTTCCTTTTTTAAAAATATTTCATAAATTGTTTGGACCCATTTGCAAAGATTTACCCTAATCTGGGATCTCTTTGCACACAATCCAATGAATAAATCCTAGCCCAACGCCTAACAGCAAGATTTATAGATGCATTTAATACCTTTTTACAATCTTTTGATTCTATGACTCCTCAATCCCTAACCAGAGTATCAGGGTCTGGGACCCAACCTCCATGGACAAGATTTCACACATTTTTTAGTATTGTAGACATAGACGGGGTTGCCATAGACCAGAGTCTGCAAAGACATTAAAGTTCCCCGACTTTTTCCTCACCCAATACATTTCCCCCCGACAAATACAATAAGAAAATCCTTACAAGAATGACAAGAAAAACGACTTTTCCCACTCTGGCGCTACCACAAATGTGTCAAGGACTGACACATAATATTCATATCAACAAATAAATTAAATTGCTGCTCTGACAGTTCACGTTAACCATGGTTAACGTGAACTGTCAGAGCAGCAATTACCAGCTTACCACTAGGTTTAAACCTACTAGACTAATTTAACTACAACATCCCATGCTCTACATAACGTCTATAAATAGAAAATCCTTACAATTAGATCTACATCAACCAGCCTTGAACCACCACCTGGGCCCGACGGCTCGTAGCACCGCTAATCACGTCGAACGTCCGTAATTAAATTAGGTAGGATAATCACAACAAGTTAATCACGATTAGGAGACACGGCTCGTAACTCACCCTACAGCATTTGAAACAAGCATTCTCATTGGTCTAACCTTAATCATATCCCCCTTAATCATGATTAGCGACCAAATATTTAATCTAACTAGATAGGTAGATTAAGTTGATGATTAGGGCGATTCGGTAATCATGAAAAGGCTGTTCTAATCAAGCTACGGACGTACGAGCCGTCGGGCCCAGAACTGTCCTGTCCTCCCATTTATAAGTCTGTAGATGGAATATCCATCCCCAACTCTGGTGCAGGGATGGAGTGCACTCCATAGACAAAACTTGTAAAAATACATTGAATTCCAGGAAGGTGAGGACCCTTTCTGCCATAGAGGAAGCCATATTGGAACTAGCCCAAGTCGGTCCACTTTATGAGTTCAAACACTGAATTTGGAGTAAACAGCATGCTGTTCACTACACATACAGGTGTGCACAGTTCTTAATATACAGGTGTGTGCCATTTATGTGAACATTTTGTATTTGTTGTGTCCCAGAAGTTGAGTTCAGTTTGCTCCAGTTTTGAATGGGCAGTTGTAGCAAGCCATGAACAGGGGAGGGGCTTGCGGCGCAGGTTAATATGTCTGGGGCTTTCAAAATACACAATACTGTACAATTTTTCCCAACAACTCCTATAACCAAGACAATGCTGCATCGCAGCAACTTGAGCAAGATCCCGTAAAAATCACAACACGCCCGTCATGGGACCACAATTTACAAAGTAGTTTTTGTCACATCAGATTCTTGTGACTCTTCACTCATGGATTTGGAACTTCCATTTCCATTTTCTAGGACCTAGGTCTAGGCCTAGGGCCTACTATATAGATCTAGTTCTAACTCCTGAGTCCAAGTCAGTCTAGGTTTACAACTAGAGACTGAGTCTAGTAGAGTAGTAGACTGGTTAGAGCAAGCACCACTCAATGCCAATGCCAGTGACTTCCTTAGAAGTTAGATGTAAACCTTTTAAATATTAGAACGTAGACTTCTGTTCGCAATGGGATGGCCTAGAATATAACCTATCGGTCAGTGGGGCATAGTACCCTAATTATTCATAAACAGTGGCAAGAGATGACTCCCCCTTATTTCCTGATTCACCGAAAACATGCCATGTCAAAAGCCACTGTCACTGACAGCAAGTGCAAAGACCAACTTTACAAGAAGCCAACGGGGCAAATAAACAATGAAAACGTCGCCATAATCGGCCTATTTCCCAAGGATTTAGTGTTTTCTCTCAATAGAGAGTATGGGATTGTACAAAATGAGACGTGGGGGTGTTTTAGGAGGATGATTTTGGGCGTACAGCCCCGGAAGTTGAGAGTTGGCGTCCGACTGGGAAGGAGACCTGCCCCCTTTTCGGGGACGGAAACCGGCTGCCAAGTGACAGCCAACAAAACGCCGAAAATGGGGAAATTAATCGTTCAGGGAACGAATCACTTACCCTGTTCCATTGTCGATAACGACCGCTGGTAGTCTCCCAGCCATTCTTGTGGTCGGTGCGTTCTTTGTGCCGAATTCAGGAGAAGTTTGGTCGCTTCCTACTACACTATTTCTCCATGTGAAAATGTACTATGGCGGCTTACTGACCCGATTTACCTTGTTCCGCAAAGAAATTACCGGAAGTCAGGAATTCCGTGTGGTAAGCCGAATAAAACACAAGAATTATCGACTTCGCCCGCTCTGAAGATTAGACTGGTCGATTTCTGAGTTTTTAAAACGAAAAGTAATCGGTAGTTTCCTTTATTTTCCGCGAACGATGTTATGCGGTTTATGGTAATTACACTTTTATGAGCCACTAGATGGCGCCACGTTCATACGCTATGTGCAAGTGGCGCCATCTAGTGGATTTAAAATTTGATGTCACCAAAATGATCCAAATGATTTTTGGCAAGGGGAATGTAGTCTGATAACTGCCAACACTCTCCACACTGGACATGAACAGTGGGGACGCTTATAGTCCCATAGACCCCTAAATTCGACACAGTGACATGGTCCTTGAACTATAGTTATAAAATCAAGAAATATTTGATTTGGAAAAAAAATCCCTAACGTTTTTTGTTTTTTTTAATCTTTCTAGAAAAATATATGCGTTTGTTTTAGGTTGGTTGGTTATTGGTTGCTTTACGCCCTAATCAACTGCCAGGGTTTAAATTGTTTTATCTTTTGAGGTAAAGTTGTCAGGCTAATATCACACGTTTAGTATGTTTAATATTATATACCAAGTTCGGAGCGCCTATACCTTCATCATTGTCCTGCCCCGCGAGCAAAGGTGGAATAACTGATAGCGTTATTGCACACTGTGCAATAATCAAAAATTATTGCCCCGCAAGTCTCCGTGGGGCAATAACGATGCTTGCCGGCGTGGGAACTACGTAAACAAGCCTCAAACTATGCCAAAATTGTCATATTAGAGCAGAAAACAACGTCAAATCGATTTAATTACCGTTTAAATTCGACGAAAGCGTTGAATCTCCGCCATTTTGACTTATTTCGCGCATGAAACGCCAGACGGCGTGGCAGTGCGAGGCTAGAACTCTCCTCCGAGGAGGTGCATTCAACGCATCCGGCAATGGCGCGGCCCACGATCGGCGGAGGTAAATAAAGAGAATTCGTCTTATTTTTTCACATATCTTCAACATAGGCGGGTATTTGATATATAATAAAACAAGAACTAACCTCGGGAGCACTCAGCAATAATTATTTCCCCTCGTCTCCGAGCATTTGATGCGTCTCGGGCAGAGCCCTCGACGCATCAAATGCTCTTCGACTCGGGGAAATAATTATTGCTTCGTGCCCCCTCGGTTAGTTCTGTGTATATATTACACATCATATTTTAAATAAAGATAAATTAAGGGTAAATATGTTTTTTATACTCAAAAGTACCGTACATACACGTAATTATATTCAATTAAAATATTCCATATTATGTTTGGTAGTTCAGACAATCATTAAATTTTGATTTTAAGATATGATATCTCATATAGCCTAATTCTTCAAAGACATTATTTTGATTTCGTGGAAGTAATGATGGCCAATGATATTTCTATATTCCATATTTGTCTCCAATTTATTAGTTTCTTCAGGGGTGATCTCCAATTGTACTTTATAATATAGAACTAAATTAGGTCTGTCAGGGGTGTTTATCATTAACCCTTTATGTGTATGCACATCAGGCTTATATCGTGCATAACACACACTTTATATCACACAATTTTTTTTAAATAGTCAGAAAACAAAATTATAATTTAAATCTTCAGTATAGGCCAAGATACGTTGATAATTAATTTGATACCCTACATATTTAAGTTGATATAATGTGTGAACAGAGGGGGGTACGGTATCTCATAAAAAATTTACAAAAAAATAATGATCTAATATTACAGAAATAGTAAAGCATTGTTGTATTGATCTCGCACCTGGCATATGGGTAAATACATGTTTTCTTATAACAAAGTAATTAAAAACTTATTATGTAATATTATAACTTACAGAGATGCCAGCGTGGCATAAAGAAAAAACCTGAAATATTTTTTGTAAAAATCAATAGAAAAAACTTAATACAGACATATACGAGTACATATATATATGCATAGATAATAAATACACGAACATGAAAAATGGTGTATCCAATCGCAAATATTTTGGGAAACAAATAAAAAACACTTAAAGGTGCCATAAAACAGGCAGGCCGGATTGAGCCTGAACCCCACTATACATTCTAGTATAAACTGCAGGCTTTAAGCCGGCATCTGGGAACCCCTGGAATGACACACAGAGGCCGCCTGTGGGACAGGGGAGCTGACGGGAGGGGGTGGGGTAGGTCCCGGTAAGTGATACCCCATGAGGCGGCCTCTGGGTCAGGCCATAGATAACAGTTTTATGGACTCTTTGATACATTTTTTCCTCAACTTAGTACTGGAAATGATATTATCAAGAATTACCATAGGTTTTACTCAAATATGGGTTTTAGAAAAATGCCTGAAAACCTGATATATCCTGATAACTGGCAACCCTGAACTTATTTAAACCGTTCTTGATTTTCACAATTTTTAATTTTTTTTTGGTAATTTTATTTATTTTTCATTGTCTTAGGGCAATTAACAAAAAATGTGCGATATTCCAATGTGCGCAATACAACCCTGTTTTACCAAGTCGCGTAAATAACCACTCAACACATAAAATTCTGGTAAAAGTGATGAAAAATGCTGTTTATTCACTACCTAAGAAGTAGTTACATAAGATAGAATCAACAGGAGTCGACGCACAATTGACAATCATTGGCATATCAGAGTGCTGTAATATAAGGGATAATAATTATGTACATATGGCGAAAAAAAAGTTATGTTCAGGCAACATAGGTCCAAAAAAGAAGGGTAGGTAGGTTGAAATATCTTCTTCTTTTTTTTTACTAACCAAAGAGAGCCGGGCAGTGTACAGAGTAAAACAAAAATTCAAAATATCATCTAAAAACATTTTTAGCATCTATAATACATGTCCGGAGCATCTATGTGTTGTTTTAGTTTTCCATGCTCTTTTAGGTCCTCTTTTTGATTTTGAAAAAAAACAAATTAAAATTTCCTAAAAAAAAAGTTAGGGTCGGGCCATAAATTTAGGGTAGGTAGGTTTACCTGAACAGAATTTTTTTTGGGCCTATAGTCACTCTGATAAATTAGTAATGTTGGACAACTTACAAGATAACTGCATAATTACTGATGCATGGAATTTACGTTGAAATGACAAGGCCTAAAATGAAAAGTAGGCCTAAACTTCGATGGCTTTAATAAGCTTAAGACTACTTGTTGGGGTAGTTTAATGTCTGGTCAACCAGAAGATTACTAAGTTACTAATAAACACTACATGTTAGACAATATTTTTTGTTTGAGTATTTTTAACCCTTTGCTGATGGCACAAAAACAGGATTTCTCAAATTGAATGAGTAATACGATTGCAAACCTTGAAATTGTGCAATAATTAATAAGTTTATTTTTCACTATAAAGTTTATACATTACGTTTTAAGTCATTGGGTTTCAGAAAAAAGAACATTTTAAAATTTTGGTTGCCATGGTAACTATAGAACGTCCTGAAAAGCAATCAATTTTCTAAAGAAAATGGCATATTTTTTCCCCCAGCCAATTCTCTTTTAAATGCACCAAAAGGGGAACAAATATTGATTTTAGAGAACATCTTTGAATTATTAAGTTTTTCTTCATATCATTTTCTATTATTTGATTATATATAATTAAGAATTTCTGTGCTTTTTGGACTTTTTCTTTGAATATAATGAAGGTGATTTTCTGGTCTTAAAAATTCCATGATTTTTAGTAATTTATAATAACATAAGTTAATTTGTTTGTTCAGGGGCGGATCCAGGGGGGGGGGGGGGGTGGACAGGCCTTGGCTCCCCCCTCCCGTTACATCATGTTTGTGGCCCCCCTCCCATCTACAAATTCCTGGATCCACCCGTTGTTTATGGGGTTAGTTTTACACCACAGGGCGGTCCCCAAATCTATGAAATGAGGTGCCTATTTGTAGCAGTGGGACCCAATGCTCTCTTAATAGTGCTGCTACACTGAGATATCATGTCATAGGCCCACACAATACCCCACCCAGTCACATACTGACATTGGGCCTACCAGTCATGTTTCCTGGTTCTTATTTTATACAGAGTGCCAGGCAAGCAGTGACCACTACCATTATCAAAGTCTTCGTCTCCCCTACAGGGCTGTAAGCCTGGGCTCTGGGAAAACATACTTCTACCTTTGTGCTGACAGTGTAGGCGTATGCAGTGCTCCACAGTCATGGCATTTGATCTAACTTGATTCTCGGCTTTTGACAAACCTGACACAGACATATTTTCATAAAAATAATCTATTTTAACCTCAGTTTTCAGTCAAATTGAGAGGGTAGACCTGCAAAATACTATGATTACAATCCCTGCTGCTGTTATTCTGGATATATTGAAATATTTAGACATGTTGATCATATCAGAAAGTCTGCTGACAGGCTAGAAAAACAGAGTTGATGAACCTGACATAAATATATTTTTAGCAAAAATGATCCATTTTAACCAGAGTTTTCTGTGAAACTGAGTCACAGGGAACAATACCATCATTTCATCCTCAACCGCTGTGATGTTGGACATATCAAAATATTGAGACATATTTGATCATATCTGACCAACACAAACAGCAGGAAGTTCTGAAACCACCATGCATTGCTTGAAAAAATCACCAAGGACCCCCATTTCGTCGAATTTACTACGTGTTTTGGGTTTCCAAATAGTCAATTTATTAGTCAGCAGTGATTTGGCAAGTGGTTAGCGCGACCCCTGTATATATTGTTTGAATACGAGCACTTTCCAAATACCAGAGAAAAAGGGTGATTCTGGTTGTTCCAAGCATTTGTTATTTTCTTATTTTAACCTAGATCGCTTGATGAATAACAGCAAAACAACACGAGAAGCACAAAGTATCTTGACAGTACTTATTTCTGAGTGAGAGGTTAAGAAAGATATAGTCCTTAACTATATGGCATTCGGGAGTCCAGGTCTGTGCATACCCACAGGGTTGGCGCCTCTTCCTGTGGGTGGACAAGCACACCTTCTCACCCAATCAGGACTCTCTATTTATCGTTTTCCCTAAATCTGCTGTTGAAACAATTAACATTTATATATTTCATTTCAAATTCAACCCCTGATCATGTCCTATGAGAGATTTCTAAATTTTGAGGTAATTCATTTTTGTCACTAGGGGGCGCATATATATATGTGCCTGATTCAGCTTACATTCATTACCATTTCAATTTTCATCCAAATTTTACAATTGTCTTTGATATTTTATTTCTAGTAAACTGTCATCAATTTATGATATACAATTTTAAGATCTGAGGATTTTGAAATTTTGCCACCAGGGGGCATAAGTGTGAACAATACCGCATTAGGGAGAGGCCGAGCGGGCGCCGCCATCTTGAGTCACGTGGGACAAGGGGACACTCCTCATTGGCTATAGATGGCGCTTGTCCACCCACAGGTAGTGGCGCGAAAGCTGCGAGCATGCGCAGACCTAGACTCCCGAATCCGGTATACTTTATCCCTTTAAATTCGTATTCTAGCTAGAAAGTAAAACCAGCTTAATTTCTCATTTATAGTCAAATTAGGTTTAACAAATAATTATATAGTGCAGAGATGCCACTCCCAACTAATGAAACAGTAGACAAAGGTAGGAAACACTTTATCTACTTTTTTTTCGGGAAGTACCTAGGGGAAAATAACCTTTAGGAATAGAGATCTGACATTGAATATGTAATTGATTAGCTTGAAACTCACACAAAAATAGACTTCACTAGATATTAAAGCAATGTAGGAAAATTATTTGTGCTATCCAAAATCACCAAAAATAAGGATAAAGTAGGAAAAGTGCCATCTCCTGGCGTCAAAGCGAAAAAAAGGTCATTTTGAAATCGTAATTTTAAGTAATTTCATAATAAAGAGATGAGACGTGGCGAGATGTTACTTCAACAGCAACGCTTGAGAAGTGACAGTTGATGATGTCACAAACTTCTATGACAGATCAGAGGTGCCCATGGTTATAGCTTTGATATCCCTGTCGTTGGCACAGGGAGACATGCAGAGGGGCCCAGTAGCCGGCCCACCCCAGCTCAGAATTGAACCAGGGCCGCCCGCACAGCAGACAGATGCGCTAACTACTCCACCACCCCACACGCCTCATGCACCTCCCTGAGTCAGGTACACTTTTTGCTGCAGTAACTTAATGCCCTTGACATATATACTGGACACAACAAATTTTATCTAATATAAATTTTGATGAATTTAAAAGGTTATGAACTCAAAATCTATAATTTGCAAAACAAAGAGCTCTAAATATAGACATTTGCCAGAAACCACAATGAAGAGTAACCTTGATACACCAGCTTGTTTTGAGGGCCTCCTTTGATCCCATGACCATTTCTTAATCTATAAACCAATGTCATCCCTTCCGACCGGCATAATTAGTATATTTGTCATTAAATCATTTGTCTTATAGATTTGTTACATTGTAGGCCTTTCTTACACAACAGTCACCAAAAAGTGTACCCATTTAATTGTCTCCCCATTTGAGTTGTTGCCCCAACCAAATAGATCAACACTGATACTGGAAAATACCCTTTTGCCCTGAACATTTATAAACTGTTTGTTGTCAATATATTGTTTTCTTACTAGCTGGCAGTTGTGTTTACAGATTATTCTTAATCCAATAAAACAAATTGCCAAAAGTTGTATTTCACAGATCGCAATACGATAACAACAATTAGTACTACAAATCTTTATTTCTTTACCTTTCGCATTGAAACATATTAATACGTTTCGCTTAAGATATCCAGCAATTTAAGTTCATGAATTAATGATTTAATGATTCCACTTTAGGGTTCTTTTCAAACTTGTTTCTTAAGTGAATGAAAATCATATACAATATCAGAAATTAAATTTCAAGTTCACAGATTCCTCAATGCAAGTAGAATATGTTGTATATGATACATGATGCAACATTTTTTACAACCTAGATGACAAGACTGAGAGCATGCTAAGCTACATATAGCTATAACTGTAGCAGCAAAAGTAATTCCTCCTCCCTGTTCTTCTCAACAGTTTTCCAATACAGCATAGCACATTAGTCACAGGAACAATATAACAAATTAATTTATTCTTCTGCTCAATTATTGTTTTAAGTGGCTTTGTATGTTTTGGGTACACTTACATAACCTTTTGCCACCTATGACTCAAACTTGTCTGTTGCATTTTGATAATTGCTTTTAAGTCGTTGTAAACTTTGCACGAACAATGGATATAAACAAAACAAAGGTCATTATTGCAAGTTGATTATTTGTTTCTTGAGTTACAGTTACCCTACATGTTTCTCCAAGCCAAACATGCCTCTCTAATCAAGTTCATTACATTATGTTGGGGTAGTTTATCGTCCAGTCAACCACACAGGGTTCTTTCCAGACTATAGTTCATTACTTTTGAGTTTTAAAGTGGTCAGTTTAGCAAAGATAAATCAATATTCCTCTAAATCAATTAGTTACTAATATCCATGTCCCTGTAAAAGTGTTCACTTGTATGCTGAAAAAATACCAGCATTTTGATGTATTGGAAAATTAGAAGTTTTTTCCAAGAGGTTCAACAAAGATTTTGTCGGTTCCAACAATCATGCCATTACGCTTTATAGCCTTTTCAAAGTCATCATCTGTCACACACTCAACATAAGCATGGAGAGGGGTTTTATCAAGGTACTTGATGAGTATGCTATCCCTGTTGAGGTTGACGTCAGAAAAGATGTCATAAATCCATACCTCATTAGCCCAGATTGGTAATGGACTGATCCGTATGAATCGTCCATTGATTCTAAATGCTGGGATATCACCGTTATCTCCCCAAGGTTTGGAATTTTCATTGTCGCTGGACAGACTTCTTGGAGATCTGCTTGATGACCTCCCACGACTCTGTGACCGACTCCTGGAAAAACTACTTTGCCTTCTTCGAAATATATCTGAGACTGGACTTCTGGATCTCCTTACCTGGTTTGGCGAAAGACTTCTTGACCTACTTCGTGATCTACTTCTTGTGTAGCTCCGAGAACGACTTCTTGACCGGCTTCGGGATACACTCCTCGAATGGCTTCGTGATACACTCCTGTACCGGCTTCGTGAAACACTCCGAGATCGGCTTCGTGATACACTCCTAGACCGACTTCGCGATACGCTCCGAGACCAGCTTTGAGATCTCCTCTTAGACTCCTGTTGTAATGGACTTCTCGATCTACTCCTAGGTTTAAAATCTAGCACATTTAAATTAGGGGTTGCTGCAAGACTTGCACGCAGTCTCTCAGAAAGGCTGCCAGAATAGACAGGCACACGGCTTGTTGCAGGATACATACTCTGGTGACCATACATAGGATTTCCTTGTGCGGCAGATGGTTGGCCAATCCTCACACTAGCTGGACTGTCTGACCTTCCCCTTCTATCAATTTTAGGAATGTTGCCAGAGTTTGGATTTCCCGCTTTGAATTTGAACCTTTTTAGTTCTCTACTCAAGTCATACTGTACTATCATTCTGCTTGTACATTTGGAGAGGAAGACTTTCCTATCATTGATCTGAATGCCACCATCTATTCCCCTCCAAATTTCTTGAGCTTGAATGAGGATTTCAGGATCATCAAATTTGACAAAAGCCACATATTTTCCTTGTCCCTTAACATCAGGTCTGATTATGATTCCATCGCTTGGTATGCTAAAAGACAAAACACCAAACACGTTCCTGATGTCTTTTGGGGATACAGAGTCATCAAGGTCACCAAGGAATAAAAAAGGGATCTGGCTGTCCATTTGAGGTGCCTCTTGTTGATTAGGGGTAGAATGTTCTCTCACAGAAGACGAGTCAGCAGCAGTGTACTTGAAGTAGAAGTCTTTTTCACTGCATCCTGAGATGGATAGCTGTTCCCCTCCGAACCAAACCCTATCCAAAGACAAAGCCTGATGGTAACACTCTTCATTGAAGAGTTTGACAAAGGCAAGCCTCTTGAAACTGTTCTCCGGATCTTCAGCAACTCTTATTTCAGTCCTTTTGGGTTTAATGGATACTTTAGAGAGGATGCTTAAAATGTCATCAACAATGGCCCTACAGTACAGATTGGAAATAACAACACAGAAGGGCACTGTTCTCTTGGGCTGCTGGAATGTATATTGATTAGGACGGTCATCCAATCGTTGATTCCTAGATTTATACATATCATCCCAGTCAGAATTCCTTGATGTATGCATGGTATGCCTTGATCCTTGCCCAACAAATTCCCTTTGCGAAGTATCCTCTGAGAAGTGACGTGCTTTCTGATATGCACGAGAGGAAGGTTGTTCTTCATACCTACTTTGTGTTTCCCATGGTACAAAGGGTTTTGTACCTTCTTCCCATGGAGCACTTGTTCTGATAGCATTAGAAGCACCATGACTTACATTGCCATCCTTCTCATGTTTTTCCCACGGAGGATTGGTTTTGACAAAATCTGAGAAACCATGGTCAGTGCCGAACTTCTCATTTTCTCTGAATTCCTTTTCTGTGCATTCGGTTATTTTTACTTGTGTCTCGTTAAGAGCACGGCCATCCATCAAAAGACTGCTTCTGAAGGCTTCTTCGCTGTTAAAACAAACATATGCTTCCGACATTCGAAAGGCTTCCTTGTGCTCCTTAAAGATAATTCCATCCTTCGGTACATACTTTGCCCATCCTCTTAAGAACATTTTAAGATCATAAACCTTTACACTTTTATCAATGTTTTGAACATGCATATAAAATGCCTCAGGTTGACGTCTTCCTTCATCTCTATTGAACTTCAAGCCTTCCGCTTCGGGATTCCATGGTTTTTTATATTTGTCTCCTTTATAAGGAACTTTAAAATGAGAACAATACTTTTTTGCTTTCTCAAACTTGTTTTTGGAACACATTTTGATCTTGACTCGCCTTCCAGAAACCACACTTTCATCCATTTTCAAACTTATTTCAAAGGCTCTGCAGTTATCAAACTGAACATATGCCTGTGACAAGTTATGATCCAAAACAATTCCACCTTCAGGGATATGTGCTGCCACTCCTTTGAAAAAATCTCTGAGGTGATATTCTGTCACACCCTTGTCAACGTGTAGAATGTGAATATAGTACCTATACTTCAAAGGCTGATGGTGAGTGTCAACTTCCCCTGCCCTAAGAGTTGGTGCTTGTCTACCAAAGCTTGATGCAACTTTACTCCCATGCTGGGTTCTAAAGTTGTATGGGTTGTCATCATACTCTTGACAGTCTTGAAGGATTTGCTCCTCTTCCTGAAGACTTGCGAGCCTTTCTTCTTTTTCTTCTTCAGTGCAGAGACTTAGCTTAATCCGTTCACCAAACATCAGCCGTCCATCCAGTTCCATTCCAGTGTAAGCATTTGTCTCCGAAGTGAATGTAATAAACACAGATCCATCATAAGAGTTTGTTATATGTACTCCGCCATCTGCTATGTGTAATCCCTCAAAGAAGTCCCTCACATTGGAACTTGTTGCATCCCGTGGGAGGTTTTGAAGGTGTATGACAAAAGCCATTGCAACTCTCTCTGTAAAATTAGAAGAAAATACACTTTAACTTATTTCATATAACAAATTTCAAGTCACACATGAGAGTACCCACTATATTGTCATAGATGTATTCAAAATTGCATCTGCATTAATTTTTACCAACACTGATGGATTATCTACTTATTGTACCTGCCGACTAGCCTAGCCCAAGAAGCATTCTTGGAGTATGTGGACAAGTCACACCCCTTAAGGCCATATTCCACTATGCGGTGGGGTACCAGTTACGGTGGGGTACCAGTTGCGGTGGGCGTTTTTGCCACCGCTAGCAATTAGCGGTGCAGAAACGAACATGTTGGTTTCCCACACTGCAAGCATTCAATAGAAAACCTATATAAATTCACTTGCGGTGGCACTTGCAGTGAGCCAACGCAAGTAACAACACAAGTAAAAACGCAAGCAGATATCTATATTCAACCTTGCGGTGCTTAGTTTTACTAGCGGTAGGGTGAAATACCGAAAGTTAATTGCCCATTGCAAACAAAACACCGTATAGTGGAATACAGCCTTCAAGCTTATAGTTTTTTAATATCAATCATAGCGTATAAATTTTCAATAGATTTCCCTTGTTTCTTGTGTCTACAAATATGGCCAAAATTAACATCTGGTAATTTAAACAGCAATGGCAATTTCACCGTTTTTTTCTTATGTCAGCTGTTATATCAGGGTGCCCACGCCTTTTCAGAAATCAAAACAAGAGAAAATATATTTTTCAGTCCTCTGGACTGAAAAACCTTGCTTTGGTGGCAAAAATTCAGAAATGTGAATGCCCCTGTGGTGGTGATTCCCCTCATTGAATTCAATTTGTCATGGTGCCAGACGTTTGTTGGTGTCCCTTTACCTGTTGGGTATTGACTGCTTTGATAGGCCCTCCAGTGAGGGCCCCTGTACCCCTGCCCTCCCTCTACCTACCACCCCCCCTCCCCCACCAACTCCCTGAACCGGTCACCAGCCCACATTTACCGAGTTAGAATATTCAGCAAATCTCTCTATTCATTGATATTCTTAGTTTTATTCGACCGTCCCTAAATGTCAAGACGATATGTGGCCTAGAATACTGGGACGTCCTCATATCAGGGGTCATTCCGAGTTTCTGTGTTAGCCCGGACCTTGGTCGGTGAGGAGCGGGACAGGGGTGGTTACCAGCCTATCCCCCCCCCCCCAGCCCCCCAACTACGCACCTGGCTGACGGCAGTCTCAGCGCCTGAATGAAGAGGGGGAGGGGAGGGGCCCACACCACCGTCACCTGTCAATCAGGGCCAACCCCCCCAGCCCCCCAACTACGCACCTGGCTGACGGCAGTCTCAGCGCCTGAATGAAGAGGGGGAGGGGAGGGGTCCACACCACCGTCACCTGTCAATCAGGGCCAACCAGAGGGGACTACCTAGACCAATCAGGGGCAGGGGTAGTGGGAGGTTGGAGGGGAGAGGGTGAAGGGTCCAATTAGCACCAATTTCACGCCAGTTGACTCTACACAATAGAAAAACCTCCGACAGTAAGGCTTTGGGGGCGTGTTCCACCAATAATCATTAGATGGCGCCCCCAAAGCAATAAGACCAAAATAAGACCTTTATAATACCTTGTCGGGCTTCAAAATGAGACTTTTTCAAGACATTTTAAAGAATTTTTCTGGACCTTTTTAATCATTTAGTGATTTACATACTATCAAAAATATGTGAAGATAGAAATGACTTGAAGAAAAATTACATCTTGTAATAATTTCAGATAGAGCTAAAATAAGACCTTTCTAAGACCTCTGGACCCAAAATAAGACCTTTCTAATAGCCTTATAAATGGCAAAACCAAAATAAGACCCTTTAAGACCTTATAAGACCTGCGTGGGCACCCTGTATATTCTTAGTAAAATATGATAATTCATACAAAATTAAAATGCTATGATTCAGTTTTTCAGTAAACGTTATTACACATTATTGTTGAATTTCTGAAATAAAAAATGGATAAAGGAAATTCTCACAAAATGTTGATTATGACCCTTATGTACTGGAGTAGTCTGAATGTTGAGTAACAAAGGGTAGTATCTGGGCCGCATTTAAATGTGGCAGTGTAAATATCATATGAATCTGAAATATTTTTTGACAAAATAAAATATAGTAAATCCTAGTAATAACTATATTGATTTCAGAATTGATATTTTTTGGAAATTGCATTAGTTAAACTGATTTAGTTTGTATCTATCTCAATTTAGTTATGCCTTATGTCTGAGATATCATATCATAGGCCCACATAATATCCCACCCAGTGACACTGAACTTTTGTTACTCAGCCAGTAATATAGACATTGAAAAATCCTTCAACAATATATTTACACGAATCCTTGAGCCTGGGGAAAGACAACTGAGTCCACCTACTCAACCAGTAAAGGGCATGGATTCAACAATTAAAGAGAGGGGCCAGTGACTATAACCATTCGTTGCATCGGGATCCTTCACACACAAGGAGTAATTATCCCGAATTTATGTCATTATCTTTCATAGTTATAATTCTATGGTCACTTTGCTGATTACTAGTAAGTGGTGCCTCGAACTACCTGATGTACCTTGCTCAGTGCATTTCACTGAGTGTCTGACTTTACAAATAGTAGATGTATATAAAATGAAATTGAAAAAATATAACCCAATTTTCTTGAGTTCTCCAGCTTAATACTAAAGTGCTTTATATAATATAATTGAACTACGTGAAGTTATATATCTAGATTTTATATAAAAAAAATAAAATTTTGAATTTTGAAAATTATTTCTTTTGTGCGTGACGTCACACAGACATTTGCTTTCCTTGTGTTTCAGGATGAAACAATGAATTGTTCATAGAAATCTTTCACTGACCAACACAGAATACCAATTGGAAATACTTCATACCTCGAATTTACTATTTAAACTAACACCTACAGTTACAATATGAAATTAGAAAAAGAAAATGTTTCTCTGCCCCCCCACCCCCCCATTTAACTTTACAAAATAGTATATCTCCAAATCAAAGAAACAGAGATTATTGTAAAACACTAGCTTGATTGCATGTTTCAAAGTTAGAAATAAATGGTTGGTGTGCACCACGTGTACATCAGACACAATACAAGTGTCAACAATATATTTGAAACAGTCATTTTCCCGAGGCATTATGAAGTTTTAACCATAATGTCTGGCACACTGGCCTAAAATCATCAGACATCAGGTCCAAGGGAAAACTGAAACAAATACTACACAATGCCTATATTGTCCAACAGCATATCTGTAAATGTCCGACAAAAAGCCAATGGATGTCAGACACTGTCACAATGTTTTTACACACTTTGTCACCATTTTTTGTAAGCGTGCAGCCAGTTTCCACATCATTATACTTAGTTGTTCACACCCGGTTCCAGGTGCAACAGTGAACACAAATTTCGATTTTTTTTTTATACTGATAGGGCTTTCAAAGCACGGCCTTTAATGTTGTCCACATTGACAGACAGTGTCCCATGGCAGCACTCTTTACATTGTAATACAATTCCACTCACAAAAAAATGAGGTACAGTCAACACACATACTGATCACAACACTGGACAAAGGTCAGAAATAAAACAGGATTAAAATTTCCTGTTAATATTATGTGTACAAAACATAGTCAACATGACTATTCAGTGTCCGAAATTAAGCTTATATTGTGTGTGCCCATTGCCTTCAAACTCACAGCGACATTACTCAAAATGAAGAAAAAAATGTGTTTACTATGGGGGAACAAGGCTCTGAGGTATACTTAACATTCTCTGACAACAAAAGAAAAAAGAAAATCCTGGTCAGGTGAAGGCGTAAAATAATTTCACCCGGGCAGTACACCTGAAACAATATTATTTGATAGTATCGCTAAAACGTTCTGGTTGCAAGGCATTATTTTCAATTTGTTCCATTCACCGATATATTATAATATTATCTCATAAACCTTAACTCAGGGTCTCCACTCATAATTTAATTTTCAAATTCCCTTTGTAGTCCCTGGGATTTTCAAGTCCAGCAGCAGTTTTTCAGGCCAAATGAGATTCTCCGTTTTTTCCCCGTTTTTTTTTGTAAAATTTGCAAAGTCCATGTTTTTCCAAACAGGGAATCTTTTTGCCCATTTTCCTTTTTCCCAGTACAACGGAGACCCTTTTAACTCAGAGCCAACCTCGCCAGCAAGCAAATAACGTCAGCTTCCAGCATATATTTTAGATGTGGTTAACAATAATTATTTTCAATAAAACTGTACCAGAACCAAACTTTGCGACAATTCTTTTACACTTACACTAGATCTCCACCAGGTAATCTGACAGTCTATAAAGTTACCTTCAAACACAATGGTTCAATGTTTGAAACTAAGGGGCCATCCATAATGATGTCACGCACAAGGGGGTGGGTGGGTAGGTTGAGTATTGTAAACTACCTAAAAACGGCCCTTATTTTCATGTTTAAAACAGACAATTCACTGATTAAGTGTGACGAGTGGGTGGGTGGGTGGGTGGGTCCTAAAAATACCCCGAAAAAATGTGACATAATTTATGGATGGCCCCTAACACCTGCCCCGTGCCCGTTGGCCAAAGGCTGAGGTTTTACAATCAGGGCTGACAATTTGTGAGAAATTTACATTAAATTCGGCCTGGATTGCTGGCGAAATAACCTATTTAAACATCTCTCAACCTGGATGGCCGATGGCCTGACAATTTTTTCTAGATGATAACAAATCTCGTGGAAGGTAAATGAAGGAAATTTTTAATGTTAAAAACTAAAAACAGCGAATAATTAAGGAATTTAACAGCGAATAATTAAGGAATTTAAAAAAAAAAAAAAACTTATATTTTTCCTCAACAAAACCAACTTCCACGCTCTTTCTGATTCTCCTAACAATGACATGTCAACCGGTCTAAACTTCATGTATTACCTGCCAGCCCAGGGTACATAAAACTTGAGGTGGGGCAAGTAAATTTCGGCACCAAACAAATCACAATCGACCACTGCATTTTGTTATCGACGTCAAACCAGCCGCAGCAAACCATAGCCAACGAGAAAAACAGCCGAAATTTTCACGTTTTTCAAATGATTACGTGATTATTATCACAAGTGCATGGGATTTAACGTTAAAGGGGACAGTAGTTTTATCAAGAGTTGTATTGTAGTTTGTACTAGTTTAGGTGCCAGAAAGTGTTTTATATGATGTCTGATGTGAATTCTGAACTGTCTAGAATATTTTAACCTTGCTACCCTAAATGTTTTCAACTTTGTTCCCTAATCACAACTTTGGTTGTAGGCAACCTGTTAATTGCTCAATCCCAAATATCGTCCAGTTGACTAGTGGTCGAAACCACTTTTAAGTGGTTTGGTACTAAGGATTTGTGTACAAGTGGTTAGAGTTTCAGTGGTTTAAGGCCAAAAAAAAAAGTGTGTTTAGGTAGCCCTAGTGCCTACCTACCCTAATTTTCTGGCCCTAACTTTTTTTTTTCAAAATCCTAAAGAATTGACTTAAAAATGCATGGAAAACCATAAAACAACATACAGATTCCAGGGCATGTATTTTAAATGCTAAAAATGTTTTTAGGGGATATTTGTAATATTTTTTCATTTTCAACACTAAAATCAGTTATGAAGATTAGATATGGGCCCAGGGATCGACATTAAAGATTAAGGAGGGTCATACCCGCATTAAGATTATCTAAAAAAAAAAAATTGAAATATAGACAGAGATGCCACTCTCAACTGATGGAAAAGTAGGAAACGCTTTTCCTACTTTTATTTCTAGAAGCAACTAGATCTAGTAGGGAAATAACCTTTAGGAATAGACCTGACAATGAATTTGTGCTTGAATAGCTTGAAACTAACATAACAATATTCTTAAACAGATATCAGACCAATAGACTAGGCCTAACGTTATAGGAAAAATCGGTTGTGTAAATCAAAATCACCAAAAAGTAGGAAATCCCACAAAAGTAGGAAAAATGGCATCTCTGAAATAGATCTAGTTAAAAATAGCCCACGATTTTCAAAAAAGGTCCCCCTACGGATAAGGAAAACGGGCTTTTGTTACTCAAAAACTTTTTCTAGGAAGTAGGCTAATTCAAGCCCAGTCTGAGTCTGTCCACTCAAATATAAAAGTAGGACATAATCATCGTTCTTGTAAATAGAAGATACCTTTCCACTAACTTTTAACCCCCAAAAATTACACCCCCCCCCCCCTTTTTTTTTTTTCCTGCAAAATGCTGACTTTTTGTAGCTAGATAGTATAAATAACCCTTTTTCCCCGAAATTACATATTATGAAAAAAACACCGCCCCTTTTTTCCATTTCACAGGTATTTGGATGGAAAAGGTAAATCTACCCTTTTTTCCAGAAATAAGCCTTGAAGGACATGCAAAGTATGGAAAAATATACCCTTTCTTCGCGTTTTTTAGAACAATGATGCGTATCCTTTTATGTATTGAGTGGACAGACTCAGACCTGGATAAACATTGGTACCAGAATTTAGCAGAAATGACCATGCACTGAGTGACAGCCCGGCTTGGCTCTTGACTTGACTTGGCCCTGGGCCAGGGTCCTTTCTCTCTTTTTCTTTGTCGTTGATGTCGCATAATGGATTGAAAATCGAGTGGCCGACGTTCAATTTCAACCCGGTCTGCTGATATACACATAATGACATTAACTGTTACGAACCACACAGAAACCAAAAGGAAAACAACCTAGATCTAGAATTCTACACTGTGAACTGTGACCAAGCCAAGGCTAACCATCGGCATCGTTCACTGCACATGGCCCTATCGTTGATTTTTCGCGATAACCTCACCGCTTCACGAAAGTTAACTCACCCTCTGTATTCTCAAGATCAAGAGATCTCTTGAGAATTATCGGAACCAAAAACCAGGCCCCGACAAATGTTGGAACTCGGCTTAAACCTGGAAACTTCCCCGGTTTCACTATTTTGTGGCACCGTCAAATTCGACACAAATGGCGTCTCAGCGCTGGTTCCGTCCTTTTCGGGTAAAAGTAAAAGACGACTCGCCGGGAATCAGTGCAGGTGCGCGGTGGCGCCCTCTTGCGAAGAAAAAAAACAACTACTAGTTCATATATTTACCACAAGATGGCGCTACCTGCAAACTTTCCCGCCGCGTTGGAAAGATTGAGTGAAATCGACCCTGTGTGGCAGCCCGATGCACCCCAGTGAATTCACTAACATTGACCAAAATACCTGTTAGCCTAAAAGATTCATTGATTGGAGTACCAGGTTATAGCTAGGCCTAGGCCTATTTTGCCAGTAGCGAATCCAGTTTATTGAAAGGGTGGGGTGCACTTTTACTAGTTTTAGAAACTATTTAAAAGGATTTTGCCCCCTCCACTGCTGGTGAGTGGTGGCAAGGACGGTTGATGAACCTGGCGCAGTAGGTGAACAAAATGGGCCAGACCCCAACCCTTAAAATTCGACGCGGCGACATGGGCACAAGTTTCATTCAATCATTCTCATGGATGTCAATCTATGAAAACAAATACTCTTATGCATGTCTCAAGGATCCTTTATTTTCCGCAGGAAAGGGAGAACAGACATCTTCTGATATAAGGAAGTTTGATTTTTTGAAGTCTTCCATAAAAATTAATGATACTAAGAAAACTTATATATATTCTGGTGTTTTTTTTAGACTGCTTTGAAATACTATGCGCATGCTTATATTGGTTGGACTTGATGTTAGGCCTACATGTAGAAGTATTGACAAATTAAAAGAGTGTGCCACGGATTTCCCATTTAGAGATGTTGTCTATCCTTAACCGTAATATAACCGATTTTTAACCTTAATTTTTAACTGTATTTTGTTGGGTACGGCTATTCACATTATTAGGTAGGCCTAGGATTCACTTAATAATCGCACATAGCCAAATTGAAAATACCAATATGATGCCCTCTTGGGGTGCACGTAATAATTATGAAAACATCAAACTACTGTACTTCTTTTAATCAACCGATGCTGATTTCACCATTGTTTCTGTTTATCAAATATATTCCTTCCGTAAAATTTCTTCAACTACCTGGTACTATGTGAATTACCAAAATTCTTCAGGCATGACGTCAACAAACTACAATACTGGCCCACTACGGCACCAAAATGAAGAGGTAGGTCATTTAATGTTTCTTTTCTTTTACAATGAAGACGACACATAATTAACATTAATCTGTCACACATGGGTCCCTTGGTTGCAGAACGATCATTGAAGCATCACTTGTCTGGACGTTTATTCTACTGGAAGGCCTGCAGGAACCACTCTGAACTGGTGGTGCTAATGGGATAATCTTTTTGCAATTTTTTCTTGCATAACGTACCATAACAATGGCAACTATAAAATTTATATTCAATGTAATTTGCGTTACAAACATGATTGACCTTGGGCCAAACCTCTCAAAAACTGTGCCTATGATTATTGGCCCCAAAATCTCTGCCATTGAACTTGCTGTCCCGAACATGGTTTTCGTAATGGTAGACATGGGAATATACTTCTCGGTCCAAACGATCTCTGAAATATACAATTAGTGTACTGTCAATATCAAAATGATTTTTTTTAAACTTCAGGCAATATATACCTATATTTAGAAAAATAATTGCCACACGGAAATGGAACATTTAAATACATGCATTTGAGTATTTGTGGAAATCATTTGTAATCAAGCCCTCGGCTTTAATGTCAATATTGTTTGTTTGTTGCGGTAGTTTAACGTTTAATTTCAATAGCATTTTCTTATACCACTTACCTGTAGTCAAGATATTTGAGACTCCTAGGCCAAGAACGAAGATCCAAAAATAATATGTTAGTGTGCTGGTGGGATGGATGAAAAGGCACAGGACCGGAACAGAAAATGTGCTCATAATCACACCAATCATAAGCATCGTCTTTGTCTTCAACACCTGTGGAATAGAGATAACTATTTTGAATTATTTGTTTTTACTGGAAATTAGCAGTAGGATATTATGTGTTGTATGATCTAAGCCTAATATTGTGTAACTAATCAGACTATGGGGGGTCTGGATGGTGGGGGGGGGGGGGGGGGCGGTTCTCAATGTCGCATATCGAATTTAAAAAACGCCAATGATGTATGTCTTTGTCGCTTATCTATTCCAATGTCACATGTCGAATTTAAGAAATACTCATGTCACAATGTTTTTAGCCCTCCCTGTCATGTCGTTAAGCCCCCATGTCGCATGTCGAATTTAAGAATTGCCCCTGTCGCCGTGTTGAATTTAGTGGTCAACCCCCATACTATGATAAATCACGGTTTTATGACATATCTGTCGATTGTACTGTCTGCCACAAAAGGTAGTAAGCCTGTGAGATCATTGCAAAATCACCTGAAATTGATCAGTGAACTAGTATTCTAATCAGTTATAAGATAGCATAAATGAAAATATCTTTATATTCTCTAAATGGATTTATTATCTAAATACATATGTCCTATGATAACGTCGGACCTAAAGTATGCTGGCCCAGCTTTGTCAGTTATTTTTCTTCCTTGTTTGATATAATGAACTAAAAAAAGATAATGCTCTGAAAATAATTGGTAGCTTTTCTGGGGTTAGTAATATAGGTAGGACCTCTTATTGAATCAGTTCTGCTTGTTTTTTTCCCAAAGAGTAGGGCCTACTAATAAACCCCTCATATCCACATAGCAATTTCTACCAACCAGCTGATTCTACCAAAATAGTTTTTTTCCAATTTTTGCGAAAATTCAGATCAAATATATTCATTACAAAACTGCATAATACGGGTAGTCACTGACAAGCATGCATATGATTGGCAGTCAAAACGAGGAGTAAAAATGACCCTCATGGGTATGTATAAAGGGCTTTGGTCAGTTGAATTTCATACCTTTAGGAAACCAAATGCAAGTACTCTGCCAACAGCGACAGCAGTCCAATAACATGAAGTCAGCTTAGCACCTTCTTGTTCACTCCTTCCTAGACCTTTTACCACATAGGTAGTGAGGTAGTTGGCAAAGTGCAGCTCCACGATACAATATGTCAGGTGGAATATGAAGAGCATGACCATTAATTTCATCCGACATTTTTCATCTTGGTTGCTCATGTAAGTTTGAATGTTTGTTCCTAGTTTTGGTGATTTCCAGTTTATGTTGATATTAGTGAATTGAAGAATGGCTTTTCCAAAGAAGAACGCCATAAACAAAAGGAAAACTGAAGAAAAGCAAAGGCAAATTCCAACAATAGTATATGGCCAATGCATTCGCGATTCACATGCTTTTGTAGTATGATAAGTAGCGATGGTCGAGAAATTCCCTGTCATAGAATCTCCAAAGGTAGGTTGTACAGTTGCACTGGGTTGGACGTACAAAACCAAAGAGGCTTCTGTAATATTGTACACATCACTTGTATTTCTAAATGGTGTAGTTGAGTCGGGTTGAAGTGTAGATCTAGAGATCACAACATTTGTTTGTGAATTCAAAAAAGGAACAGCAAGGAGAGGACCAGTGAGTGCTCCTAGACCAAATATGAAATTAAGAGTCTGCATCCATGCTCCCCGTACCTTGAATAAGACCTTATTTCCACCTAGGAAGAGAGAAGAAAGACATGTTATTGTTAACCAAGTTTGAATACTGTCTAAGAAATATTGTTGAGTATTCGTAATAAGAAACAATTGCAAGGTTTCAAGTTTCTTATTAAGGTAAAATAAGATTAGAAGCACACATTCCCATGCAATATTGATGGAACAATGGCAATATTCACTTACAGCAAGAACAGTTGAAACATCAATATCATGTTAAAATGAATTTATAGCATTAAGATTCAAGGCTATATTCGGAGATGTCTAGATTACATGCAAGAGAAATATTTCAGAGGAAGTGAAAAAGGTAATCTTCTTACCTGTTTGAAAGAAGGATCCTGCTGCACCTCCTATACCCATGACAATGCAGAGTGCAGCTAGATGTCCCATGTAGGGTATGATGAGGTTGACAACACCACAGACACCCATCACAAGAGCCAGTATCAACCAGTGGTTGAGACTGTCAATCAGAAGAGTACCAAGGACTGCCCCACCCAACCCCATAATGGCCCTGACAGTGAAGATGGCAGAAATGGGCCCTGTTGTAGTCCCTGTTAGTCTCTGAAGCTCCAAAAGAGTTGGTCCTATAATGGAGAAACTCAGACCCTGGAAGCAAGCAGATGGATATTCATGTTATGGCTATTAAAGAAAAGTTCAATTTGTTAGTTCTGATTAATGAAAATGTTAGTTGTTATTTAGGGAGATTATTTAATACAGATATGGCATGAATAAGTGTATTAAGTGATAATTAAAAAAGATTAATGCTGATTTTGAATTGATCACCAATATGGCTGCCAGTCCATTTTTGGGTATGTGACGTCATCTGCACAACATCTATACTGGTTATGTATTTATCGCGTTTCCTTCATTCACCAGTTGACATCTATGGTCGCATAATATCAATAATAAAATAGGATTTTTATTTGTTACTTTCATTTAAGAAATATTCTCTGAAGATGATGTACATTAAGGATTATTAAGATGAACTCCTTTGGAAATAATGTTTTATTTTCAGTGGTTAATCTGTTATTTTGATATACTAATTTGTCTGCATGTACTTTACCCCTTTTTGAAGAGTAGGCCTATATAATATACGTATGTGTGTTTAGGGGTGTAGCCAATACACATAACAAAAATATGACGTTGGAAAAACAGATCCATGGAATTTATTGCTAGATCTTGTTAGTGTATTTTGATGACTAAGATCAAATAGGCTGATACGAAAATAATCTCAGCTTCACAACACCAGAATCAATCTGATATCGAAAATGACCCCCAAGAAATGCGGCCTTAGAGAACATAATATTAATTCCCAAGAAAAGACATCATATAGTGCGAACCTCCAGAATCATCATGAAACTCTACCTACCAGAGAAAAAAGTCCAATGTATAGGGCAATCACTTGGAGCAATTGACATTTTCTCACAGAAGCTTCATTTCTGGATGCATTTGGATGGATCACTCCAGTGTCCCCAGTCACTCCAGTTTCCACCACATGATTGTCAGTTGTAGGAGCAGCAGGAAGGGATTCTGGAGGAAAGGAGGAAGGAGGGGAAGCAGAGGGTACTGGAGAAGGAGATGGAGAGGAATAAGGAGGAGGAGGAGGAGAAGGAGGTAAAGGAGCAGGGTATGGGGGAGGGGGGTCTGGTGATCCAGTGTGTTGTTCCATCTGCGAGTCAAAAAAGGAAAAAGTGATAGGTATGTTTTTTTTTTAATTTGAGTAGTTTCTCTTGTATTCTAATACAGTCGACTAGATGACTAGATCATTATACTTTTCAATCATATTACGAAATAAAAAAGGCATTCCAGTATATATTTAGTAGAGGTCGTACAATTTCTAATTGCAGCTATTTTTTCTCTTTATGGTTTTAACGTATTGGTTTTATCTAAAAGGGAGAAGGCCCACTATGAACGTTAACGCTGAATAATTTTGTGTGTACCTAAATTTGCGGTAGTGATACATGTAAGTAGATCTATTGCATATCATATCATATGGGCCCTTTTATACTTTTCACAACAATACCACAACACTCATACGTTTAAATATTGTGATAAACAAATAGGCCCATACAAGACGAAATAAGTTCAGAAGGGCACAGAATGAGGGGTAGGGGCCACCATATCGCATCAAACTTTTTAGGAATATATATGGCGCATGCACGTCAGGGACGGATCCAGACTTGTCGACAACAACAACAAAAACACACACACACACACAAAAAAAGGGGGGGGGGGGGGCGCCCTCGTGTAGAAGTTTGAGGCGCCCGCTTTGGAAGCTGGAATTTTACTTTAAAAACTCTAAACTTGGCAAAAATTAGGGGAGGCGTGCGCCTCAAGCGCCCCCCTCTAAATCCGTCCCTGCACGTCCTTGATATAGAGGGAGACAATCTAGACCTTCGACGGAGGTATAGACAACCCTAATGAGGCCAATAACTTGAAAGAAAGGCGTCCCTCTTCACCCCCCCCCCCCGCCCCCCCCCCGCCCCCCCATCACTACCTACACCCTCAGTCGAATCCCACTGTCAAAAATCTAAATATCCTGGGTCTGAAATACGGCAGAAGAGATTTTTTTGTGGTGATAGGCCTACACTTCTTTAAAAAAGTTCTTGAAAGAAAAAAAAACTTTGTGTAATTCTACCAATTCGAAAACCACTTCCCATGGTCACCGCCGATTTCGTTAATACAGAATAATACTTCATATACAAAACAGGAACCATCATTGTCAGAAACACATATTTTATTTAGGCATTCCTATTTTCAGAAGTTTCAGTCACACACCCCTTTCTGTCCCTCCTTGGTATCTCCTTCATGTGTACACACACTCAATAGTGGACCCTTTTCATATACTACTACCCTTAGCACAATAATGAAAATAATGTAAGCCGAGCAACATGAAGTACACAATGGCATCTTTACTACCCCAGGGACGGATTTAGAGGGGCACCCGAGGCACCAAATTCCAAGTCTGTCCACTCAAATATAAAAGTAGGACTTATCATCGTTCTTCAAGATAGAAAATATCTCCTTTCCACTGACTTTTAACCCCCCAAAATTACCCTTTTCACAAAACGCTGACTTTTTGCTGACGCTCTATTTAATGCAAAATTCTAGTTCCCAGAGGTAGCGCCTCAAATTTTTACGTAAGCCCCTCCCCCTTTTTTAAAAAAAATCTCTGGATCCGTCCCTGTACCCTTAGCACAATGATTAAAGTAATCGTAGGCCTACATGTAGTACACAATGACATTTTTCATCTCAAGCTTTCTCATACACAACCAATAAAAATAAAGATGCGAGCAATATTCCTCCAAGAAATGATCACAGCATGGCTAGTACACAAAGTTATGTTTTGACCTACCATAGCGCTAGAACTCTAGCACAGCTTAACTAGACCTGCCAGTGCCAGTCCATTTTGCCTTGCTGTCAAGAGGCTGTGACGCCTATACAATTCTACAGTCTAGAGGATCATAAGGGATTCTCCATGCGATAGCGGTAAATACTCCATGCTACATCTTCTCAGAGCACTGACTGTCCCCACTGCCCGTGTGCCTGGTTCTGTTCTATCAACCCAGAACAGGATGTTGTTGCTACGCTCATGCTCACGTGCCTAGAAATGCCCAGAAATGCAGTGTCAGCAGTTCCTGTCACTTCTAGGGGGACTCGGGGAAAACCCAGCAGCCTGGAGTATTGAATGGGGTTGGCAACATGAATGGGGGTCTAGATGGGGGTTCCCCATGTCGCATGTCGAATTTAAGAAAAGTCCATGTCGCATGTCATTATATTTTAAAATCTTCTGTCTATGTCACTAAGCCCCATGTCCCTTGTCGATTTTAAGAATAGGCCATGTCGCCGTGTCAAATTTAAAAATTGCTCCTGTTGCATGTCACTAGGCTGAAAATGGGCCGTGTCGCTGTGTCGAATTTAGGGGTCTAGACCCTCATGAGTATGTGAGTCATGAGTGCCTGACCTGCCTGGATTTCGTGGGAAAGTCCCACATCCTACAATTTTGAGCCGACTTTCCACGGGCGGATTTGGCTGCCACTTTTAAAAGGTTAAAAATACATGTTTTATGGCCTTTTATATCAATAGAAAAGTGTATACACAGCATGGTTTTATGTTTTATCACTCAGAGATGCCACTCAGTATTGATGAAAAATCCGGAAAAGTAGGAAGGACATTTCCGGATTTTCTGTTAAGACACTAATGGGCTGGAAATATTTACTGGAGAATGTACATTCATGGTTTAGATGGCTTAGAGAGGGTAAAAGAATAATTTGAAAAACCAAGGGAAAATGGCATCTCTGCTTTATTATCAGAAAACAAAACAAATAGGCCTACAAAATCATTGGTCAGCAGGCCCGAAGCCAGCTTTTTCGCTAGAGGCGGTGCTTTTTTTCATTTTTTTTTTTTCAGGGGGGGGGGGGGGGGGGGGGAGGTCGTACGAGCCTCCGACCCCACCCCACACCCCCACCCCCGGATACGGGTCTAGACTCAGCATTAAAATCGGTGAGAAGCAGACCCAAGCTCACAATCTGATCACAGCCGCCGGTGGGAATAGTTTCCAGTCTCGCCGTTGCACCTCGGAATACCCGCAAAATCTCCATATTTTTCTACACATTCCCAAGCTGACGATGTTGAGTAATCTACAAGAACAATCTTAATACCAATTAAATTAAAGCTTAGGTAATTAGCCAAAACGTTCAATTGACAATATTCCTTGTTAACAGACAATGAAGTATGGTAGGCATCTTGCTATTTAATTTATTATCTTAGTATGATTTAAAATCGAATATCAAGTATTTTTCATATTCCCCTTATGATTGTGTTTTTTCCCCGCCTCTACCTCAGTCTGGAAAGAATTCGAACCCTGAGGGGTAGGTCGCATTGGTGGATTTAGAGGGGGGTGGGGGCTCCCCCTCCTTTTTTTTGTTTCATTTTTCTTTCTTTCTTTTTTTTTTGGGGGGGGGGGGGGGCTAATTTTACTTTTTCAACGTAAAATTCTGCCGATATGTCATAAAGACAGATTTTTTCCAATAGCGCGCACCCTCCCCCCCCCCCCCTTTTTTTTTTTTAAATCCCCGATTCGCCATGCACTGGGCCGGACATTAAACAAACAAACCAGCAAACTCAGTCTCTATTTCACTAATATGTATGCCGGGGGAATTTGTCTCAAGAGTCTAGGTTTTGGTTCAATGATCGGTTGACATAGGTAAGGCCCAAGCCTTCAGTGTTACCATATGAACATAACATTTTGAATTTGTAAGAATATTATCTTTAGTGCATTCAGATTTAAGAGGTCCTTTTGCTATGTAATTATATTCATGTCAAGTATAGCACAAAAAATCACCCAATCCTCATTTCAATCTCACTATCATTTAAACATTTAGACCCCACAACCTACGTGTACATGTATACATTATGACATTGTTCTCAATTTTCCCATGATTTTCCGCGACATTTCCATGAAGATGTTTGAAATCATTTCTGAATATTTTCCATAATAATTACCATGCTATCAAGATACAAAAAAGACATGTTGTTCAGTCCTTTATAGGGAACTTGACGAGGTCATTTATTTTGAGTACAGTTTGTTTGTTTGTTGGGGTAGTTTAACGTCCGGCCAACCCTTATTAGTTTGGTGTTACACCTGTTCTGACCTTGTCAGGCACTCTCTTTTGATTTGTCACTTTTCTCTTCTAATTTGGGTTGGACAGAGTGTAGAAGATTGTTCTCCTGTTTGTTCCAGTCGCTTTGCCACTTAGACCGCAAAATGTGTTTTGCTTAGTGGCAGCAAGTCTGTGTGTGGGATTCTCGCAACCTCAGGATCTAGGGCCAAGGCCCCCTTGGCTGCTTGGTCTGCCTTTTCATTACTAGAGATTCCAATGTGGCTAGGTAGCCAGCAGAAAATCACTTCTTTGCCAACCGATTTCAGGTTGGTGGGAGTTTGCTGGATATCTCTGATTATGGGATTGTTAGGCTGATGTTGTAGGATAATTTGTAAACAGGACTTTGAGTCTGAGAAGATGATAAACTTTCTGTGTCCTGATACTTTGATCCAGTCTAGTGCAAGCGCCAGAGCACGTGCTTCAGCAGTAAAAATGCTGGCTTGGCCGTGAAGGGCACCCGTCAGGTCCCCATATTCTGTATGTACTGCATAACCCACTCTATTTCCTTCCTTGAAGCCATCAGTGAAGATGGGGAAATGATCACTGTATTGGTCTTTCAGGGCTCCATATACGTTCCTGAAAGCAGAGGGGTTGGTTTCGTTCTTCTTGTTATTACATAGTTCCAGGATGACCACAGGTTTACTCTGGGACCATGGTGGGTTCTTGGGTGGTCTTATTTCTCTGATGATGTTCAAAGGTATCTCTGCTTCTCTGATCACAGATTTAGCAGAGGTAGAGAATGGTTTGGCCACCCTTGGATTTACCCGGAACAACTCGCTGTTATGTGTGCGGAATATGGTATCGTGTGTTGGGTTTCTCTTGTCAGCTTTAACCTTTATTGCATATTGTAAGGACAATTTTTTCCTCCTTAAATGTAAAGGTGGAACATTGCCCTCCACGTGTAGGCTTTTGGCTGGTGATGTTCTGAAAGCGCCAAGACATATTTGTAGGCCCTGGTTTTGGATGGGGTTTAGTCTGTCCAAGTAGGATTTCCCTGCTGACTGGTATATCAAAGAACCATAATCCAGCCTTGACTGGATGTATGCTTTGTACAGGGTCAGCAGGATCTCTCGGTCAGCACCCCATTCTGTGTTGGACAGTACTTTCAGGAGATTTATGGCCTTTAGGCATTTTCTCCTCAAATATTCAATGTGAGGTTTGGGAAAGTGGTCGCTTCCACATAAGTCCTCATGTACTGTCCATTGAAACTCTGCAAAGATGGAATGGTGACAGAGTGTTAAATCAATGGACGAGTAAGTTCCACTTCCAGGATGGTGGTATGTTGGAACTTTGGTATTGAACAAGCAGAGGGATTTCCGATCTATGATTCTTTCAATTGCTCTGCCTCTCACGTCTATTTTGTGGGACCCCCATATCTGGTTATGGGCATTGAGGTCACCCATGATTACAAACGGAGGAGGCAGCTGAGAGATCAGTGCTGCAAGATCATTATATGTGACTTTCTGTCTTGGTGGTATGTAAACAGAGCACAGTGTAAGTGGTTTGTTTATTGTTATTCGAACAGCCACTGCCTGGAGGGTTGTGTCCAAGGAAACCTCTTGTTGAGGGAAGTTTTTTTCTACCATTATGGCTACTCCTCCGGCAGGGACATGTTCATCCGGAATTTTTGAGTAATGATGGTATTGTTTCATTTTTAAGTGGTCATGGTTTGTCGTTTTTATTTCTTGCAAGCATAGGGCTACAGGTCGGACTTCGGTGCAGAGCAGCTCCAAATCTTCCCTGTTGGCCCTGATGCCTCTGCAATTCCACAGTATGATTCTTTGAGTGTTACTCATTTTTTCTTTGCCTGTTTTTGTAGCACTGTCATCCCCTTAGGGTCTGCTAGTACACCAAATCGATTCTGTATAGTTATCGGGGATAGGCGTTCCCTTCTGATGGTTACTGCTTTTGTTTTTGGAGGTGTTTGTTTTGGAGGTGATGCGGCCTTCACAGCATAGCTGGAAGCACTCACGGGTTGCGTTGGATCCCCTTCCTGTGGGCCATCTACAGCACGGCTGGAATTGGTCACAGGTTGGGTTGGGTCCCCTTCCTGTGAGCTGTCTACATCACACTCAGACCCTAGGGATGATGCGGGTCTTTCGTTTCCACCTGGTCTTTTTGGTGGGGATTTACTACCAGCGAGTACTGGTATCCTAGAGGATCCAGACTCAGCTGGAGGCCCAGATGGTTTTGGGCCTTGGAGGGCTGGGTGGTCTTGCCCTCAGTATTTGTCCCTGAGACTTGGGACTGACCTCTTTTAGGGAGCGAGGTGGTATTGCTCCCTCTGTTGGTCCCATGTGTGGGCCGAACTTTACTTTGTTTTTGTTGTGCATTCACAGCCTGATGGTGAGGAGCCTTTTGATATTGCTGTGGCTTAACAGCATGGTCAGGCCAGTTGGGTGTTTGGCAACCTGCATCTTTCTTTGACCTGACCACTAAAGCGAAGCTTCTTGTGAACACTGGAGCACGGGATGCTCTCACGATCCTTCGGGCTTCAGAGAAAGAGATCTTCCTTTTGACATGGACAGATTGAACCTCTTTTTCTTCGATGAAATGCGGGCATTTCCTGGAGTATGCTGGGTGTTCGCCTTTGCGATTAATGCATTGGGGTTTACCCTTGCACTCTTGAGTTGAGTGGTCGACTTCTTTGTTTCCACATCGACCACACGCTGCTTGGCCATTACATTTGTTTGTTATGTGGCCATATTTTTGGCATTTATAGCAGCGCATGGGATTGCAGGGGCGTAGCCAGCCCTAAAGTCAAAGGGGGTTCCAGGTAAATATAAGGGGGTTCTGACTTACATTTTTGGCAAGGTTTCTTATGTTTTACTTATACTTTGGGAAATCTAAAGGGGTTCCAGACACCCAGGAACCCCCCCTGGCTACGCCACTGGATTGGGCGTATATTCTTCCACTGGCAATCTGGTGTACGCACATTTGACAAATTCCGGAGGAGTTGGTGTGTCAAATGATAGCACATAGATGCCAGTTGACTTGCTTTTAATTTGGTAGACACCTGTTACACCCTCGTGAGAGAGCTGTTCAGCAATCTCTTCTACGGGGGTGCCAAGGAGGTCCCTCCATTTGATGACCCCTTTAGATGTGTTCAGGGATCTATGGGGGGAAATCTCAACAGGCGTCTCACCAACATTTTCCTTCGAATCTATGAGATGAAGGTGACAGGGTAGGCAAACAGCAGGGGATCAAAACCCAGCAATCATTTTTGCTGTACCTCATCCCGTAGTGAACCAAGCACTGACCAGGAATTGAACCCAAAGAACCACTTGGTCAGTGCAGGGTCCCCCCTATCGTCGCCTCATATGATCAGCAGGGGCTACTGAGGGCCTATTCTTACCCGGACCCCCACGGGGCGTTGTACCAGTGTTGTTATAAATAGAAATGCTTTGACACCTATATATATCCTTCTGGACATTCGCGCAACACCTAGTAGCACTTCTTGGAGTTTAGCCCTTGTCCTGTGTATCCCATTGTTGTTCAGGGTTGAAAATGTCCTGTTACTGGAGTGAGTGAGTGTTGAGTGTTTTACGCCGTACCAACAGCCAGGGTCATTTTCACAGCGTTTGTTTGTTTGTTGGGGTAGTTTAACGTCCGGCCAACCCTTATGGGTTCTTTCCAGACTGCACAAGGTAATACTTTTCAGCTTATTTTACGCCACAAGGGCGGTGACTGAATATATGATATGGTTTAGGAGAAACCCGCCACCGGGTGCGATACCCTACTCGTTGCGAAGAGTGGCAAGGGGTCTTTAGTGTGCAATGTCCCATAGAAAGGACACCACACACCCGGCTTTTGATGACCCTGTCGGGAGCACAGGGTGGCCCCTGGATCCCAGACTCTTGGATCCTTTCTTAGATTTTATCTATCAGTTGGCATTCTCGAAGGAATTGCAAGATCTTTTTACTTCCGTTGTTGTTAAACACGTCCTTCATCGATGTTCTGTTTTGGAGATGCCGCTTGCGACTATCATCCGTCTTCTTACACTTCAGTATGATGTGCTCCACCGTTAGTTTGGTGTTACACTGTTGACAAATAGGAGCACCTTCACCTTTCAACAGGTATTCATGTGTCAGACTGGTGTGGCCTATCCGAAGACGGGCCAGTTTCACCTGTTCTGACCTTGTCAGGCACTCTCTTTTGCTTTTGTCACTTTTCTCTTCTAATTTGGGTTGGACAGAGTGTAGAAGATTGTTCTCCTGTTTGTTCCAGTCGCTTTGCCACTTAGACCGCAAATGTGTTTTGCTTAGTGGCAGTAAGTCTGTGTGTGGGATTCTAGCAACCTCAGGATCTAGGGCCAAGGCCCCCTTGGCTGCTTGGTCTGCCTTTTCATTACCAGAGATTCCAATGTGGCTAGGTAGCCAGCAGAAAATCACTTCTTTGCCAACCGATTTCAGGTTGGTGTGAGTTTGCTGGATATCTCTGATTATGGGATTGTTAGGCTGATGTTGTAGGATAGTTTGTAAACAGGACTTTGAGTCTGAGAAGATGATAAACTTTCTGTGTCCTGATACCTTGATCCAGTCTAGTGCACGCACCAGAGCACGTGCTTCAGCAGTAAAAATGCTGGCTTGGCCGTGAAGGGCACCCGTCAGGTCCCCATACTCTGTATGTACTGCATAACCCACTCTATTTCCTTCCTTGGAGCCATCAGTGAAGATGGGGAAATGATCACTGTATTGGTCTTTCAGGGCTCCATATTCATTCCTGAAAGCAGAGGGGTTGGTTTCGTTCTTCTTGTTATTGCATAGTTCCAGGATGACCACAGGTTTACTCTGGGACCATGGTGGGTTCTTGGGTGGTCTTATTTCTCTGATGATGTTCAAAGGTATCTCTGCTTCTCTGATCAATTTTCACAGCAAAAACCAGTTGGGATGAATTCTGTCTTTGGTGATCGAATCTATGAGATGAAGGTGACAGGGCAGGCAAACAGCAGGGAGTCAAAACCCAGCGATCATTTTTGCTGTACCTCATCCCTTAGTGAACCAAGCACTGACCGGGAATCGAACCCAAGAGCCACTTGGTCAGTGCAGGGTCCCCCCTATCGTACGATCAGCAGGGGCTTGTTTGTTTGTTGGGGTAATTCAACATCCGGCCAACCCTTATGGGTTCTTTCCAGACTGTACAGGGTAATGCTTTTCAGCATACAGTTGATTGTATCTATGATATGGTTTAGGAGAAACCCGCCACCGGGTGCAATACCCTACTCGTTGCGAAGAGTGGCAAGGGGTCTTTAGTGTGCAATGTCCCATAGAAACTACTGAGGGTCTGTTCTTACCCGGATCCCCACGGGGCTGTGTCCTGTTACTTTTTACAAGATTTTGAAGTAAATGTTGCTTAGACGACAAGCCTGAGAATGCAGGGAATTATGTTTTTTTTTAATCCCTTTTTCCGAAAGGTTTCAGAATTATTACATTTTTTAATAAACACTCATTGATTTTGTGGCAAAAATATATTCACAAAAATGAGTGAGTGAGTGAGTGAGTGAGTGTTGGGTGTTTTACGCCATATCGACAGCCAGGGTTGTTTTCAGCTTGTTTTACGCCACAAGGGCGATGACTGAATCTATGATATGGTTTAGAAGAAACCCCATCAATTGAAATCCGATTCTTCCCAGAAGCTCAAATTGAGGATTTAGTTCACGAGGCGATCTACTATTTGAAATCAACTCCATTTGACATTGTTCTTATTGTCGGAGGGTTCAACGACGTGACTTGTAAGGACAATTTCTCGAAAAAGATTTATTTTGACTGGAAAAACCCATTAGATTTAGCAAATCATATCAATGTCGTTGAACGAGGAGAAACACAAATACAAAAAGATGTGCCAGCCACGAAATTTGTTTTCTGCTCAATGATCGGAGCAAATCTAAATTTAGTACTACGAGAAGAGGCTGAAGAAAAACAGCGGGTTCTGGATAAGGCAGTCTTTATTATCAATGAGGAATTATTTCAAAAAAACATTCAAAAGGATCTCTATATGCCAAACCTGGCATCAAGTGTCCATCGGGAAATCAATGGCAAGAAAAAGACATACCTGCATCATCTAGCAAAGGATGGAATTCATCTTGGCGACAAATTGAAAATCAAGTGGGCCAAAGACTTCCTGAAAACTGTGGATAAATATCTATTATAAATCAAAAATCATGATTTGACAGAGTCAATTTGTAGTTCTATCATATTTAAATCAAGTAACTGATTTATGTTCATTTACATCTATTAATTTGAACAGTATAGTTTGTTTGTTTGTTGGGGTAGTTTAACGTCTGGCCAACCCTCATGGGTTCTTTCCAGACTGCACAAGGTAATACTTTTCAGCTTATTTTCCGCCACAAGGGTGGTGACCAAATATATGATATGGTTTAGGAGAAACTCGCCACCGGGTGCAATACCCTACTCGTTGCGAAGAGTGGCAAGGGGTCTTTCGTGTGCAATGTCCCATAGAAAGGACATCACACACCCGGCCTTTGATGACCCTGTCGGGGGCACAGGGTGGCCCCTGGATCCCAGACTCTTGGATCCTTTCTTAGATTTTATCTATCAGTTGGCATTCTCGAAGGAATTGCAGGATCTTTTTACTTCCGTTGCTGTTAAACACGTCCTTCATCAATGTTGTTTTGGAGATGCCGCTTGCGACTATCATCCGTCTTCTTACACTTCAGTATGATGTGCTCCACCGTTAGTTTGGTGTTACACTGTTGACAAATAGGAGCACCTTCACCTTTCAACAGGTGTTCATGTGTCAGCCTGGTGTGGCCTATCCGAAGACGGGCCAGTTTCACCTGTTCTGACCTTGTCAGGCACTCTTTTGCTTTTATCACTTTTCTCTTCTAATTTGGGTTGGACAGAGTGTAGAAGATTGTTCTCCAGTTTGTTCCAGTCGCTTTGCCACTTAGACCACAAATGTGTTTTGCTTAGTGGCAGCAAGTCTGTGTGTGGGATCCGAGCAACCTCAGGGTCCAGAGCCAAGGCCCCCTTGGCTGCTTGGTCTGCCTTGGCCGTACGGGAATGTGCGGACAGGTTAGGGTTTGTTTGTTTGTTTGGGTAGTTTAACGTCCGGCCAATCCTTCTGGGTTCTTTCCAGACTGCACAAGGTAATGCTTTTCAGCTTATGGGTGATCATATCTATGATACAGTTCAGAAGAAACCTGCCACAGGGTGCAATACCCTACTTGTTACGAAGTTTTTGTTTGTTTGTGGGATAAGTTTAACATCCGGCCAACCCTTTAGGACTGCACAAGGTAAAGCTTTTCAGCTAGTTTTATGCCACAGGGGCGGTGACCAGAGATCCCATAAGGGTTGGTCGAACGTTAAACTACCCCAACAAACAAACAAACTATGACATGAGGTGTCTATTTGTAGCAATGGGAACAAATGCCTTCTTTATAGTGTTGCGACACTGAGATATCATGTCATAGGCCCACACAATACCCCACCCAGTCCTATTATACTGATACCAGGCTGACCAGTCATGTGAGTGAGTGTTGGGTGTTTTACGCCGTACCGACAGCCAGGGTCATTTTCACGGCGAAAACCAGTTGTGACGAATTCTGTCTGTGGTGATCGAATCTATGAGATGAAGGTGACAGGGTGGGCAAGCAGCAGGGGATCAAAACCTGGCAATCGTTTTTGCTGCACCGCATCCCTTAGTGAACCAAGCACTGACCGGGAATTGAACCCCAAAAAACACTTGGTCAGTGCAGGGTCCCTCCTATCGTCGCCTCATACGGTCAGCAGGGGCTACTGAGGGCCTATTGTTACCCGGACCCCCATGGGGCGACCAGTCATGTTTCGTGGTTCTTACTTTACACCAAGTGCCAGGAAAGCAGTGACCACTACCATTGTTAAAGTCTTTGGTGTGACTCGACCATGAATAAATCCCAAGACCTCCCAGACTTAGAGCGGGCACTCTAGAAATTGAACTACCGAGTATGGTCTCCCCATTTGTTGCCTTCTACGAACAGCAATGGGCTCCTGGGGACACATTCTTCCCAGGAGGCTCCCAAAGGAACCCCAACCCCGGATCCCAACGGGGGACTCTATCCTCCTCATGCAGACGATGGGAACAGAAATGAAAGTGCAATTGTGGAAGAGGACGTGCGAGAAGAACCTCTAAGAAAGTTTGTTTGATTGTTGGGGTAGTTTAAGGTCCGGCCAACCCTTATGGGTTCTTTCCAGACTGTACAAAGCAACAAAGAGTGGCAAGTGTTGTTTCATATGCAATGTCCCATAGTTTGTTTGTTGGGGTAGTTTAACGTCCGGCCAACCCTTATGGGTTCTTTCCAGACTGTACAGGGCAATGCTTTTCAGCATACAGGTGATTGTATCTATTATATGATTTAGAAGTGAGTGAGTGTTGGGTGTTTTACGCCGTACCGACAGCCAGGGTCATTTTCACGGCGAAAACCAGTTGGGACGAATTCTGTCTTTGGTGATCGAATCTATGAGATGAAGGTGACAGGGCGGGCAAACAGCAGGGGATCAAAACCCAGTGATCATTTTTGCTGTACCTCATCCCTTAGTGAACCAAGCACTGACCAGGAATTGAACCCAAAAACCACTTGGTCAGTGCAGCCCCCCCCCCCCCCCCCCCCCCCCTATCGTCGCCTCTTACGATCAGCAGGGCTACTGAGGGCCTATTCTTACCCGGACCCCCACGGGGCTGATTTAGAAGAAACCCGCTATTGGGTGCAATACCCTACTCGTTACGAAGAGTCGCAAGGGGTCTTTCGTGTGTGAATGTTCCATAGAAAGGACACCACACACCCAGCCTTTGATGACCCTGTCGGGAGCACAGGATGGCCCCTGGAACCCAAACTCTTGGTTCCTTTCTTAGATTGTATCTATCAGTTGGCATTCTCGAAGGAATTGCAGGATCTTTTTAATTTTGTTGTTGTTAAAGTGATCTACCACCAACATCACCACTACCCTGACCCCCGGGACCGGATGCTTCTCCAGGATTAGGCTGTGGTTTCAGCGCCCTCACAAGTTTTCCATCTCTTTCGGGAGGAAGAATGGGAAAAAGAACGAGGCTGGTAAAATATTAAGCTTTTTGTTATGTACATCAAAAACAGCCACAGTCCAAAACTACTATCTACCAATACTCAGGAGGCAGAGGAACTTGCAGTAGATCTGTCCTACTACTTCAAAGTAGTTTTTCAGCTTAAGCATGATCGTATCTATGATATTGTAATGGGAGACCCATTTCATTGTTAATTTCTATTACCCTTTTCCCCACCACCACCTGCCACCCCCTTCCCAGTCTGAGTGGTTGAGCCCCGCCAATTAATTCTGATTGGCTTGGCCCACCCCACTCAGAATTCTGGGAAGGTACAGGAGGAGCTCCTTTAAAACCTCCAGGGGGTGACCTGAGCTCTTGCTGTGCCAAGCAGGAGGAGAGTGAGATTAGGAATTATGGAACAACTAAAGGGACCTCTCCAGCTGTTGTCCGAATCTACCCCTCACACCAACTGACTACCATTCACCCGTTTACCATTTTAACATTTGTAAGTAACATCACCTCACCTGTTTTATTGAGTGAGTGAGTGTTGGGTGTTTTACGCCGTATCGACAGCTAAGGTCATTTTCACGGCAGACTAGTTGGGAAGAATTCTGTCTTTGGTAATCGAATCGGTGAGATGAAGGTGACAGGGCAGGGGAACAGCAGGGGATCAAAACCTGGACATCATATTTGTTGTACCTCATCCCTTAGTGATTTGTTTGTTTGTTGGCGTAGTTTAATGTTTGGATAAGTAGTTGGGGTAGTTTAACGTCCGGCCAACCCTTATGGGTTCTTTCCAGACTGATCCATTAGTGAACCAAGCACTAACCGGGAATTGAACCCAATGAACCACTCAGTCAGTGCAGGGTCCCCCCTATCATCGCCTCATACGATCAGCAGGGGCTACTAGCAGCCTATTCTTACCCTACCCCCACGGGGTTTAGTTATGCAGATCAACATGCGGTACAAAAAATATAACATTAACTAGAAACCACCAATATAAGCATCTTACATTACTATCTACAAATAGTTGTATTTACATATCCTCTATATGTATATATAAGCTTATCTTAACATATTAGTACAACAATTTAATAAATTGGTTTTTTTTTATTTTATAGAAACGGCTTTGATGGACTTGTATCTTATGGACCCAGACAATGGGACACAGAGTTCGGATGTGCTTTGTCTTGAGGACCCCCTAGGACCATGTTTGCAAGTTTTGGGTATTTTACGCCGTACCAACAGCTAGGGGGGAGGGGTTTACATAGGTCTTCCAATTTTAAGATGCCAAAATTTTCTCCCTTGGGTCCAAGGGGGACAATTGCCCCTTTTATCCCCCCTTGGATCTGGCACTGGTGACAGGGTAGGCTTTTGTTTGTTTGTTGGGGTAGTTTAATGTCCGGCCATCCCTTATCCAGACTGCCGGCAGGTACAGCTTTCGGCACATACAGCTTTCATACTATCCATTCAGAGAAGACTTCAGGACATGTACATCCAAAATTTCAAAACTGTAGACATAGTTATAGGGTGAAAAAAGCATCTGATGACCTTTGTCAACACTGTAACATACGACAAAATGTACGCCATATAATTATTCAGTGTGATCAACCAGAGATTAAATCTACTAGAGACATTTTCTTTAAAAAAAACACAGAAATTATGTAAACTATTTCGATGTAATATCAGACGAGGAAAAATATGTGAAATTCTGAATGTTGATCCTAAGTGTCTGAAAGATCTCAAACAAAACGCAATAAATGCAATTTGTGCCTTTTTATGTAATGGCTGGTGGGTGGTGTGGTACTTATTGTGCATTTCGAAGGAAATTACGGGTATAATTTGATCTTAAATAGTCATATTAATGTGAGTAAACTTTAATATGTTTTAGATATGATACATTCTTACATGTTTAAAACAATTTCAGTGAAAATAAAGAGAATATTTTTGAAGGAATGATTTGTTGTTTCATAGGATTATAGAGAAAAACTTCGCTGAGGAAGCCAGCCTCAAATTACTGTCAAAATATCACTATTAAATTGTTAAAATGACCTGTGATAGCGTGAAAGGTTGCTAATCATGTATTGGAGAAGATAAATTGAAACAACTTTCATCTAGAAAACGGCTAAAGTTAGAAATGTGAGGTGATAATTGGGGAATACACCATGGACCAGAAGAAGAATGACGTTTCATGGACCAAGAGAATAACATTGTAAATAAGTTATCATTGTGGATCAATCTCCATAAAAACCTAGTGTTGACATGAATGTAATCTTTTACATCAGTTAATAAACATTCTTGAATCTATAAAAGAAGGGGTTTGAGAAGCTGTTACCAGCGAAAATACATGGCGACGGATGGAACTAATCTCGTTTCAACAGCGTTTTTAGAAAAGGGGAACCGGTCAAAGACATGTCTTGTGAAAGTTGTGATAGACCATTGGTACCCGAGACCATTGGTACCAGAGACTATTGGTACCTTACCCAGACTTTTGGTCCCTTTCCCATAGACCATTGGTACCCTATTAAAGAAACATTAGACACCGTCATTGGAGGTCTTCCATGTAAGACTTTAAGTTAGATCATTGGTTAGGTACACTGTTAGTAAAGGAAATTAAAAAACAGAGTGATATTTAAAATGCAATATTGACCAGGAGAATGGGGCCCCATAAATCTTGAAAGGGTCCCAAGATTGACATAGCTAGGGGTCAGACTGGCTACCAGATATTATTGGAAATATATTTCTATCTTTGCGCTTAATACAAATATGCAATATTTTATCTTTACCTGTATCTCTTCTCAGTAAAATGAAGGAGATTTTGTACTTTTTATGTCATCAATGATAATACATGTCGTAAAGTCAAAGGTAAAACCAAGTCAAAAGTTAACAAAATCATAGTGATATTGATTTAGTTAGGCTTTCATAACAAAAGGTACTCTAAGAAATAAACAAAGTTTAAAATGGTGCCAATAAGCTGAGGGTACCAATGGTCTGTATCACAGTATGTAGGGGTACCATTGGTCTCAATATTAGGGTACCAATAGACCAATAGACCCTGGTGCCAATGTCCACACACCTGACCCTGTCCCTTCCCACACATCTCGTAACAAAACACATCGCCATCGGATCCCTAACTTGTGCGCGATAACCTCTAGGTTTCTGTTAGGCTAACGTTAACCTATGAAATTTAAGAGTGCCTTATAATTGGGCTACGATTCGCGGAAACTTGTGAAACTGTGATAAATCTAAGTAAATCCAAGCTCCTTGTCCAAGGCCATCTTGTGCGACTGAAGTTGTTGTCGAGGAACACCGTCCAAGGTCAAGGTCGCGGAAACCGCCCAAATCTGTTTTGAAATTAGACCGGCGAAAAAATACAAACACAACCTTTACTCATGTCGAAGATGAACTAATCCAAGCCATGAAACACAGCTTAACTACTTGGCACCTAGATTCTAAACCCCAGTAGCCTACTTTCCATGTGAATACTGAGAAAATACCGATGCGGCAGTTCCCACCAGTAATGTTCCATATTTAGAAGTGGCAAGCCACGTGACCGGTCATCCCCGAGCTCATTATAATATTCGGAAGTTACGTTAATTACTTTTATACCGATATTTTATTACATAAAAGCAAAACGGTTTAGGTTCGATTCAGTTGAAAATCTATATTTTGTATATGATAAGAAGAATTATTTCCAATTCACGAAAAATTCTCTTGTTCGGAAACGTTCGGAAGCTTCCAGGTGACCTCGGAACCCCGTATGTGTCATGGCGTCCGTACTTCAGTTGGCCAGGCTATGTGTTTTGGGCTAAAATATTCCAAATTAGTGGAGATCTCTCTCACTGATTGGGGTATAAGTTCGTCCAAAAACACTAGCATTAATGGTAATGCATGCAAGGAAATATCCGAGGCATAACGATGGGTAAAGATCACCTTTTTTCCTTGACAAATAACCTGCTATGGAATTGACATGTCCGCCATGTTTGTTGTCAAATGTCTGAATTTTTCTTTTCTAACAAAGAACATTAATTATAACTTAGGGTTAACATCCGACTAATTTTGTTGTTCCCTCTTGTTCTTTAGGTATTACGACAGAAATCAGGCCCATCCGTTTGAGGTGAGTATCGCTACCGGCGTCGGGACAGGCCTGGCATCCCAGAGTTGTCTACCACAGCTGATCATCCAAGTCTGACGCTACAAACGTCCACAATTTTAGAAATATGACAAGTTCAGTGACAGAGATGGGTCCAAAAGTTTGGCGATTAACTGTCAACAGCGTTTGGTTTGTGAAATTTGGAGTTTGGTTGGAAGGAATCTTTAGACGTTTGATCCGCCCCTTGCTTGGGTGTTTTGACCCACAAAAAAGTGAATGGGGCCTTGGTAGGGTTCGAGATAAACAAGGTCAGTGACAGTAGAGTGTGTGTGAAGTTAGTGCCCTGGGAAGTATTTTATGCAGTAAGGCATACGCTTGAGATGGAATTGGAATTAGACCAATTTAGAGCCTTACCTATGACATAGGTAAGGCTCAAAATTTGTTAATTCTAATTGAGACAATGCCAAAATACATGTGTTTGGGCATTGTCTCAATTAGAATTAACAAATTTTAAGTTAAGAAAGGGAATCACAGTTTAGACCAGCAACAGGCAACCGTTAAACAAGTCTCCAGAAGAAAAGAGTTATCCCAAGCTCTGATTATGTAACCGGGTCGTACCTGTTAATTAGTTATAATTTTGTTCGCTGAAAAGGTAGGATGAACACTTTTTTTCATATCATAATGGGTACTAGTATGGTATGGTATGTGAAATTAGAAAAATGATAGGTAAATACGTTATGTCAGGCTCAGACTCGAGGGAACATACCTGGTATTCTCAATACACAACAGTGAATAAACTTCGGGAGCAAAGGGAAAGAGGTCATGTAATCCTTACTGCAGCTTATTTTAGATATAGATTTATAGATATATTAACAGAGATAAACATAATTAGGTCGTTATGGGATGAAGCATATTGAGGGATCACTTTCGAGGTATATCAGTAGGTCTTCAGTGGTCAAAGATGAGTTTGATTCTAACTGACAATTCTTGATCAGGACTGGTAGATCTTTTCCAAAATCATAACAGTATCAGCATAGTTTTCTGGTGAAATTTGACCCTTAGATCATCCTGGAGTGCCAACACATCAAAGTTACTTTTCTCTTAAAGATAGGAACATTTATACAGTTTGTTGCTAAGGATTTTGAACGAGGGTGTAAGATGTATATTTTTAATCAGGTCAGGACCAGGCCAGTACTGAGATCTTGAAAATCAGTGGCCAGCATTGTAGCCGAGATGTGGTGTATAGCAAATTGATAGCGAAGTGCCCCGCCCCCTTGGGTCAGCATGAGAAAAGTTTTCTAATCATTAGGGCTATGCCCGAAAGCCTAGTGTTCTCCATAGACTTATGATCTTAAAAGATACATTATGCTCTTATTTGATGTATGATCTGCTTCTTTTTTAGGACAAGTACCCATCGAAATCTCATAGCGGGGGAGGGGGCTCATACTATGACCGGTACGGGGACCGGGCAAGTAAAGAGTCCCCCTCCTACAATCGCCTGCGGGACGACAGTCCAGGCCGGCCAAGCCCCCGCTATCAAAATAAGTCTTCATATAAAGACCGGGCTAAGGAAAGGATTGACAAAGGTAAGCTGTTGTTTTTCTATCCATGAGATAATCATGTTGATAGGGTTCAAAGGGGGAACAGATACCTAGTGCTTTCATTGTTAATCAAAATCATGGTTTACCAGCAGATGTAAGACAAATGTTTAAAACAACTGAATCTCAAAAGTGGGACGTCCTTTGGGTTGCAGCTGATTTATGTCTTTTTATTGCACAAAATTGCTCCTATCACTTGTTATTAACATCAGCTCATTGATATGTGTTTTGGTGACGTCTTATACTATAGACGATCGGAGGAGGCATAGCAGACAGAGGAGAGGTACTGGTTAGAGAATATAACGTTTACAATTAAAAGTTTGCGTTCATATTGATTATTGAAGAATTCTTATCCACAATTCCATCTAAACCAAATCCGTTGACTTGTTTAGAAACACAGGTTGCTGAAAATCTAAGCTTAGAAGGCACAATCTTCCTAAACCAATCATTTTGATATCCAGTAAACCTAAAGACGCAGACCTAGTTTAGAGCAAGACTATAGAGTTAAGATCACACTTGCTAAGGTTCCATCCAGTAGTCACTCAAACACGTAAATGCCCAGTGTTTTCTTACGGAAAACTATAAATTAGGTGAATCCAGGTCTCGGCATAAACGCATTGCCCGTCGCCTGAGCCAGGTAAAACTTGAGATGGGGTAGATAATTTTTTATTATTATTATTCATTAAACCCCATTCATCATTATAATGATCTTCCATGTAGGTGGAATATAATTATTATAGAAATAAGTGTATTACATTACATATTAAATGTCGACATCAATCTATCTAAAAATCAGATAAGTCTGTCATAGAGTAATAAAACAGTAAAAACGGACAGGTGAATTTAAGGATTAGGCGGGTAAAACTTACAATTGCACCCGGCTAAAACCTGGGACTGCTTGGTATTTTATCAATCCAAATTCTGGGCATCCAGGATCCTGGGACACTCCTAGAAAAGTATCAAAAGCCCTCTTAAGCAAGTTTCCACATGGCCATATTTTTTCGAAATGTGTGGGCGTCTGACACATTTTTTTTGGTTTTGTTTTGAACAATATTAATGCAGGAACAGCCTTTTTAAGTTAATTGAATTGCTGGCATGATAATGGCGCATGCCTAGCAATATCCCTTGGCAAGTAAATTCCTTGTTCAGGCTGGTAAAACTTTAAGATGCACCTGCCCGAGGGGGAGCCACCTTGTAACCCTTAATATTGAGCCCTGATTTGAAAGTTGCACGATTTTTATAATCAAAGTGGAAAAAATACATTTAAGGGAACAACGCCAAAGACTTTGTCCCTATCTAGGTCATATATACAAAAAATCACGATACTTATTCTTTCAATGGACACAATGAAATAGGGTGACCATTGCATAAGGGAAAAGATGAAAACCGGAATATGGCTAGACAAAACGGCCTCTAGAGAAATCTCCGGGAGTTTGGGAATTTGACAAGAAAAAGTATAGCTGAAACAGGGAGGTTCTGGAGTTCATCATTCTAACATAATTTCCATTTTTTATTGGCAAGTTATAGAAAAGGACAGAGTTTCAGTTCGGTTTAAGTATTTGAAAGTAAAATTTTAGTGGTCACCCAGATGAACAGGTGATCAGGCAAGTGTGGCTATCGCTCGCTTTGTGTCACGTACAGAGTATTGATCTGTAGTCCCCCTCCCCTTTTTAAAATTTTTTTTTTTTATATTTTCTTATGAAAGAGGTGCATTGTGCGGAATATTATGTGCCCATCATTGGAATAGTGTGATCGGGTGCCAGGCACACCATTTCTTCCTGAACACTGAGATTATTTGAATGCGCCGATAAAGGGTTAGGGTCGTGGAAATCAAAACATTATAATGAGTTACCATAGGATCTAGGAAGAATCGGTAACAACCTAAATAAATTTATATATACTCTAAAATTGCATCTAATATTTTCTATCATCAGGTTCCAACAACTCACCTGGAGATAGTCGGCTTAATCACCACCACAACTCGCGGTCCGACGGTGACCGACATGGAGCCGCTGCCAAGCCTGCATTCAAGTCACTTGAGAGTCTCAAGTCGACTGAACCAAAAGACCCCAAAACAGAGGTAAGCATTCTTTGTTAATCCTCTTTGATCAGTTTAAATACTAAATTAATGATATTGCTAAAAGTAAGATAATTTGAAAATCTTGCAAAATGTTCTAAGCAGTTAATAGCCTTATCAAGTATTACATGTGTTCTATATTTTATTTCCAGCAAATCCAAAAAAGCGCTCTGCGAGTGTCCGGAGACTGGTCAGAACACCGCAGCTCCTCCGGGAAAAAGTACTACTACAACTGTAAATCTGAGGTCTCCCAGTGGGAGAAGCCCAAAGACTGGATCGAACTGTGAGTACCAGAATTTCATATTTGAATTCAGTGTGCACATATGCTTTTTTTCTGTTTATGAAAGTAGTGGACCTAAGATTAAAAATCCAGGGGCCCTCACATATACTAGTCTTTGTCATTCATGATTTTCTAGGGGCTAGTTGGGCCCTAGCCCAGAAAATACTGGTTATGTCAACCCCGGATTATGTATTGGAAGCGTTAATAAATGTAAACTGGGCGATCTTCTGAAAAAACAACGTCATATGGGCTGTGCCCAGGGTTCTCACTAGGCCTGCAGGATGCGGGATTCCCGCATTATGATTTTAATTCCCGCATTAGGTAACCTTGGACTTGGAGGGGGCCATTCCCACGTTAATATTGACAGAAACTATATAAAATACATTAAAAAGGCCCACGATTTTTCATAGATGGCCCCTTACAGCTAAGTCTAATGGGGAATTTGATACTCAACAACTTTATGATTGGGTTTTAATTGCCTTAGGTAGTGGAGGAGGCAGTCTTTAATAACGAACTCTGAAAGAATGGAGCATTTTCACAAATTCCTACACTGCCCAGGCATACTTAGGAGGAGGTGCCATACCCTCTTATTAGACTGAATGGCCTTTTGATAGTCATAAAGTTTCTCGGAACATCCCTGAACTTGTAACATTAAAGAGCATAGCAGTAAACTTAACGGTTTCAAACTTACAAAGGCAAATGCAACCGAATTTTACCATTGTCCAGCTGATAAATGTAAAATGTTATGGAAGATCATGAAGTCTGAGCCCTTCAGAGGAGTCCGCTGTTCAAAATTGAAAAGCAGTTGGAAAAAAAAATCATAAATGAATTGCTTGATACAGGTTAATTTGATAATTAAAACATGACGAACTCTCCCGGACTAGGTTAAACTAAGTTCTGGTCTGACCTTTCAAGGCTTTGTGTAATAGGCCAGTCTTTTAGCGCCGTATGCAAGAGTACAATACTGAACTGATTTATACTATAGACACCATCAGAAAATCAAGATACGGTGCATATTTAAGTTTAAATGTCACATGATAGGTATCAGTATTTGCAGGGATTTTCCTCAACATAGAGTTACTAGTACCAGGTACTAGTAAAAATCCTCCGGGGCTAGTGGAATTTATTAACAACCAGCCCGGTGGACCAGTGAAAATATTTTAAAATTGCCATTAGTAACTTAACATGGGCATGTAGAACTTTGAACAGGGCTAGTGCGAAGAGGGGTCCACTAGCCTGATGGACTAGCAGACAAACTAGTTAAGGGAAACCCCTGATTTGTATGTTCTAAGCAAAGCTGAGACAGACCTATAGCCTTATTATAGATAGGCCTAAACTCTTGACAGTCTTGTTAAGGGAAGTGGTCAATAATATAAATCAAGAACACAAATTATGAATTTCAAGTAGTAATTGTAACGCGTTCTATTGTATTAATCTAAGACAAGGCACAACTAGCCAGCATTTGTTTCTTAGCACAAATTAGAGCTAACAAAATGCATACAGACAATCAATCAAGTTATGATAAAACTTGTGAGATTAGTTTAAACTAGATCCCCCTATTATCACCCAACTTGCTTTGAGGATTTGAGAGTAAAAACTGCTCTCAAAACCCCCGTCCTCCCTTGTCAGGGGTTTCACTGTGACCGTAGCTCCATTTGTTTACATTGTTGAAGCCAGATTTCCTCTATTATCGCCCATACTGTAAGGATACCTTAGCGTTAGGCTGACGGTGGATATGGAAACAAGTTGGATGACAGGATATGTTCGACGTTTTGACCACACTTTCTGACACTTTAGCCTGAACGTAGGTTGAATTTTCAAGAAATACGTGACAAGTTAGAAGAAAGTTAAGTTTGTTTCATTTAGCACAGGGATCACCATGCCTTGGCGACCATGAACGTAGCATATTAAAAGTAACGTTTGGTACATTAGGAAGATTGAGGCTTGACAAACGCATTTCCACTCGTCCACTATAATGTAGTGACCCTGCTTTTGAATTAAGTCAAAGTTTGTATTTACTTATAATTAAGTAACCAATTGAAATTGTAAATAGTTCTACTTTTCTATCGGGCTTGCTACATTAAAAAAAAACTTCTAGCCCGGCAGTGTTTATGTAATTTGTATTCTTTTTTTTCTTCTCAATTCTTTTAGTGAATCGGAATCTATATCGGAAAGGCATTCAATACAGTCATATCTAAAATTCTCATACTGCCTTTTCTGGATAGCATTAGTTTAGTGGGTTTGGGAATGGCCCCTTTAAACTCCATAGTTGACTTGTCAGGGCTCACAGAATGTCAAAATAGCTGGATGTCCACAGGTCGACACCCAGACTGTGATGCATGTCTCCCAGTGGCAAAGGTTCCTAGAGGACCACCTACTGTTGTATGTAGTGCCCTGCCTATGGGACACTGCATATAAAAGAACACCTGCCTCAGTAAAAGTGTAGGGGTACAGTCTCTACCTTCTCACTGATACGATCATTTCATAGATATGATCATCAATGATAGAATTGTCAAGACCTTGTTCTCGCTGTGATATAACCCAGGGTTCTTCCTAGAATTTTTTTTCGAGTATCAAAAGCCTGGGGGCCATTTTTCAAGACCCATGGGCCTTTCAAATATCCCAAATAGTTTTTTGACATTTCCAGTGCGGGAATGGCCCCCTGTAAGTTACCACAGTGCGGGAATAAAGTTATTGATGCCGAAACCCGCATCCCACACGCCTAGGAATATCCCTGTAACCATAGATGTTGATTCGGCGTTAAACACCAATAACCAATAACAAGCAGGCTCATTTGGACTGATTTTGTCAATAAAACAAATGCAAAAACTATAGAAAATAAACAAATAATGGTTATATATTTATCTAAGGTGAATGAATTATCAAACAGCTTAAGAATTGTCAAGTATATTTGGATACAATTGCTAGTCTTCATCACCTTATAATAAAGACATGATTGATAAAAACTTCTATACTTAAGCCTCATCATCATGGTTTGTCGACATTGTTACCCAGCATGCATGCTGAATCTGATCTAGGCTAGTCCGCACGTAGAACACAAGGATTTGGTTATCCGTGATCGGGAGAATTGCCTTAACATTGATATTGGTGTATGATTTCTAGGGTGTCAACAGGACAGCCAAAAGGTCCTGTAATTGTAACTGTAAGGGTATGCTCGGCCTTTAGGGGGGTGGACAGGACACCCAGTGTGCTGGAGTTGGTGAGGCCTGGTTAAAAGATGAGCTATACGGCACAACGGGGGTCCAGATTTAACCGATCAAAAAGACAGAATTGGACGATGTGTAGAAATATGTCCTATCATAAACCCATGGACGTTGGACATAATTTCCAGCACTTCAAAAAGGTCTTTAATGCAATAGTTTTCTCTCTAAATTTCTATGTGAGTTAGTGTAATAGTTGTCTAATGAAAGTGTTTCTTTTGTCTCCCGTAGGTCGGCCAACCTGGGACGGCCCACAGAAAACTTGGGCGGCAGGTCCAAAGACCGGAATGGCCGGGACTCCCGCCACGTGCTCCCCTCAGCCTCAAGTACCAAATGTAAGCCACTCTACATCTCTCTTCTGTTGCATATGTAGTCTGTGATTTGAAGTGATATCATATAGTCAAGATTTAAACCTACAGTGCCTTTTAAAAGAAAAAGGCAAAATATGTTGTGTTGTAATTGACCAAAACTGACAGTCAATTAAATTGAAGGGGAAAAAATTTGAAGATGTATGCTACACTTCCTATACAACGAAGGAAAAAATAAATAGTTTTTCAAAAAAAAAAAAATATTTTTCCAAAATCATATTTAAAAAGGAAGGAAAAGACATTATGCCTTTGGAGGCTTCAGATATTACATGTTCATTTGTTTCTTCCCAACAGCCTCTGACGACCGGTATAAACATTCCACTGGAGGAGGGGGAGGAGGAGGGGGAGGCCAGTCGATGGTGGTCAGCGGAAACCACCGAGGCCACTACCCGCCCGCCACCTCCGCCGCTGCCTCTTCCGCCTCCTCGTCCTATGGAAGTAGTACCAACCCGGGCGTTTATTCTTCGCCCGCCTCAGACCACCACCACAGACACTCTCACCACCCGCCCCACCGGGACGGGGAGCACAGGGACCGATCGGACCACCTACGCAAAGCGTGGTCCATCCCCGTCTCCACGAGTCGGGATGGGTACGGGGAGTACAGCAGTGGGAGAGACGGTGGTGGCTCGTGCATGGCAGCCGCCGCGAGTTCTTCGAACCGGGATAGCGGACTGCAGAGGATCCCGGTGGTATGCCGAAGTAGCAGCCTACCGGATGGCCCTAGTAATCATGGAAGTGGAGGAGGATCGGGGGGCGTTGGACTGCATCGGTCTTCTTCGGGCCGGGGGAGTATTGGTGCTGGTGGCAGTAGCCGTGGGGACGATCATCGCCATGGGGATAACCATCATCACCACCTGCCTCACCCTGCTCACCACCACCCGCACCACCCCTCGCACCACCACCACCACCAGCACCATCACAAGGGGTCCGCTGCTGCATTTAATGGCGCTCGCCATCCAGGGGACCTATCCAGGAATGATAATGAAGGTAAGACCGCTCTCACTTACTCCTGTATATAAGGTCAACAAATAAATAAAAAGTTATGTAGAACGAGGCTAAAACGCTCGCCAGCTCGCCGATGTGACCTTGATAAGATGGGCGTCTGCCCATCAACCGCCTCATGACGTAGATCCCTGAAAATCTAGGGGCCCGACCTTCTTTTTAAGGGCCTCGGGCCCCCAGGCCCCTGGTTATATCATCCACTGATATTTTCTTTAAATTCGAACACTGCCATTCATTTTATCATTTATCAGTTTGTAGATGAAAGTATCTTTTGGGAAAATGAAAGATGTTAGCGAGTTTCAGATCCTCCTTGGCATGACGTAACGCAAAGATAACTTAACTTTTGTATCAATGTTTATGTTGTATTTCAAGAATTTCTTCATTACGAGGGTACTATGCTGCCTTTGTTACGATGACCAAATTTTGCTCGAAATGGCGTAAAGCATCCATTACTCACTCACTCACTCCAAATTTTGCATCTTTAGCGTTAAAAGTGACTGAATAGATTTGAGAAACATTAACGTGTCGAGATGCTTTGTCAAACTGTACTACAGAGACCCTTTCCGCGCCATCTGCCTACCGTGAAATATGATTTCGTAGCAATCAGAACTTGAAGCTAATGGTAGTGTGATGCTTTGTGGAATCTGAGACTCCCTAATGAATGATGTCTGACGTAACTGACTGAAAAGTTTTGAAGTTATGAAAGAACTGAACAGTAAACCTGTCTAACTAAACATTTGTTTAGAGTCAGCGCTTTTCCGAGAGCCTCTGCGTAGAAAAATGTTATGCAAGGTTTTTGTCAAACTTTTGTCAAACCGTGAACACTTTCTGTAAATCAAAGATGATGAGTTGATATCTCTCAGAAAGAGGTGTCCCAACATTTCTAGGCGCTCGGTTTTACTAATCATAAAGCATTGCTTAAAACAGTTCTAGAAAAAATCATTAGGTAGGAGAATATAAGTACATACATTTCATAAGGACACTACGTCACAAATTATAGAGATATAAATATCAAGATTAAAATGGAAATAACTCTTTACGGATGCAGGAGCCAATCGGGCTGCTAGCCTTTGAAATGTAGGGGCCTTCACCAGGATCTAGATGCCCATACTAAGACAAACTAGTGATTTTAGTATCAAAGTTTCAAACTATAGTAAGACTGAGAGAGAAAACACAACATTATAATAGCATTAGACTCACAACCTCTGGGGACTATTGGGCACCCTCAGCTAGAAAATATAGGGGCCCCGCCCTCTTTTAAAGGCCCCTTGGGCTGCGGGCCCCTAGTTCTCTCCACCCCTATGATGTTCCTCAACCAGGAAAGACGATACTGTGTCCAATGCCTAAAGGCCCTGACCGGCTGAGCCGTCCATGAATTAACCCGTATAAATCCGCGACCGATCCGCCCACATCCCCTTTAGCAAAGGCCTGTTCACGAGTACATAGGTTTACAGCTGGAGTTATGTGGTGTTTAGCCCACGGTGTGACATAACGTTATGTAACCGAGTAAACACTGTGCTAGCCCGGTCCTACATAGGTCACACAGGTGGTTGAGACAGGCTCTCACCTGTCACTGGGTCAGACGGGGATTCCATAACACTCTCATATTCCTGTCTGGAAATTCAGCATTATTTTGTCAGGGTTCGAAATTAACTTCAGCCCGTCAACCCAAGCCTGATAGTTTTGAATCAGGGCTGACACATTTTGAGAAAATTACATAAAAATCAGCCTGGATTTTTCACATTTGCAATAGGCCCTACTGTGTCCGGGCTGACAGTCCAAAAAGTTAATTTCGATCCCTGTTTTGGTGTACACATTGGCTGCAAAGTTTTTAAATGTGTTTGCCGGGCCACAAAATCCTGCATCTGTTCTTCATTTAGGCATTTAATGTGAAGTGAAAACTCTTTCCGAAAAATGAAGACCCAACAATATTAAAAATCATGCACCTCTGGTGCAGGGACCTGGGTGTACCTTAAAATATCGGATACTGCCTGGGTTTAGAATAAGATGCATTTATTTTGTAATGTTCCTCTATCTGAAAGGCAGTGCTGAGAGGCTGTGAGTGTGGTCCGTCCATAAATTCTCTTCAGTGAAGGCCTCACCAGCCCTTCAGGTAAACTTCTGGAGTTCTGGAGTTGTATAGTCTATATAATTATATGAGGGTCCCAATTCTATTCAGCCAATCGGAAAGACTGTGACTTGAGTGGTTTTAACAGTAACTTGAAAGGAAGCCACTATAGACATAAGTTAGATCAAATTCAGTGTTGGAAATTTACTCTTCAGACTGTCAGCCCGGACATGGTAAAGACTATTACAAGTGTAAAAGAAATCCGAGCTGGTTTTAAATTATGTAATTTTCTTAGGAAAATAACACGGAAAAACAAAGATTGTCAGTTCCGATTCAAAACAGTCAGCCTCGGGCTTATGCTAATTTCGAACCCTGTAAATTTGAAAAATTTAGAATAATATATGCGCAACTCACAGATTTGGGGTAAACACGACCTTGAAGGAGACTGAAAATGATCCTGAAGTTAAACTGCCCAAACAAACATACGAACATGAAATCAAACAAGCTCTGAAACCTTTTTTTAACTAGGATTTTACCTCGGCCAATATAAACTTGACTTGCCTACAGGGGCGAATCCAGGATTTTTCTTTTTCTTTTTCTTTTCTTTTCTTTTCTTTTTTTTTTTTTTTTTTTTTTTTGGGGGGGGGGGGGGGGGACGTGCTATAGCAAAGAATTTAACCCGGGCCCTCCGGGCACAGACATTTTTAAATGAAATAAAATTTGGCCTAAAAAAGGAGGGGGGACACACCTGGTACGCCCCCCACCCTAAATCCGCGCCTGGCCTAGACAGTTAAATGAAAAATAAAACAACCGAACTAAGTCACACCAGCCGATGTATCACCATTACCCACATTCCTACACCGACCCGTCGACAGTGATCTCTCCGGGCCCTGACCCAGTTTGGGCGACCCCACGGCGGCTGACCTACTTCTGACGTCACGGGGATCCCATGACCTACTTTAGTGGCGCCGGTGACGAGGGCCCGTGTTTATAACGATATAAAATCCCCTTAGAGTTTGGCTGGGTTGCTGTGTGTTTTTTTGCTATTTTTGTATAGTGGTGTGGGCGTGACTGTTGATTTGGGAGCTGACCACAAACCACAGCAATAACCACCCGTTGAGGGTCGGGGATTTCCCCTGGAGAAGGCCTCTATGCGACTACTTGTAGAGAACATGACTTGTGTGATTCACTGTGTTGTTACTAAGTGGGAAAACTATTGGGTGTACAGAGTTAAAGATATCCACACACTTGGAAGATCAGGAATACTTCTGAAAGTGTTTGCATGTAATAAAAATGACCGTATTTGACATTATTCTAGCTACTTATAAGTTGGCTAACATTTGATCGTCAACCAAGCACAACACCAGGAGAATATACTATAGGCCTGTAAGGAGATGCACCATGGGGGTGGCCATTGTCCCCCAGTTCAGGCCTGTCGGGGGACAAGCTAGACCCCTTCACTGCTGATAAGCTACCAAAAACTCACTATCTTCAGTTCACTATTGCAGGGCAATGATATCTGAACTGATAACTTTATCATTTTATCTCAATAGCTACAGTAATAAACCCCACACCCTTTTTGGAATTTTTTGATAAGATTGAATAATAAGGAGGTTATAGATAGGTAAAATTGACCCTTCCCCTCTTCCTCTGAGGGCCCCCTAAGTAGGTTGTATGCACAGTGTTTAATCTGTAACCAGGTGTGGATCTTGTTTTAGGAGTTAAGCCAACTAGTAAGACAATGCCTAAATCGATGAGCTAGATGAGAGAGGTGAGAACCCTAGTCTGCCACCCTTGTCAACCCTCTGTCTCTAGATTCCTTATCTGTTGAGAGGTGTGAGGTAACTGGGGCCAGAATGGGGGATTTGAAAAGATGTACCAGTCCACAACTCCCGGCCTCCCTATAGGGAGGGCGTCTTGTTGGTCCAACTCAAAGATCATTAATACAAGGATAAGGTGCCAGGAGGAATTCAATTTCTGTCAGAAAGTAATCTTTATCTTAGATTTTTAAAACTTATCTGTTTTCAGAATGTACTCAGTCTCATTTCATGTTAAGTGTTCTGGCAGTATAAAACATCACTTTGTGCAGTCTGGAAAAAAAACCTGTCTGGTTGGCCGGACGTTAAACTATCCCAACAAACATCCTTGTAAAACTGCGAATAGTTGACCTTATTATCAGACCGTGATAGGAGATAAGACGGTGGGTCGCCCTGGTCAACCTGATAAGCTGAAGGGTAGTGGGACGTAGCCTTGTTGCTGTTTTCCCTTCTTTCTTTCCCATTTAGAGATAGGTGATATTCGATGGTGATATTCATGATCCCAAAGTGACTGCGATAATATTGTCATGGCTGCGGCCTCGAGTTGTGTTGAAATGTATCTCCTAAGCGCAGAATATATTTACATGTGTGACAGGTAGCTTACCAATTCACCAAGTAATATGTGGATGCTATAGTCATTGGTCCCCCAACCCACCCTGATATCGAGGGTCATTGCGATTCTTATTTAAAATAAAAGAAAGGGAAAAATAGACTGGTGTGAGATCATGTCGCTGGAAAAGCGTCTGCCCCTTGTTAATTCAGTGTTAAATTGCCAGATAGTACTTTTTGAATAACTACCTTATTCGCGGTTTTAGCACTTCATATTTCTTTCAGTGAGCGCCCATTTTCGGCCCCCTTCCGACCAATATTTTAAGATACAGCGGTGAATGTTCAACCTCTCCTCTGATTATAAATCCGATGCCACGTCGTACCACGATGTTGAAATTTAGTCAGTGTTATGATACCCTTATCAGTGAAGGTCAGGGCGGGGTCATGGGGGAAAATCCTTATTTCCCCTTTGGAACCCAGATAACATTATCAATACTTCCGCAGGCGTTCGTGTATTGGCTGTTAAGAAATAGATAATCAAGCACATTTAGTATTGCAACTGCCAGGCGCACAGAATATGTTGATAGAATTGTGTAGGACGTGGTGAGGGTGTGCTCAAGTGAAGTCAGCGACCGCATTGAAAGTGACCATTTTATAGTTGGTCAAAAACAATGAAGGAAAAAAAAGAATACATTAAAGGGATCCAAAATCAATGATGTTTCAAAACATGACAAAATTTTGCAAACTCACATAACCATGAAAATACATTCCTAGAGTCTAACCATAGCTATTAGTATTGAGTTAATTAACTAACTAAAACTTCATTTGGTTTCCACAATATGTCATTTTATGCCAGTAGACAGCAAAGTTTGTAAACAAACCAAATTTGGCAGGTCACCAAAATTGACCAGAGATGAGTTTTTATGTATTTCTATGTATACAGTTTGTATTCACAGTATACATTTTTGTACAGGTCGAGGTTATGGCCATAGAATCTATTTCAATAGTTAATAGAATTTGCAAAATTGTGACACAACATTGCTTTTGTATCCCTGTAAATTAGAAAACAGGAAACATGTTTACAAATTACCATTGTGCCGAGTTCCTCACAGTCACAACTCACCCAAATGACATTAGTCAACATAGAGCCTATAAGTTTAATGCTCTTATCTACGAGAGAGTCCAGATAAGAAGGCTTAATGCCAATCTCTGCACATATTGGCCAGAGTGATTGTGTTGAAGTGACCAGTGACATAAGGTCAGGAACGCAGGCTAGGAAGGAAATGCATATCTGTATGTCCCCGACAATCCACCCAAAAAATACAACGATATTTTATTTTCTGTTTGTCTGCAGAAATCCTGGATTTTGCACTAAGGTTATCTGTGCAAAGTATTGTTCTTTATCTTATCCTAATCACTTTTTAAATCCAAACCAATTGGGAGAGCAAAGACACACCGCTGTAGAGATATACCTAGAAAATAATTCTGTATCATAACAAGTATTATAAAGGTATAAAATAAATAATAATGTTCAACTACCCTATTTCTTTTTGCCAATGCTACATGAACAAACTATACACGATCACTGAACTGTAGTTAGAAACCAGTTTGTCCCGATATAGTTAAAAAAGAAATTGCTGAGTAGACCTTAAACTCCAAAACATTATCATCATCACGTACATTTCATTTGGCCTTATATTTATAACGGCTACACCTCATTGACTAGAACGAATTGGTTTGATTCAAATAAAGAAGATACTAAATTGATATTTTGAGATATGAAAAGAGATCCCTGATAAGCAATTTCTGTGCGTGATGAACTATTCTTGAAAATAAATAAGTCGTGGAGAACTGCCAGTTGCCGTTGTTTAAAATGTCCTGTAAATGGAGTATAAAATGTCTGTAATACTGGTTAATGTCGGACATGTAATGTCCAGCCTGACCGTGTTCAGCAAAGGTTTTTAGGGTACACTGCAACTGGCATTTTACTGAATTTGTTATAGTAAAGCTAACTTCTTGAATAATGCGTCCCCAATGTAAACATCACCTAAGAATGTCACACAAGTGAAATTAGGAAGTTGTATTGCGCGCAGTAAAATAATATGGTTTTGCAGGGAGCCCAAACAAGTCGTAAAAGGTTTTAAAAAAAGTCTTAAATATGACAATTTTGTAGAATCTTCAGATTTATTCTAATTATTGAGACATGAAATGCCGAGTGAATATACATAAATATTTCTGATTGAAAACTTTACTTACCTATTGAATGCAAAATTAAAATTTTTCAAACCTTGGTTTTAAAAAGGTCTGGAATTGATTTCTGAAAGAACTAGGCATCCTGTTCTAAATTGTGCACCACCTTTCCAGCGCATCCCCAAGCTATATAAGTCGATACTTTGATAATTGCTCGGACAAATCTGTTCACGTATTTTCAATTTTAAACTGCATAAAGATGTATCATTTCAAAAAACCCTTTTATTTCAGACTCGCGGCAAACAGAAGACATGGACATCTCTCCCGGCAGCACGCCAACGGGCTCGCGACCCAACTCCAATGTGGGAACGCCAGTTTCCAGCCTCAACAACGCTTCTTCTATGACATCTTCACTCGCAGGGGCCAACTTATCTATGGGAAACGACCTCACTCAACAAGGTATGAAAAAGATTTTTACACTTTTATTCTCCGTTTTCGATGAGTGGATTACGTCGATAGTCCGATACATCGGAGTAATAACTTGGCCCAAGTCCCATAGAAATCAATGTTAAAAATGGGGGGGGGACACATCGTGCTATTTTTGAAAGGAAGAATCTGTATGGAGATTGAAAGGCGTCCCATAGGAAATGGCTTGAGAGTAGAAATTAACATAAATAAATCTGTGTTCGGAGATTGACGAGATGATGTCATAATGATATTCTAAAAATAGAACGAAAGTAGGTCGGGAATGCCCCCGTCGATAGTCCAATATATCGGAGTCTTAACTTGGCCCAACTCCCATAGAAGTCAGTGTTAAAAATTGGGGGGGGGACACTGTGTTATTTCTGATATAAAGAATCTGCTTGGAGATTGAGACTGTCGTCATAGAAAATGCCTTGAGAGTGTAGAAATGAGCATAAATAAGTCTGTATCTGGAGATTGACGAGATGTCATAATAATATTCTAAAAATAGAATGAAAGTAGGTCGGGAATGCCCCCATCACCCACTGGGGGTGGCCATATTGAATAAATTTGCATATTACCAATACAATCTCCTCACACAAATGAGCTCAGACTCTTCATCCATGGTGTATGGGGGTAAAGGGGTCAAGAAAGTGAAGGGGTAGAGGGGTAAAGGGGTCGTCATGGGAATGTCATGGGGATGTCCATCAATCACCTCGATCCAGTTCTCTGTAACTGTCCAGTCAATAACCGTGATACTCCAATAAATCTCGCTCTCTGTCTCTGTCTCTGTCTCTGTCTCGATACCTGTCTCTCTGTCTTTCTCTGTCTCTCTCTGTCCCCCTCCCTCCCCCCTCCCCCCTCTCTCTCCCTCTCAGCTATTTAACAAAGTGGATAAGACGGAGCTTTTAGGTTCTTTAGAACCTAACATACTTGATCTTGTATAAGTGATAAGTATTTTTCAATTTCTTCTAGATTTTGTTTAGTTTTACCAACTTATTGAAACCGCAGGCACAACCCTGCGAGTGTTGCAACGTTTATTAGAAAAATAAAAAAGCCTACTGCCAGTTTTGTGAGATATCCAAGATAGTTGCACTTTTTGCCAATCACTAACCATTCAATCTTTCTTTCAGCCATCCAAACTCTTCAAAAACTACAAGCAGCTTTAATGGCACAACAACACCAGTTGGAACAACGGCAACACACTAACACAAGTGAGCAATATTTCTTAACAACTCTCACTATTCAGCTCCTTGTTGTTGGATTATATAATCAGGGTTTCCACGCAGGCCTTAAAAGGCCTTAAATTGATTTTCTCAAATTTAAGGCCTTAAAAAGGTCTTGAATTTGACAGGTTTTTAGCTAGAGGTCTTAAAAAGGTCTTAAATTGATTCTTATGAGAAGGTAAAATGAAATGTCTATAAAAATTTCCAATCCCACTTGTAAATGAGTACATTTGATTAAACTTTGAATCATATGATATATTCCCAAACTTTTCTTTGCACGCAGTTGATATGTCTTAATTTTTCCGAATTGTGGTCTTAAATTGGTCATAAAAAGGTCTTAAGTTGATATTTAAAAAATGCGTGGGAACCCTAATATTACTGTTAAGCTTTTACAGTAATAAAGAACTTCCTAAAGTCATTTACTACATCTTCAAGCTATAGATTTCTCAAGCTCATAATATTCTGAAGATTCTCCATGATAAGATTGTTTAAAATTAACTGATCTCGACCTCAGCATCACTTAAATAAGAATAAAAATTAAAATTAAATGGAAAAAAATAACGTTTTCTCTGTTTTACCCACTTGATAGCAGTGAATCAGTCGCCCGCCCCTGATGCCACCCCTCCCCACCAGCCCTACTTGTCACCGCACGTCAACAGTACGTCGGTCCACGCTTCAGGGGGCCGGCCCACGTCCCTCTCCCACCAGGTGTCCACCGCCACCGACGAAGACAGTCGGGGCGGGCGAGAAAGCCCACGATCGGATCGCAGTGTACGCTCCTCAAGGTGAGAAATGAATATTGCTTTCTGTCACAGCTTAATCCTATCAACTTACTGTTCAGGAAGTTTTATGTAAGGAAGTGAAGGTCACTTTTTTGAACTTCTCTGTTTCTTTCCCAAGGGATTAAGTACCAACGCTGCTATTTAGCTCCCTTTCCCCGATTTCATTCAGTTACCCCCGAGACAATGTTTCTCAAAGTGATGTGACAATGATTGTTGATATGGCAAAAAAACAAACCCATTATTCCCTTACTCAATTAAACTGGTAATTCAAATAGATAGATACTTTAACAGCGTAAGTTTACTACTCATGTCTGCAACGACCAACTGAAACCTAGGCCATGTGAAGAAGTGAAATTCACACTTTTCCTGATTGTATACCGCACAGATGGTACTAAAGGAAGGCTACAGTTCCAAATTATTCTTGGGTCGAGGGAATTGCTTACTTTTCAAAGCTGGTCATAAAATTTAATAAAAATTGACAACATCTGAATTGTATGACCCTATATTATGTACGACTCAAAGATATATGACCAGCCTAAATATTGTATACTTTGTCCTCAGGCGAGGCTCACCCACCCCGAGCGTGGCGAGTTCTCAGAGCGTGTCGCTGAGCGGTAGTTCACTGAGTGCTGCCAACAAGAAGCAGGATTCTGTGCAGCTGACGCCTTCTCTCAGCAACTACTACAATGACGCGCTCATAGAGCACTGCTCCAACCTACAAGCCGACCAGGCCGAGAGACAGGTAAGGGTATTAGATATTCAAAAGTGCTTGGTAATACTGAAGAGAATAAATCACTTTGGAATGGTAGATTCCATGTGTGATTCGTTTGGGTAACTGCAACTGTAAATAATCGTTGAGTTTGAGTATAAAAGGTTCATAGAGAAATAGAATAAAGTTGAGAGCCATTTTAACTAAGATTAAAATTTTGAAAATCCCATATTAATAAGTATATCAATTCGACAATCTGGATATGAGTAAATATAAACAGGCATACCAGTCTTCTGCGGAATTCCGCGGTTTTTGAAATATTTTGGGTCACTTGTGAGATTCGTCCAAATCCGAGGAGAAAATATTTTTTATATAGGGGGGTTAGGGGGTCCTGATAGATTTTTATCACTTAAATTAAAATTTGACTAATTTTTGGGGGTGATTTCTAGTTGTGTTTCAAGAGGAAATGGTTATGTGTGTACCATATATGGCATAATAGGTTTATTTCTTCCTTAAAAAGGGGGTTTAAATGCATTTATAATAGATTTCCTAATTTTCCGCGGAAATGGCATTCAGTGACTGGCATTATTTTACAATTGATGAAATGACACTTAAATTTTCGCTTGGGTTTCTTTAGGCAAATCGTTATGGGGAAGAGGCACACAGCGTAGGAACACTTCACTGTACACAGGTATCTGTGGACCTAAAGCGAGCGAGATCACTAGTACGAATTGCAGAAATACAAGCCACACTACAAGAACAAAGGTAAGGGCTAAAACACATACTTCTAATGCTTGAAACTGTTAAATACAGAACCCACTAGACTGTATTAGAATTGTTTGGGGTAAAAAAAAAAAAAAAGAATTAAAATGGAAATTTTCATATGTGATGAATCGAGTTAAAAACCCAAAACTTCACTTATTGAAATTGATCCATAAATTTTCCACTTCCTGTTGTGCGTTTTAAGAAAGTTAAGATAAAAATAAGCACATTTTTCGCTGGTAATATAAGATGTAGAAACATCAGATCTTTAATCAAAATGCTTTGACTAACCATGTTCGTTGCTTTAAAAAAAAATTAAGAAAATAAAAAATAAAATGCTTACCATGTTCTTTCTTCATTTTTCAGGATATTATTCCTTCGCCAACAAACTAGAGACCTAGAGAACATGCGAAGCCAAAACTCGTTCATGCCTGCGCAGCACGACACCTAGTGACAGTCACGCCAGTCGAGTCTGGTTTTCGCACTGTATTCAAACACTAAGGATTAAAAACTAAGCAAATCTTCAAGGGTCACTCACAAGAAGATGGCGGTTGTCATTCGACAAGTGAGGCGGCAGCGCGCGAAGGAAACTAAATCGAGCTGTCGTCCCATGTGACGTCCGTTGAGTGACGTCACCACCATGAGGATGACGTCACGCCTTGGAGATGACGTGTGCGCGCCACTTCGTATAATACGGCAGGTCCCTCTTAGTTAGGACCAAGACCACTAGGGGTCTCTATACACTACTGTGGTATTGTAATCGTGGCCAGTGACTGTTGCGATGGCAACTCACAAATGACGTGATGGCGGCGTTTCTTTTCTCTGTTTTTTTTATTAAGGGTGGGGGAAATTGGGCGATCAGTGGTTGACGGAGCGACAACCGATATAAAACAGGATTAACTTGGCGTAAAATTAACAAGCACAAAATGTACGCCGATTCCTACGAGGTGTCGTCTCCGCGAGAGTATGCTTGTCTGCGGGGGCAATGCCACTGCCGCAAATAAGGGACTTTTCTAAAGATAACGCCATGGTAAATAATTGAAACTGATTTGCAATGTCTTGTTGTACTTGGAGCATGTATACATAGCTGAGAATTATTTTTCTATAGTAATGATAATAATATTGATACCAACCATAACCCCCCAGTCTCGGTGTGTGAACTGCGAGATAGCAAGTGTTGCTACCACTACCCCTACTACTCCTAATACAAATCTGTGGGGGATCGAACAAAGCACCCCGCGGGTCTTCGCATTCTCAGTTCATCGTTGTCTCGGCCAGCGAGAAGTCAATCTTGTAATTTATTTGTTCCTTGGTATTTTTTGGTGAGCCTAGCTGAGACGGTGCAATTTGAATGTATTTTCATACAAGAGTGCAAGCGAAATTGAATAACCTAGGTGAATAGAAGACCATTGGCGGATTATAGAATGGCAAATCAGTTATGCTTTGAACTTTTTTTATTTTCCTTTTAAGGGAGTTTGACCTAGAACCAAGCTGTTTTTGTTCTTCGCATTTTGCTCTCTTCACCCGATTCAGATTATGTTAGCTTTAAAAGTTCTAGTACTGTATAGATTTCTTTTTTACTTTTACCCTCACAATGTGTACAAGTGATTCATAACACGTCGATGTCCTTCCGATTTCATTCAGTGTTTGAGTATACAGAGCAAAACAGTTGGAAAATGTACTGAGATTCCAAAATAATTTGTGGACAGTCTGGATATTCTTCGTAATCTCACTGGCCCAAGGCAATGAAATAGGAAGTAGGATAATTCTCAAACCCTCAACTGTTCGCGAATTGATTTCAGTGAGACGGTTGTTTCCAACCAGGCTAGTGTGGCACTGGTTAGCATATTCAGTCAGAGGAAAACACGCTTCATAGAGTTACAAAACATTTTCAATATTATTACTCTTTGGATATTAGTTTCCCAATCGATACTGTTGCATTTCCAACCCAACAATTTACAAAGTTCATCCCATTCTGGTATTCTTGTTGTATCTCTGGTTACCCTTGGTGTATGCATAAGTTTATGACACTGTTTTAAATCAAATTCAGGTCCACACATGACTAGATTTTAAAAGAGAGAGTTAATCAATTCTGTTATCCTGGCTGATGTCATTCATTAAATGCTTAAACATTCAGAACCAGTTGATTAAGGACCTATCCAGAATTTCCCTAATCGCCTCGATTTTACGATTTATATCTGGTAATACAAACCTTACAAGAACTGCATAGCCCCCAGTGGATAAACTAAATTGCAGAGTGGGAAAAGGGAGATAAATGAGAGCAACTGGAAACAGCCCGAATGTATGTGTTGGAGTGTGACCGGAGGAAAATGTGTGACTGTGACTTTGAGTGCGAAAAAGAAAGTGTACGAGAAGTGCATTTTTTTGAGTGCGAAAAAGAAAGTGTACGAGAAGTGCATTCATATTTGGGTAGGGATGGCGAGGTGAGAGGTAGACTGTTCATGATTGTTATCTGTTCGGAGGGATGTACTGTGAAGTCGAATCCAGTTCTGATGTCGCGAATGCAATTGAGATTGTTGACGTCAGTCACCAAGGGTGGTCAGCGCCAAGGTGACTTTAATAAAGGTGTGACAGGTTCATAGGACGTGGAAATGAAAGTAGACGAGTGTATTATTGACATAATTCGTTTGTTCTCATAATCATAGCGGGGAAGAATAAATTTCAGTGTAAGAATGGCTTTCTGCTACTGTTAGCAATATTCCGAGGGACAATGACTTGTGGGTCCAAGTTGAAATTCCCCAACAGCCTCCACAAATATTTTGTCGGCCCCGGTTTGATTAATACTCCAAGTTGCAAAGATAAATTGTTCAAATTGTTCCCATAGATAGATTCTATATTGCAGATGCCAATGCCAGAGTCTTAATAGAAATAATTGATTATTCCACAGTCTGTATATGTGATCAATATAATATATTTCCCTTTTATTTTGTGAAATAAGTGAAATGAAAATACGTATGTTCGTGTGAAATCTGATAATTTGGTTGCACCTCTTTTTATATGGCTTTTGTTCATAGTATATTGTGCTTCACAGCTATGGAAAGTCTTGTAAAAAACACAAAATACACCAAAAAATGCAAGAACGAGTGGTCTCACTAAGCATGACGTTTGCATTAACTGTTATTCTCAAAGTCATTCAATTTTCAATCCAAAAGGCCAGTCTTGGTTTCCTTACAATTTGTGTTCATATGGTCTGTTGTACTCGAGTAGAATTGATTCCACTTGTAATTGATTGCAAGCCAAGTCAGTGTTGTGGCAGACCAAGTTGTATTTCGTGGTTGAAACAAAGTATAAGGGCTTACCCCATTGAACTCTCGAAAATGCCCTGAATATTAAAACAAATCCACACCTTCAAAACATATATGTTTGTTTGATAACATTAAATACATTTTGATGGAATACATTTCTCAGAATGCATTGTATTGCCCAATCTTGAATAAGACTTTTGGCTGCACACATTTGATGTGCTGGTATGCGGAAAAAAGTTTTCTGTATGTATGTTGGAAAATAATTCACTCTTGTATAATCCCAGTCTTTAGTCGGATTATCAAAAGCTCTGTACAAATCTAGCTTGCATTGTATTAACAGGACTAACACTGAGAAAGGGATATCTCTCGTTTTAAATATGCTGTTTCCTTCACGTCTGTCTCCCTAAAGGCCAAGTCGCTTAGCCAGGGGGTTCTAGTTGTTATTAATGAAATATTGTTTTATCCAGTGAAAATGGCGTAAAATACCACTTTTCAATCAGTTTTCACTTAGTAAATCTTCAACCTCTCGTCGATTCCTTCTCCCATTTTGTGCTCATTGAGTTGACAATCAATCAGGTTGGTGTTGGCAGATGGTTTCCTTTAGAAGTTTTGTGACCGTTTCCCTCCACTTTTAACCACTAATATTAATAGCCTACTTCACAGGGGTGGCGCCACCACGCGGAGTGCATAAACACTACTTGCACGATGATATTACCACCACAAATATGAGTGGGGTTCAATAGATGTAATGATGTTGGCCTCGAAAAGCTCTGGGAGCAAGAACTGAAAATAATATTAGTTATATATGATATTGTATATCACTTTGATGAGAATTACTGCCTTTCGGAGTTATTCCAAAAATAGAAGGAACAAAAAAAAAAAGTGAAAAAAACGGTACTCAAATTGTTGGGTTTTGACATATTCTTTTGTGTGTATACAAGACAATTGGGAGTTTGTGACTGTATTTGAAGATGAACCTTGTAAATAAGCGAAGCACTATGTCTCATCGTTATGGGTTTTAGGTAGAGTCTTAGTTTATCATGTAACACTTTTGTCGAAGAGGACTATGAGGAGAAATATGAGGAAATGACACAAAAAAATTAGCGCTCCCCAGCAGCTGAAGTGGCCCTTTATATATGTTAAACATAAAAAAAAAAGCCGGACTGGATGAGTGAGGGTTATGTTGATGTATAGCACTGGGTGGAAGCGCATCGCCCTTTATACGAAACAAGGGCCAGTGATATGCGAGGTGCAAGGTGGGGTTTCCCTGCACTCTTTAAGGGGAGCCTTCTTCAGTATACTTGTAATAATGATTATAATATTGATGATAATATTGGAAACATTGAGGATAATAACAGAAAAAGCGGACTGGCCGTGGTCTTGTGTCGCGCGCTATCAGTTGGGCTCTTGTTTAGCGGAGCGCGGCGGTGAATATATAGGTCTATATATATGTATATGACTATGTACATGGATTCATGGAGAGCACGTGTTGAGAGAGGCAACAGTTGTGAATGGAAGGGGTTTGAGAAATAAAGAAAAAAATACACCCTTGTCAGGTAAATGTATTCCTGTCTTCCTGTTGTTGATTTCATTAATCCTAATCTAGTCAAAACGTAGTTTTTTCACTCTAATGATGCAAAGCAAAATGTTTCGCTGATCTATCAAACAGACGAATTCTGAATGCATCAGGATGGTATAATTCTACCATTTCAAAGGAGGACTGTCACTCAAAATTACGTGAGGGAATCTACTGTAAGATTACGAGCTTAATTGATTGTTAGAGGTGTTGACAAAAGATTGACCCCCTTAAAAAAATGAAAGAGAATGAAAAATTAAAGAGATACATTAAAATTCTTTCATCAATTTTTCGACCTTACTTGTCGGGGCTCTCAATTATAGCATGGGTCTAGAGGTCTCGGAGCACTCTGCAACTTCGACGCTCGCTTTACGGCAAATCCTTCTCACTGGTGTTCCTTCTGGCGCGGCGGAGGCTGATTCGCTGCAGAGTGTTCTCAGAGAACTAAATGTAGCGCCACCTGTAGTGTCATATACCTTTCCAGACTGCAGTGAATACTTTGCTGGGCTCTGGTTGGTCTATATAAGAGGTGAAAATCTAGTGAAAAATAAGGGAAACATAGATACGATCATTAAAGACTGTCCAAGACAAACTGTATGTCTGAAGAGTCCGAATTCATCCTATCTTGCACCGTGAAAATGACCCTGGCCGTCGGTAGGGCGTAAAACATGCATCACTCCTGCACTCTGCAGAAGGGCCAATGCTCAACTGCCTGTCTCCCTCAGGCCTCTTTCCAAAGCCTCCTTCAGGGCGGCAACAGTGTTAGCCAATCAGATAGAGGCCTCCTTGTAACAGTACACCCAGAGGGGGCGCTTGAGGCGGAAGCCCCCCCCCCCCCCCCCCCCCCTATTTTTGGCCAAATTAAGATTTTTTTAATGTAAAACTATTGCCCTCAGAGGGGGCGCCGTGACTTTTTTGATATAGGCGGCCCCCCCCCCCCCCTTTTTTTTTTTTTTTTTTCTTCTTCTTGAATTCCTGGATCCGCCCCTGCTACTTTAGGCATTGTGAAGTGTTCATAGGCTACCTGAAGGAGTGAATGATCGGGTAGGCTACTTGGAGTAGTCTCGGGTTTGCCTTGTGAAGCTTTCATAGGCTACCTGAGGGAGCAGGCCCGTACCAAGGTTGGGAGGTGTGGGGGGGGGGGGGGGGGGGGGGAGGCACCCCAGAGCATCACTCAAAATTAGTTCCACCCAAGTAGAACTATTCCCCTTCTTCCAAATTCCTTATAGTTTAACCATCTGTTCTTTTACTTTTCAAAGACCTGTGGAATATGGCCTTATCATGTAATATCTGTTCAATTCAACAGTCAGGATTTCAAACACATTCTAAAGATGACAGGGAGGGGGAGGGGGTGTCAGAAAAATGTTATCACCATTTTTTGGATATTGAACATCTTACTCAAGACCTTGCCTATTTAATGTGTCTTCTTCATGTCATTTTATGAGAAATAGTCCTAGTTTTGATTTTTGAAAAATGGAAAATGATGTTTGATTAATTAACAACTCCACCATTGAGTTCAACCACAATGTCCAAATATGAAATTTGCTTAATGCAGGGGACATGCCCTGCCTCCATTTTGCACTATACAGTTTTATGTATTTTCCCAATATTGGTTAACCAGAAATATAGAAAAGTTCCATTTTAATGGAACTCACCACCGCCCCACGGCCAACTCTGGGTATGGCCCTGGGTAGTCTATGTTTGGGTAGCCTACATGAGTAGTCTATTAATGTACTTTGGGCCTTGAAGTTTAATAGGCTATCTGAAGGAGTTAGGTAAGGTAGCCTACTTTGAGTTGTCTAGGTATGTTGGCCTTGTGAAGCAAACAATACACAATTTGGGGCTTTAAAAAAAGTGCATGATAAATGACAAAATTCTAGCTATTTCAAAAATAATTTTAACCAATAAAAATAGCCAGATGTTGATAAGAGAGTTGGCTTTTTTTTTCCTTGAGGAAAACCCAATTCCTATGTTTTATTTATGGTATTTTAAAGGTTTTTTATGATTATTCTAATGCTTTGGCCTAAAATAATACTGTAGAAATCATATAAATTTCCTTAATCAGATTTTACAAGCTTCAAAAAAACTCATGGAGAAATAGAATATGTTCGTATATAATCAATTTAAGTACATATTTCGTATGAATTCCAACACTATCAAATGAAACATGAATAATTTTTGTGTCTCTTATTTTGTTTTAATGACATGGAAAATAAATATTTTTTGATCAAAATTACTAGAAAATAAACGTGAAACCTCCAAGATGTCTCCAATGTTTCACTTATTAATTTCAGGATTAAAACAGGACACACCTTCTGTGTCAGAAGTCCTCCATCTTTAAAAATGGACGGAAAAAACCTGTTGACCCTGTTGGCCCCTTCCCTGACATTGGTTTAGAGTGGTAAAAGGCAGGAAAAAAGAACCTTGTCGGAATTTTCAAAAATTGAGGTAAGGCTATAGCCTTGGCGTTTTTTCCGGCCCTGCCGGCTTCCGTCTCGGATCGGGACCAAACCCGGGGGAATGGGGCTTTGGATGATGGGGAACGCAGCCCAGCCCAGAGAAGGGGGAAATTCGGACTCTAAGGGGGTTCCACAGGGGTCTGTTCTTACCCCTCAAACTTCGGGAGCCCGGGGGGGTGCCTTCAGCTTTAAAAGTGCAAGAAAAAACCTCATATCCCGAATGCCTACTTGCCCGGCATGGGTTTAGGTGTGGAGGGGAGGTGAAAAGAGGACCTTCGTTCTCTGGTCTATCAAAGGCCCTGGAGGTCCTCCATCTTTAAAAATGGACGGAAAAAACCTGTTGACCCTGTTGGCCCCTTCCCTGACATTGGTTTAGAGTGGTAAAAGGCAGGAAAAAAGAACCTTGTCGGAATTTTCAAAAATTGAGGTAAGTCTATATAGCCTTGGCGTTTTTTCCGGCCCTGCCGGCTTCCGTCTCGGATCGGGACCAAACCCGGGGGAATGGGGCTTTGGATGATGGGGAACGCAGCCCAGCCCAGAGAAGGGGGAAATTCGGACTCTAAGGGGGTTCCACAGGGGTCTGTTCTTACCCCTCAAACTTCGGGAGCCCGGGGGGGTGCCTTCAGCTTTAAAAGTGCAAGAAAAAACCTCATATCCCGAATGCCTACTTGCCCGGCATGGGTTTAGGTGTGGAGGGGAGGTGAAAAGAGGACCTTCGTTCTCTGGTCTATCAAAGGCCCTGGAGGTCCTCCATCTTTAAAAATGGACGGAAAAAACCTGTTGACCCTGTTGGCCCCTTCCCTGACATTGGTTTAGAGTGGTAAAAGGCAGGAAAAAAGAACCTTGTCGGAATTTTCAAAAATTGAGGTAAGGCTATATAGCCTTGGCGTTTTTTCCGGCCCTGCCGGCTTCCGTCTCGGATCGGGACCAAACCCGGGGGAATGGGGCTTTGGATGATGGGGAACGCAGCCCAGCCCAGAGAAGGGGGAAATTCGGACTCTAAGGGGGTTCCACAGGGGTCTGTTCTTACCCCTCAAACTTCGGGAGCCCGGGGGGGTGCCTTCAGCTTTAAAAGTGCAAGAAAAAACCTCATATCCCGAATGCCTACTTGCCCGGCATGGGTTTAGGTGTGGAGGGGAGGTGAAAAGAGGACCTTCGTTCTCTGGTCTATCAAAGGCCCTGGAGGTCCTCCATCTTTAAAAATGGACGGAAAAAACCTGTTGACCCTGTTGGCCCCTTCCCTGACATTGGTTTAGAGTGGTAAAAGGCAGGAAAAAAGAACCTTGTCGGAATTTTCAAAAATTGAGGTAAGGCTATATAGCCTTGGCGTTTTTTCCGGCCCTGCCGGCTTCCGTCTCGGATCGGGACCAAACCCGGGGGAATGGGGCTTTGGATGATGGGGAACGCAGCCCAGCCCAGAGAAGGGGGAAATTCGGACTCTAAGGGGGTTCCACAGGGGTCTGTTCTTACCCCTCAAACTTCGGGAGCCCGGGGGGGTGCCTTCAGCTTTAAAAGTGCAAGAAAAAACCTCATATCCCGAATGCCTACTTGCCCGGCATGGGTTTAGGTGTGGAGGGGAGGTGAAAAGAGGACCTTCGTTCTCTGGTCTATCAAAGGCCCTGGAGGTCCTCCATCTTTAAAAATGGACGGAAAAAACCTGTTGACCCTGTTGGCCCCTTCCCTGACATTGGTTTAGAGTGGTAAAAGGCAGGAAAAAAGAACCTTGTCGGAATTTTCAAAAATTGAGGTAAGGCTATATAGCCTTGGCGTTTTTTCCGGCCCTGCCGGCTTCCGTCTCGGATCGGGACCAAACCCGGGGGAATGGGGCTTTGGATGATGGGGAACGCAGCCCAGCCCAGAGAAGGGGGAAATTCGGACTCTAAGGGGGTTCCACAGGGGTCTGTTCTTACCCCTCAAACTTCGGGAGCCCGGGGGGGTGCCTTCAGCTTTAAAAGTGCAAGAAAAAACCTCATATCCCGAATGCCTACTTGCCCGGCATGGGTTTAGGTGTGGAGGGGAGGTGAAAAGAGGACCTTCGTTCTCTGGTCTATCAAAGGCCCTGGAGGTCCTCCATCTTTAAAAATGGACGGAAAAAACCTGTTGACCCTGTTGGCCCCTTCCCTGACATTGGTTTAGAGTGGTAAAAGGCAGGAAAAAAGAACCTTGTCGGAATTTTCAAAAATTGAGGTAAGGCTATATAGCCTTGGCGTTTTTTCCGGCCCTGCCGGCTTCCGTCTCGGATCGGGACCAAACCCGGGGGAATGGGGCTTTGGATGATGGGGAACGCAGCCCAGCCCAGAGAAGGGGGAAATTCGGACTCTAAGGGGGTTCCACAGGGGTCTGTTCTTACCCCTCAAACTTCGGGAGCCCGGGGGGGTGCCTTCAGCTTTAAAAGTGCAAGAAAAAACCTCATATCCCGAATGCCTACTTGCCCGGCATGGGTTTAGGTGTGGAGGGGAGGTGAAAAGAGGACCTTCGTTCTCTGGTCTATCAAAGGCCCTGGAGGTCCTCCATCTTTAAAAATGGACGGAAAAAACCTGTTGACCCTGTTGGCCCCTTCCCTGACATTGGTTTAGAGTGGTAAAAGGCAGGAAAAAAGAACCTTGTCGGAATTTTCAAAAATTGAGGTAAGGCTATATAGCCTTGGCGTTTTTTCCGGCCCTGCCGGCTTCCGTCTCGGATCGGGACCAAACCCGGGGGAATGGGGCTTTGGATGATGGGGAACGCAGCCCAGCCCAGAGAAGGGGGAAATTCGGACTCTAAGGGGGTTCCACAGGGGTCTGTTCTTACCCCTCAAACTTCGGGAGCCCGGGGGGGTGCCTTCAGCTTTAAAAGTGCAAGAAAAAACCTCATATCCCGAATGCCTACTTGCCCGGCATGGGTTTAGGTGTGGAGGGGAGGTGAAAAGAGGACCTTCGTTCTCTGGTCTATCAAAGGCCCTGGAGGTCCTCCATCTTTAAAAATGGACGGAAAAAACCTGTTGACCCTGTTGGCCCCTTCCCTGACATTGGTTTAGAGTGGTAAAAGGCAGGAAAAAAGAACCTTGTCGGAATTTTCAAAAATTGAGGTAAGGCTATAGCCTTGGCGTTTTTTCCGGCCCTGCCGGCTTCCGTCTCGGATCGGGACCAAACCCGGGGGAATGGGGCTTTGGATGATGGGGAACGCAGCCCAGCCCAGAGAAGGGGGAAATTCGGACTCTAAGGGGGTTCCACAGGGGTCTGTTCTTACCCCTCAAACTTCGGGAGCCCGGGGGGGTGCCTTCAGCTTTAAAAGTGCAAGAAAAAACCTCATATCCCGAATGCCTACTTGCCCGGCATGGGTTTAGGTGTGGAGGGGAGGTGAAAAGAGGACCTTCGTTCTCTGGTCTATCAAAGGCCCTGGAGGTCCTCCATCTTTAAAAATGGACGGAAAAAACCTGTTGACCCTGTTGGCCCCTTCCCTGACATTGGTTTAGAGTGGTAAAAGGCAGGAAAAAAGAACCTTGTCGGAATTTTCAAAAATTGAGGTAAGGCTATAGCCTTGGCGTTTTTTCCGGCCCTGCCGGCTTCCGTCTCGGATCGGGACCAAACCCGGGGGAATGGGGCTTTGGATGATGGGGAACGCAGCCCAGCCCAGAGAAGGGGGAAATTCGGACTCTAAGGGGGTTCCACAGGGGTCTGTTCTTACCCCTCAAACTTCGGGAGCCCGGGGGGGTGCCTTCAGCTTTAAAAGTGCAAGAAAAAACCTCATATCCCGAATGCCTACTTGCCCGGCATGGGTTTAGGTGTGGAGGGGAGGTGAAAAGAGGACCTTCGTTCTCTGGTCTATCAAAGGCCCTGGAGGTCCTCCATCTTTAAAAATGGACGGAAAAAACCTGTTGACCCTGTTGGCCCCTTCCCTGACATTGGTTTAGAGTGGTAAAAGGCAGGAAAAAAGAACCTTGTCGGAATTTTCAAAAATTGAGGTAAGGCTATAGCCTTGGCGTTTTTTCCGGCCCTGCCGGCTTCCGTCTCGGATCGGGACCAAACCCGGGGGAATGGGGCTTTGGATGATGGGGAACGCAGCCCAGCCCAGAGAAGGGGGAAATTCGGACTCTAAGGGGGTTCCACAGGGGTCTGTTCTTACCCCTCAAACTTCGGGAGCCCGGGGGGGTGCCTTCAGCTTTAAAAGTGCAAGAAAAAACCTCATATCCCGAATGCCTACTTGCCCGGCATGGGTTTAGGTGTGGAGGGGAGGTGAAAAGAGGACCTTCGTTCTCTGGTCTATCAAAGGCCCTGGAGGTCCTCCATCTTTAAAAATGGACGGAAAAAACCTGTTGACCCTGTTGGCCCCTTCCCTGACATTGGTTTAGAGTGGTAAAAGGCAGGAAAAAAGAACCTTGTCGGAATTTTCAAAAATTGAGGTAAGGCTATAGCCTTGGCGTTTTTTCCGGCCCTGCCGGCTTCCGTCTCGGATCGGGACCAAACCCGGGGGAATGGGGCTTTGGATGATGGGGAACGCAGCCCAGCCCAGAGAAGGGGGAAATTCGGACTCTAAGGGGGTTCCACAGGGGTCTGTTCTTACCCCTCAAACTTCGGGAGCCCGGGGGGGTGCCTTCAGCTTTAAAAGTGCAAGAAAAAACCTCATATCCCGAATGCCTACTTGCCCGGCATGGGTTTAGGTGTGGAGGGGAGGTGAAAAGAGGACCTTCGTTCTCTGGTCTATCAAAGGCCCTGGAGGTCCTCCATCTTTAAAAATGGACGGAAAAAACCTGTTGACCCTGTTGGCCCCTTCCCTGACATTGGTTTAGAGTGGTAAAAGGCAGGAAAAAAGAACCTTGTCGGAATTTTCAAAAATTGAGGTAAGGCTATATAGCCTTGGCGTTTTTTCCGGCCCTGCCGGCTTCCGTCTCGGATCGGGACCAAACCCGGGGGAATGGGGCTTTGGATGATGGGGAACGCAGCCCAGCCCAGAGAAGGGGGAAATTCGGACTCTAAGGGGGTTCCACAGGGGTCTGTTCTTACCCCTCAAACTTCGGGAGCCCGGGGGGGTGCCTTCAGCTTTAAAAGTGCAAGAAAAAACCTCATATCCCGAATGCCTACTTGCCCGGCATGGGTTTAGGTGTGGAGGGGAGGTGAAAAGAGGACCTTCGTTCTCTGGTCTATCAAAGGCCCTGGAGGTCCTCCATCTTTAAAAATGGACGGAAAAAACCTGTTGACCCTGTTGGCCCCTTCCCTGACATTGGTTTAGAGTGGTAAAAGGCAGGAAAAAAGAACCTTGTCGGAATTTTCAAAAATTGAGGTAAGGCTATATAGCCTTGGCGTTTTTTCCGGCCCTGCCGGCTTCCGTCTCGGATCGGGACCAAACCCGGGGGAATGGGGCTTTGGATGATGGGGAACGCAGCCCAGCCCAGAGAAGGGGGAAATTCGGACTCTAAGGGGGTTCCACAGGGGTCTGTTCTTACCCCTCAAACTTCGGGAGCCCGGGGGGGTGCCTTCAGCTTTAAAAGTGCAAGAAAAAACCTCATATCCCGAATGCCTACTTGCCCGGCATGGGTTTAGGTGTGGAGGGGAGGTGAAAAGAGGACCTTCGTTCTCTGGTCTATCAAAGGCCCTGGAGGTCCTCCATCTTTAAAAATGGACGGAAAAAACCTGTTGACCCTGTTGGCCCCTTCCCTGACATTGGTTTAGAGTGGTAAAAGGCAGGAAAAAAGAACCTTGTCGGAATTTTCAAAAATTGAGGTAAGGCTATATAGCCTTGGCGTTTTTTCCGGCCCTGCCGGCTTCCGTCTCGGATCGGGACCAAACCCGGGGGAATGGGGCTTTGGATGATGGGGAACGCAGCCCAGCCAGAGAAGGGGGAAATTCGGACTCTAAGGGGGTTCCACAGGGGTCTGTTCTTACCCCTCAAACTTCGGGAGCCCGGGGGGGTGCCTTCAGCTTTAAAAGTGCAAGAAAAAACCTCATATCCCGAATGCCTACTTGCCCGGCATGGGTTTAGGTGTGGAGGGGAGGTGAAAAGAGGACCTTCGTTCTCTGGTCTATCAAAGGCCCTGGAGGTCCTCCATCTTTAAAAATGGACGGAAAAAACCTGTTGACCCTGTTGGCCCCTTCCCTGACATTGGTTTAGAGTGGTAAAAGGCAGGAAAAAAGAACCTTGTCGGAATTTTCAAAAATTGAGGTAAGGCTATATAGCCTTGGCGTTTTATCCGGCCCTGCCGGCTTCCGTCTCGGATCGGGACCAAACCCGGGGGAATGGGGCTTTGGATGATGGGGAACGCAGCCCAGCCCAGAGAAGGGGGAAATTCGGACTCTAAGGGGGTTCCACAGGGGTCTGTTCTTACCCCTCAAACTTCGGGAGCCCGGGGGGGTGCCTTCAGCTTTAAAAGTGCAAGAAAAAACCTCATATCCCGAATGCCTACTTGCCCGGCATGGGTTTAGGTGTGGAGGGGAGGTGAAAAGAGGACCTTCGTTCTCTGGTCTATCAAAGGCCCTGGAGGTCCTCCATCTTTAAAAATGGACGGAAAAAACCTGTTGACCCTGTTGGCCCTTCCCTGACATTGGTTTAGAGTGGTAAAAGGCAGGAAAAAAGAACCTTGTCGGAATTTTCAAAAATTGAGGTAAGGCTATATAGCCTTGGCGTTTTTTCCGGCCCTGCCGGCTTCCGTCTCGGATCGGGACCAAACCCGGGGGAATGGGGCTTTGGATGATGGGGAACGCAGCCCAGCCCAGAGAAGGGGGGAAATTCGGACTCTAAGGGGGTTCCACAGGGGTCTGTTCTTACCCCTCAAACTTCGGGAGCCCGGGGGGGTGCCTTCAGCTTTAAAAGTGCAAGAAAAAACCTCATATCCCGAATGCCTACTTGCCCGGCATGGGTTTAGGTGTGGAGGGGAGGTGAAAAGAGGACCTTCGTTCTCTGGTCTATCAAAGGCCCTGGAGGTCCTCCATCTTTAAAAATGGACGGAAAAAACCTGTTGACCCTGTTGGCCCCTTCCCTGACATTGGTTTAGAGTGGTAAAAGGCAGGAAAAAAGAACCTTGTCGGAATTTTCAAAAATTGAGGTAAGGCTATATAGCCTTGGCGTTTTTTCCGGCCCTGCCGGCTTCCGTCTCGGATCGGGACCAAACCCGGGGGAATGGGGCTTTGGATGATGGGGAACGCAGCCCAGCCAGAGAAGGGGGAAATTCGGACTCTAAGGGGGTTCCACAGGGGTCTGTTCTTACCCCTCAAACTTCGGGAGCCCGGGGGGGTGCCTTCAGCTTTAAAAATGGACGGAAAAAACCTCATATCCCGAATGCCTACTTGCCCGGCATGGGTTTAGGTGTGGAGGGGAGGTGAAAAGAGGACCTTCGTTCTCTGGTCTATCAAAGGCCCTGGAGGTCCTCCATCTTTAAAAATGGACGGAAAAAACCTGTTGACCCTGTTGGCCCCTTCCCTGACATTGGTTTAGAGTGGTAAAAGGCAGGAAAAAAGAACCTTGTCGGAATTTTCAAAAATTGAGGTAAGGCTATATAGCCTTGGCGTTTTTTCCGGCCCTGCCGGCTTCCGTCTCGGATCGGGACCAAACCCGGGGGAATGGGGGCTTTGGATGATGGGGAACGCAGCCCAGCCCAGAGAAGGGGGAAATTCGGACTCTAAGGGGGTTCCACAGGGGTCTGTTCTTACCCCTCAAACTTCGGGAGCCCGGGGGGGTGCCTTCAGCTTTAAAAGTGCAAGAAAAAACCTCATATCCCGAATGCCTACTTGCCCGGCATGGGTTTAGGTGTGGAGGGGAGGTGAAAAGAGGACCTTCGTTCTCTGGTCTATCAAAGGCCCTGGAGGTCCTCCATCTTTAAAAATGGACGGAAAAAACCTGTTGACCCTGTTGGCCCCTTCCCTGACATTGGTTTAGAGTGGTAAAAGGCAGGAAAAAAGAACCTTGTCGGAATTTTCAAAAATTGAGGTAAGGCTATATAGCCTTGGCGTTTTTTCCGCCCTGCCGGCTTCCGTCTCGGATCGGGACCAAACCCGGGGGAATGGGGCTTTGGATGATGGGGAACGCAGCCCAGCCCAGAGAAGGGGGAAATTCGGACTCTAAGGGGGTTCCACAGGGGTCTGTTCTTACCCCTCAAACTTCGGGAGCCCGGGGGGGTGCCTTCAGCTTTAAAAGTGCAAGAAAAAACCTCATATCCCGAATGCCTACTTGCCCGGCATGGGTTTAGGTGTGGAGGGGAGGTGAAAAGAGGACCTTCGTTCTCTGGTCTATCAAAGGCCCTGGAGGTCCTCCATCTTTAAAAATGGACGGAAAAAACCTGTTGACCCTGTTGGCCCCTTCCCTGACATTGGTTTAGAGTGGTAAAAGGCAGGAAAAAAGAACCTTGTCGGAATTTTCAAAAATTGAGGTAAGGCTATAGCCTTGGCGTTTTTTCCGGCCCTGCCGGCTTCCGTCTCGGATCGGGACCAAACCCGGGGGAATGGGGCTTTGGATGATGGGGAACGCAGCCCAGCCCAGAGAAGGGGGAAATTCGGACTCTAAGGGGGTTCCACAGGGGTCTGTTCTTACCCCTCAAACTTCGGGAGCCCGGGGGGGTGCCTTCAGCTTTAAAAGTGCAAGAAAAAACCTCATATCCCGAATGCCTACTTGCCCGGCATGGGTTTAGGTGTGGAGGGGAGGTGAAAAGAGGACCTTCGTTCTCTGGTCTATCAAAGGCCCTGGAGGTCCTCCATCTTTAAAAATGGACGGAAAAAACCTGTTGACCCTGTTGGCCCCTTCCCTGACATTGGTTTAGAGTGGTAAAAGGCAGGAAAAAAGAACCTTGTCGGAATTTTCAAAAATTGAGGTAAGGCTATAGCCTTGGCGTTTTTTCCGGCCCTGCCGGCTTCCGTCTCGGATCGGGACCAAACCCGGGGGAATGGGGCTTTGGATGATGGGGAACGCAGCCCAGCCCAGAGAAGGGGGAAATTCGGACTCTAAGGGGGTTCCACAGGGGTCTGTTCTTACCCCTCAAACTTCGGGAGCCCGGGGGGGTGCCTTCAGCTTTAAAAGTGCAAGAAAAAACCTCATATCCCGAATGCCTACTTGCCCGGCATGGGTTTAGGTGTGGAGGGGAGGTGAAAAGAGGACCTTCGTTCTCTGGTCTATCAAAGGCCCTGGAGGTCCTCCATCTTTAAAAATGGACGGAAAAAACCTGTTGACCCTGTTGGCCCCTTCCCTGACATTGGTTTAGAGTGGTAAAAGGCAGGAAAAAAGAACCTTGTCGGAATTTTCAAAAATTGAGGTAAGGCTATAGCCTTGGCGTTTTTTCCGGCCCTGCCGGCTTCCGTCTCGGATCGGGACCAAACCCGGGGGAATGGGGCTTTGGATGATGGGGAACGCAGCCCAGCCCAGAGAAGGGGGAAATTCGGACTCTAAGGGGGTTCCACAGGGGTCTGTTCTTACCCCTCAAACTTCGGGAGCCCGGGGGGGGTGCCTTCAGCTTTAAAAGTGCAAGAAAAAACCTCATATCCCGAATGCCTACTTGCCCGGCATGGGTTTAGGTGTGGAGGGGAGGTGAAAAGAGGACCTTCGTTCTCTGGTCTATCAAAGGCCCTGGAGGTCCTCCATCTTTAAAAATGGACGGAAAAAACCTGTTGACCCTGTTGGCCCCTTCCCTGACATTGGTTTAGAGTGGTAAAAGGCAGGAAAAAAGAACCTTGTCGGAATTTTCAAAAATTGAGGTAAGGCTATAGCCTTGGCGTTTTTTCCGGCCCTGCCGGCTTCCGTCTCGGATCGGGACCAAACCCGGGGGAATGGGGCTTTGGATGATGGGGAACGCAGCCCAGCCCAGAGAAGGGGGAAATTCGGACTCTAAGGGGGTTCCACAGGGGTCTGTTCTTACCCCTCAAACTTCGGGAGCCCGGGGGGGGTGCCTTCAGCTTTAAAAGTGCAAGAAAAAACCTCATATCCCGAATGCCTACTTGCCCGGCATGGGTTTAGGTGTGGAGGGGAGGTGAAAAGAGGACCTTCGTTCTCTGGTCTATCAAAGGCCCTGGAGGTCCTCCATCTTTAAAAATGGACGGAAAAAACCTGTTGACCCTGTTGGCCCCTTCCCTGACATTGGTTTAGAGTGGTAAAAGGCAGGAAAAAAGAACCTTGTCGGAATTTTCAAAAATTGAGGTAAGGCTATATAGCCTTGGCGTTTTTTCCGGCCCTGCCGGCTTCCGTCTCGGATCGGGACCAAACCCGGGGGAATGGGGCTTTGGATGATGGGGAACGCAGCCCAGCCCAGAGAAGGGGGAAATTCGGACTCTAAGGGGGTTCCACAGGGGTCTGTTCTTACCCCTCAAACTTCGGGAGCCCGGGGGGGTGCCTTCAGCTTTAAAAGTGCAAGAAAAAACCTCATATCCCGAATGCCTACTTGCCCGGCATGGGTTTAGGTGTGGAGGGGAGGTGAAAAGAGGACCTTCGTTCTCTGGTCTATCAAAGGCCCTGGAGGTCCTCCATCTTTAAAAATGGACGGAAAAAACCTGTTGACCCTGTTGGCCCCTTCCCTGACATTGGTTTAGAGTGGTAAAAGGCAGGAAAAAAGAACCTTGTCGGAATTTTCAAAAATTGAGGTAAGGCTATATAGCCTTGGCGTTTTTTTCCGGCCCTGCCGGCTTCCGTCTCGGATCGGGACCAAACCCGGGGGAATGGGGCTTTGGATGATGGGGAACGCAGCCCAGCCCAGAGAAGGGGGAAATTCGGACTCTAAGGGGGTTCCACAGGGGTCTGTTCTTACCCCTCAAACTTCGGGAGCCCGGGGGGGTGCCTTCAGCTTTAAAAGTGCAAGAAAAAAACCTCATATCCCGAATGCCTACTTGCCCGGCATGGGTTTAGGTGTGGAGGGGAGGTGAAAAGAGGACCTTCGTTCTCTGGTCTATCAAAGGCCCTGGAGGTCCTCCATCTTTAAAAATGGACGGAAAAAACCTGTTGACCCTGTTGGCCCCTTCCCTGACATTGGTTTAGAGTGGTAAAAGGCAGGAAAAAAGAACCTTGTCGGAATTTTCAAAAATTGAGGTAAGGCTATATAGCCTTGGCGTTTTTTCCGGCCCTGCCGGCTTCCGTCTCGGATCGGGACCAAACCCGGGGGAATGGGGCTTTGGATGATGGGGAACGCAGCCCAGCCCAGAGAAGGGGGAAATTCGGACTCTAAGGGGGTTCCACAGGGGTCTGTTCTTACCCCTCAAACTTCGGGAGCCCGGGGGGGTGCCTTCAGCTTTAAAAGTGCAAGAAAAAACCTCATATCCCGAATGCCTACTTGCCCGGCATGGGTTTAGGTGTGGAGGGGGAGGTGAAAAGAGGACCTTCGTTCTCTGGTCTATCAAAGGCCCTGGAGGTCCTCCATCTTTAAAAATGGACGGAAAAAACCTGTTGACCCTGTTGGCCCCTTCCCTGACATTGGTTTAGAGTGGTAAAAGGCAGGAAAAAAGAACCTTGTCGGAATTTTCAAAATTGAGGTAAGGCTATATAGCCTTGGCGTTTTTTCCGGCCCTGCCGGCTTCCGTCTCGGATCGGGACCAAACCCGGGGGAATGGGGCTTTGGATGATGGGGAACGCAGCCCAGCCCAGAGAAGGGGGAAATTCGGACTCTAAGGGGGTTCCACAGGGGTCTGTTCTTACCCCTCAAACTTCGGGAGCCCGG